>VYXH01008685.1:255665-326694 GCA_013397275.1 Burhinus bistriatus | reverse complement strand
CTGCACCAGTTCCCCTTGCACCAGTTCCCCTTGCACCGGCACCCAGCACTGCCCTCTGCCTTGTTCCCATTGCACCAGTTCCCATTGCACCAGTTCCCATTTCACCAGTTCCCATTGCACCAGCACCCAGCACTGCCCTCTGTCCTGTTCGCATTGCACCAGTTCCCCTTGCACCGGCATCCAGCACTGCCCTCTGCCCTGTTCCCATTGCACCAGTTCCCATTGCACTGGTTCCCATTGCACCAGTTCCCATCGCACCAGCAACCACTGTTGCCTTCTGCCCCATTCCCATTGCACCAGCACCCAGCACTGCCCTCTGCCCCCTCCCAGTTGCACCAGCACCCACTGCTCTTCTCCCCGTCCCCGCTAGGTTAGCACCTCCATGGTGCTTCTCCCCCCGCTCACCGTGCGCTGACACCAGCATCACCCCGACCATCCTTGGCCGGGGCACCTTGTGCTGACCCCATCCTGCTCCCAAACCAGCTCCTCCGCCCAGTCTCTCGGCCCTCAAATCCCTGTCCTGCAGTGCAACCTCCCTGTTCCCAAGACCTGCTCACCCTCAAATCCCAGGAACACCCCTCTGCCACCCAGGTTGTCCTCCCACCCCCGTCCCATAGGTCCCCCATCGCATAGCAGCAGTCTCCAAGCACACCTCAGCACCCCGACCTCACGTGGCCTCAGTGACCTCCCAAATCCCCCACCGCGACGTCCTCCTGTCCCTCTCCTTCTAAATGCACGGATCCCCCCACCCTCTGTCCTCCTCTGCGCTCGTCCCTTCCTCCCCTGCTTTGGGGGACCCTGCTTCACCCACCCCGTTCTTACAGGGTCAGACAAACCCTCCAGCTCCTCTCCGTGGACCCCAGCTCCTTGCTGGAGGAGACAAACCTCTGGCCAACCGAGGAAGCGGCTCCCCGGCTCCGCTTGTGGGATCTGCCTGGGGCTGAGCTGCACCCCACGCAGGTGTTTCACCAAAAGGCAGGCTGGGGAAGCCAAATTCAAGGTCCTTCCCCCACCGCCCCCCACCCCCCGGTTCCCGTTGTACCCGTTCCCATTTGTTCGTTCATCGCATCCACCTTTTCTGCGCTGTCCTCTGTAGGTTACAGTCATCTCCCCTCTTTTCTCTTGGTTTTGTTTCCCATTCGATAACCATCCTCCTTCCAGATGCTCCTTCTCCATCTCTTTCATTCTTCCCATGGCCTCTTGCTTCTGCCTCTCTCTGTGGGAGTTTGAATTCTGCCCTTTCTCTCTATCTTTTTTTTTTAAATTGTGGCAAAATATCAGGGCTGATGGACCCAGGGGTCTACAACCAGCTGCCCAAGTCGCTGCTTTGCAGTCTAAATTTCAACAGGGGGAAAAAAAACCGAACCAAACCAAAACCAGGCAGGTGGAAAGGTGCGTAAGTGCAGATAAAATGCTTTTTCCAGGGAGGGAAAATTAATTTAATCTTGAGAAGAGTGGGAGAGCTTGCATATATTAAATGAGCTGTTTGGGAAGCAGGTATTTGGCCTTTCCGAGCGATGTCGAAGGAGTTCAAACGTTTTGCGAAGTCTGAAAGACGCCGCTGGTTTTGAAGCGGTTGGATCCTCCCGTGGCGGAAGAAAGGGAACGGAAAGCAAAGCTTTGGGCATTGTCCAGATGAACGTGCTCTGATGCACGCCCGTATGCAGCCAAATCAAACTCGTTCGTAGCGCATGAAACTCCGCCACAAAGTTCTTCAAAGGGAGGAAACTGGTGTTAGAGCAATAACGGGATCGGAGAGGACGTGATCTCACAGGTCCCCACGACGCTGAGTTCAAACGTTGCGGATCGTCCCTTGTTTTCTGCTGACTTAACCCGTGGCAAGAAAGATAAACACAGAAATAAATGAGACAAAACGCCAGCCCCCAACTCGACCAAAATGAATTCACGTGCGTAAGGCAGACGTAATAATAGATACGTAACATAAAATCCCTCTCCTGTTTGACACTTCAAAATCTAAGCCGTAAATATGTACGTTAATTCTCACAGCGCTAAGAAATAAGGACTCTGGGACCCGTATTCTTGGGTGAGAGGCACCCGTATGAAGCTGAAACTTTTGCTTTGCGGTATGACGGGATATAAATGGAAGCATTCCTCATTTCTTCCAACTTTTCTATGTAGCAAATTTGCTACATATGACTTGAAAGGGAAAAAAAAAAAAAAAACAACCCACCAAAACAGCACAGACGTAATAAAACTATTTGGTCTTATTATTTAAATAGAAGTGTAGGTGCACATTGCATTTTGCCGAACCAATAAGGGGGCAGAAGAGTCATCTGTTTTGATACAAAAACAACCCAAACTTGTGCGATGAGACATACGGGTGGGAGAAAACAGCAGTTAAGGATTTTAGCGTTGGCACACTAAATGAGAAAAGCAGCTGCTTGGGCGATACATGACACGATACGATATACTGTTGAGGCTGCCTCTGAATTTCTCGGTGCAGTTGTGGCCACCTGCGTCCAAGAAAGGTGAATTCAGGCCAGAATATGGGCAAGGAAGAGCCAGGCGTTGGTAAGAGGTCAGGACAGCCTGTCTTTCCGCTGCAGACTGAGAGAATTTGGCTTGTTTAGTTTAGCAAAATGAGACTGGAGAGAGGGAATATGTTTTCTGCCTATAAATACATCCTGGAAAGTAAATGCGAGCGAAGGGAAAGGCGTTGTGACACTGAAGGGCAGCAGCAGAAGAGTAAATGAGTAGGAACTGGCCATGAATATATTTAGTCTAGAAATCGGAAGATCCTTCCAGTAGGAGTAACAGAGACTTAAAAAAAAAAAAAACACCAAAAAAACCCTGGTAACTAGTTTTAATACATAGCTTCATAATTTTATAAAGGAAATCGCATGCCAAAGTGAAACGATAAACAGTTGGGATGAGAGCCCTTGAAAGGTTTTCCAGCTCAGACCATCTCTCCTTGGAAAGATCTTGTCCATTTTGATGCATGGTACACTACGTTCCTTCCTGCATCAGGCGATGAGTCACGGATACATGACTCCGTGGGTGGCCAGAAGCGATATCTCCACGGCTTACATCTTAATTCCTGATTATCCCATGATGTTCTCCAGCTCCCGCTCGCTCACCCAGCACACAGCAGAGACGCAGCCACGTTCAAAGCACCCCACAAACCCCTCATTTCCCTGGTACCCACACCCTCTGCTGCGTGGTCGCTTCGGCCAAGGACACGGGAAAGATGCTTTGCCCTTTCGACCAACAAGGGGCAAAGCATCTTTCTCCTGCTTTGCTGTAGCACTGACCCTTACAGAGAGCTAGAAGAGTCGTTAGTCAGAGCCTGCTTCTTTTATTAGCCAACACGATGTATTTTTAAGGGTTTTTTGGAAGTTGCGAGTGTCGATCACACCCATGCTGATCTCTCTCTTAACTCGTACGTTTGAGAGGAGAAAGCTTTTCTCTGTGCGAAGGGGCAACCCACGCTTCCACCACCCTGGAGGCACTCGTGTCTGGAGGTCCGGGTAAAAATCTGGCTGACCCTTAGATCTGCAAGTATTTATAAAACACCTTTAGCAAAGGTTTCTCCCTTGCAGCACTCAGAGCTGATCCGTCCGTGCCTTGCGTTTCACGTTTTTTCCGTTCTTCGGAAGCACCAGCGAGACACCAGGAAGGGGAGACGTGTTTGGTGCTCCAGCAGCACCCAGCAAACCAAGGCACGGGTTCATAACCTTCTCGTGCCGGTTGGCCAAAGGCTTTTTTCGTCCTGATCAATACACTAATTGAGCTGTGCGGGCTTCCATCTTCCAGGCATTTATTCAGAGCAGGGGAAAAAACGCTATATATAGAGAAGCATGTAAGCCAGAATCGGAGCTGTGTAAATCTGGGACTCCCTCTTTTAAATAACTGGGGGACGGATCCAGCTGAGTGTTCGGTGTATGCGGAGTACTCTGCTAGCAGCACAGATAATTACAGTTAATGGGGATTTACTTTAAGCAAAGTAGGTCAGAAAAATGACATCTTATTGTGTCATTAGTTTCCATCAATTACTTCCATGTTGTTTGCTCAGTTCCCAAGTCAAACGAGTGTGGGCTGACAGCCTTGCAAGCTCAACTTGGTATTGTCTCTAAAAATCAAACTGCATTATTTCTGCCTCATGCATCATCACTAACAATAAAGCATCCACCGCTGGAATATAGCAGGTGGCTTTGTTATTCATGCATGAGGCAGAAAAGGCTCCAGCTTCCTTTGCCACGACGTGAAACTCTCCGCAGCATTAAAAGTTGGGTACGCTGGTGAACTTCATCGTTACTGTGTGAGCCTGACTCAGAAGACACACTTAGGTCAGTCCTTCTGTCGATTAACTTCTGTGCTGGACTTTTTGAGTGCTCCGTGTGTGTAAATCGAGGGAGGGTTGACACGATGCTGCTGTTGCTGTTGCTTGCCTGCCTGTGACAGCACCTGGAGACATTAGGCTCTCCAGGAAAGGTGCAGAAGGTGCCAAATGTTATGTATTGAAAAGCCAGCTCACAGCCATCCCAAGAACTGCCTCTAAGAGAGTGCGAGGAGGGTTTGGTGAAGCTTTCCAGTTCCAGCACTTCTTTTTTTGTATGAGGGCTTAGTTTTTGAGTTTGCAGTTTAGCAATGCAGTCGACTGATGAGCGTTGTCAGTGACTGTCAATGATCACGCGTTAGTCCCGTCTGGTATCTTGAAACAACTGAAATTGGTCTGTTCTCGCAGCTGGACCAGGTGCTTGGTTTCTAATCCCAGTTCCTTACAACTCTATAATTTCACGTGCAGCTGAGTAGTTTTGAATGGCTTACACTTCCCAGGAAATACATTAAAAATTAAAGAATATGCTTAGGGTCCAGCAGCCCAACCAGGGGCAGGTCCTTCTCAAAGTAAATATCCCTCTGAGCCACCCTGGTTTCACTCACTGAGGTTTTAGCTGGGTGAGGCTATCAGAGAGGAAAGGATCTAAAACAAGAGGTTATTCCTTAAGAATAGACTCCTCTTTCTGGCTGTATTTTTGGCAAAATGGAGTTACCGATCTAACCTATAGAGGTTGTGCAGCTTGATTAAAGTCCCTAAAACATGTTCAGGTCCCCAGGTGTTGCATGATAAAAGCTGGATAACAACTTTCTACTAAATATGTCATTACACGAATCCCAAACTTTTCTCTATTGGGCAGTAATATTACATTTAAATCACTTTACACCTCCTGACAAATTTAAGAATTAGTATGGTCTTGGGAAGTGGGCATCAGCAAACTTCATAGTTCCTATTATCTAGATCTTACCTGCGGTGACATGGCTTATTCAGCTCTCCTCAGGCTTCCTTTAATCTCCCGAGAGCTGCAGCTCTTTTCATTTATTACTGTGCATCAAAAGGAACCTGTCTCTCTGCTTTCAGAAACCTGCCTTTGTGGAACACCTTTTAGATGCGATCAGCTGAACCAGTGACATCGGATGCGTGACCGTAGGGCCACCTGGGGACTGACCTGTGCAGAAGAGGGTGACAGCAAGAAGCTTTCTGACCTGCCTGCCTTTTCTTTGCAAAGCCTGGCTTTCCCGTTAAACCAAGCACAGGCTAATCCCCTCCGTCGCGCTCTTCGAGGTACCGGTTACCCAGCAGGAAGAAGCAACATGACTTTATCAGCCAAAAAAAGGTGGTAAGCGGTACAGGCAACTGTGTTTCTCCCCTTGGAAAAGCATTAACAGCTAAGACCTCCAGTTTGATGGACTTGCTTGGTGCTCTTCCAAGCTGGGATTTAGGAAAACCGACTACACAGCATTTCCTACTTCCCCGCCCCTGGGGCTCGAATGATTTAATTGCCTACGAAGGGCAGGGACGTATCTCATGGAGTAGCTGGCTGCTCTTGTCAGCATGCCACGCCGCTCTTCAGAGCTCAGTGAAAAATAAAGTTATCAGGTGATGCTTCCCCTTCTAAACTGGATGCATGTGAAGGTTGGCCACTGTCCCAATAGGAACTGTACGTAGCACATAGCTTTTCTGTTCTTCTAGGTCACTGGGAAAGCCAATTATAGCCATGGACCATGGGAGGAAGTGGAGATGACCCCCCTTCCCACATACCCCTCCCAATGCTCATTTTAATATCTGATAAAGCTGTAGACCTCATCCAAACCCATGCATGTAACAGAATACTGTATTTTCCTGTAATCGATGCTGTCACTACAGAGTTGTTAATTAAATGCATGACCTTTTCTATCAAACCAAATAAAGACAGGACGTTGCACTAATCCCAACCTGCCTGGGTTTCCCTTTGGAAAACAAGGAAAAGGCTGCTGGTGGTAACCGCTCTGGTGACTGTAGCTTCTTCCATCTCCCTGTAGCTGAAACACCAGTCCAAGCATTGCTGCTTTCTAATGTGGGCTATTACACCTCAGCGTCTCTACTTCCTCTCTTCACGGTCCTTCCTCTAGTCAAGGTACCGCAGAGAAATCACCTTCCCCTGATTCCTCACTGACCTTGTGAGATCCTCCATGGACCATTTTCCTAAAGCTCTGTCCACACCAGGTCTCCTTGTTTTTCTCTCTTTTTTTCATCCTGAGGACAGAATTTCCATTCCCATTTTATTCCTGTTATTTATGCTGGTTACACCTTTGCGGTCCTTCTCTTCTCACCAGGAACCACGTGGGATTTCTCACTTATGTGTCCACACTCAGTAAATCTTTTGCCCCCTGCCTTGGCCCCACTACAACCACCATTTCTACCACTTCGGTCTTTTGCTGTGGTCTGGAAGAGCTCCTCTTCTGCGTCAGTGGCAGCTGGATTCAGCTCCAAATGGAGACAACTGAGTGTCTGCACCCATGCATGAGTTAGGTCTCCGAGTTCCCATCATAGTCAAGAAGAAGCTCACCAATGTTGCCTGCGTGCTGACACCTAGTGCCATTTGAAAGGCCCCAGGGAATCTCACCTGGCCTCCAGCTGATGCTCCAATGCTTGAGTCTCCCGTAGCTGTCAGTCTTGGAGCAGGATGTCCCAACCAACTTGGGGCACCTCAGGTGGCAGTAGACATTCAGAAACTGCATCCAGCCCAGAGTATTCTGCCATTGCTTTTGGCAGGAGCAGGATTAGGCCCCCAGTGCACGTCCACATGTACCTATTGCTGATGTTGGCTTTAGGCATGGACAAGATCTGTTCTCCCTTAGAGCTGCCAGCTTCTTCCCAGCAGCAGCAGAAGTAACAAGCTTGCTTCTCCGGGGATCTTCCCACCCCGTGTCCCTGTCCTCTCCTGACTCATCCTCTCTTGGTGGGAGCGGGCTCTACTTTCAGGCAGTAAAATGGATTTTTTACCTGTTTTGGAAAGAACCGTTCACCTGGCTTTGCCACTTGGCATTATGTGTTGTAAGGAGATGGGGCATAAATACTGTTTATTCTATAGCTGAGCAAAGATCTCTTTTGTAGGATAACAGAAACGCTTTATTTCTTACTTCCTTTTATTCTCTCACCGCGTTAAAAGCATCACCATTTCCCTTTCTCTCTTTTTAAAAGCTTTTAATTAATTTGGTTTTGCACAGGTCATTTAATTTCTCAAGGGACAGATGAGATTTGCCCAGCTTGAACTGGACGCTCATCTGTATGGCAAAAACGATCACGTGGCTATTTCAGACAATGTCTAAAAATTAAGTATTGCTATTCTGAAGTCTTGGTTCAGGCACACACTGTGCTTTCTGAAATGTGCACATCACCAGCGCATCCAGCTTTGGCAAGTGCACTTATCTTTTCTTCCATCTGCCAGCGCACACGATATTTCTGAATCTGTTAATTAAGGAGCTCAAGTTTTGCCCTAAGATACCAGAGTAACTGGTTCGGTTTCTTTGCAGAAAAAACTAATGCTTGCCTCGTCCATAATTACCTAAATTGTTGAGAAAAATGATTCTGCTTTCGTGTTGATTCACTTTTGTAATTTCATTGCAGAGGCTAAGTGTGGCACCCATTTAAATTATCTCCTACTTTCATTTTACTCAAGACATGTTATTTGCTAACAAAGATTCAATATGGAAAAATGGGAAGGTGACAACTACCTCCTTCATCAATGCAAATGACAATAATCTGCTCTCCTCCACCATGTAAAAATAAACATTGAATCATCCCAGGCAGAAATACCCTTCTGCATTTAGAAATATGGATATGGAAAGGCGACACCTGCTCTCATTTATGTAGTCGTAAAACTCAAGTTTATCTAGTGATTCCATGGCAAATACTTCAGGAGATCAACAGCAGTGCGGTCTCAGACTGCAAATATCCCCAGTGTTTTTCCCAGGAATATGCACGTTCTTCACTCTTTGGCTACACTTGCACTTGAAAATAGAAGATTAGTTTTTGTTCTTGTTAAATTATTGAAATTATTTATACGAAAATTCATCCCATACAGAAACTCTGCGCTAAATTCCTGCTTTTGGTAGCCCTTTGATATTATTGCTAGCCTCTCTACAGCTTCTAAAGCAACATTAAACCTCCCACAATGATCACCTCTGGTAATAAGCACTGTTGGCTGGGCAGAGGCTTGTGACAATGGGCTGAGGGTGACGGTCCAGTGAGAAGACTTTTGTTGGACGCTCAGCCGCTGGAAAGAGCACACAAAAACCTTCACCATCAGACTTTCAGATGTGCAGTTCTGCACAGTAAGTAGTCATCAGTCCTTGAGTTGTCTCTTTGGAAACACTTACTTGAAGGCTTTTTCAATGGCTCTGGGACATCCTCTGTGCCTGATGCCAAACTGCATCTCCTCTTTTCCTGGAAGAGTATCTTCATATGCTAACATGGACCACAGTGATCAACTCTGTAGTTTGAAATGGAAGGACCACGTACAAGTTGCATGGGTGCCTTTTGCAGAACATGGGAGCGTTCACTCTTGGGGACACAAAAGGGAATTTTTTATTTGGCATTTGATTAAAAAGAAATTCCTGAGCTGCCACAGAAAACCGCTTTCAAGCTCTTGAATCCTGACCAGTGCTAGACTCTGCAGTCCTTACCCAGGACAGAAAATGGGTATGTGTCTTCAGGGAGCAGGATGCATCAGTAGAGGTTCATATGTGACGGTGTGGTCACCAATGTGAGGGTGTTCAAGAGGACAGAAATTTGTGAAGAACTTTGTTTGATAAAACATGGTGTGATTTTTAGGTATAGTATAAGGGATACAGCTCCAATTATCAAATGCACATTTCTTTAATCATGTGCATGTCTCATTCACAACCAAAAACATCCACCTGGCTTCAGATAGCGGTAGACCAAGTTTTGAAGGGGATCATGAGTGTCTGTGACTTCCAGAGGATCAGCTAACTGCAAAGACCTCTTTACCTCCTAGATCCCCATGAAAACACCTTCAAAGAAAATCACTCTGGGATGGATTTGGCTGCATTGTGCCATAACCCAGCGAAGCAGAACAGATGGAGAATTCCTGGAAAGTTACTCACTTTTGGAAGAGCCAAAAGGTTTTTGCATAAGAAGCTCAAAAGTAACTGCATAAATAACACTGTACTTCTCCTCAGAGATTATATCCATCTTAGTATAGCAAATAGTTACCCGATCTTGGAGGTTGGAGGTTTTTGCAAGAGTTTTTTGGGTTTTTGGAGTGTTTGATTTTGTGGACATGACCACAGCAGGCCAACTAGGGCCAGAAGAAGATCCTGGTGCTGTTGGGTTTGCAATAGAGATGTAGGAGGCTCCTGGGGGCTGCCATGGACAGGCACTATGGGCAGAACCAGCAGCTCCTTCTGCATTTCTCCCCTTCATACTGATTTTCAGCCCCATCACAAAATATGGGACATAGCATGCCACTGTTTCCTAAACGGAGCTAATAAATAAAACCTGCAGATGGCTCCGTGAAGCTCACACAGAAGACAAAAGTAAACTGCTCCAATGGCAACCCTTCTCTCACCCCGCTGAAAAGACAAGTTCTCCAGGCTCTGCTGGCTTCTTTTTTGATTTCTCCTCGTGCTTTGAGCCATTCTTCTCTCCACAAGGATGGGTGTTCAGATGCTCTCCTTCTAATCAGCCACAATTACAGCCTTTTCCAGTATCTTTTGCTGCCAAATTGGAGGGGGAAAAAAGAGAAAGGTTTTGTTTTTTTAAAAAGAGAGGGAGGCTAATGCTTGAAAAGACATATGTGTTTAGTGTTGTTGGCAGATTTGTAAACTTATTAGTGCCTCCACACACCATGTAATTAAGATCTACTGGTAATTAGTCAATAGTTAAAAATAGAGGTTGGTATTGTGCTACTGAAAACGCCTACAAAATAATATGTTCTCTGCACTCGAGATGCAGTTAGTGTCTCTAAAAAATGTTAATTTAAAAAATATATATTTGTTTCAGAGCCAGATTTTTTAGCAAAGTAGATTTCAGCATGTGTATGTGTGTGCATGTGTGTGTGTTCAACTTATTTATCTTTGTGCATTTATGCGTGTTTGTGTAATATCCAAAGAGACTGACTGTGTGTTTTGTCTTGGATAAAAATGTTAAGCTGTAAAACTGCAGACTCCACACAGCCATGGAGGGAATGGCAGCTTTTCTCATTTGTAGATTTCCATTGAAATAAACCTGCTCATCAGAGGGAATTGTTCAAAAATCCACAGGAATGGCAGATGTGCAGCACCATGGGGCAGATGTCTGATGTTTGGAGAGTCGCACATGTATTTTCTAGATATTCAGGGATTACCACAGTCTATAGATATAATCCTTTAGTAACCCGAAATGTCAAAGACAATGGAAAAGCTCTAATGCCTTGTAGCAAATGTTTGGCCAAACTGCCATGTTAGAGGGCATTCCCACCCGCATTTGAAGTCACTTGTCCTTATCCTATGAAAGAAGACCCAAAGGAGGAGATGCGGTTTTTAAATTTCTTAACTCCCGCTTTCTAATATGCTCCAGAGCTGGGTGAGAGTTGCTGGGTGATGTTCTGAAAGGGCGTCTCATTTGGCTGTCATAAGCAATCTGCGGTGATTTGTTGTGCAGACAGGCATTTGTCTCAAGTAATCCAAAGGGCTTATTTTGATTGCTTGCTAGATCCGAGGAACGTATAGTCAGCTCTATGGGGGGTTCATTTATTATGCTCCCTAACTACTCCTAAATCTTGCCTTATGTCATGTCAACGGATTTGTCAGGCCACCCTCACATCGCAATAATGCACTGGTGGGGGAAATTTACCCTTGCCAAGCAGAGTTAGTTATAGACCTGTCTCTGAACTACCAGTGGTGAGTGAAATTCTGCTGCAGGAAATAAACCGGACTTTGTTTCGTGCCCTTGAGAGAAGCATCTTCCGTTGATGCTAGGAAATAAAAAAACCCCAACACAGTAGGTTCCACAGTAAAGCAGAAAAGACCAAGTCTAAAGAGTCTTGGCAAGGGCCAACAAAGTTATTTCATGGGTTGTTCATGATACACACATGAGTTAATGTCTAGAAAGCCCTCCGGGAATGCGTGCTACACAGACACCAGGTATTGCTACCTTTGAGTTCACGGTAGGATTTATAGTAATGTTTCTTTGATGCTGAAAGTGAACTTCAATTTCATTGTGTTCAACTCTGGAATTTATAGAGTGAGGGTTTTGCTCAAACACCCGAATAGCCATTGGAACGAATTTTCAAATAGCGTTTTCAGGTATGAATGTGTCCTTTCTCCAACCTGTTCCAATGTCCTCTTCCCCAACTGGTTAGGTATGGTAGTTAACCAACGCACGGCAAATACTTTGGGAATGTCATAAAGTTAATTATGTCAAACCCACGAGCACAGTAATACTGTATGATGATAATTAAAATGTATACGTGTACATCAGTAATGCTGTTTGTTTTTAATCAAACAAAATTACTGATTGCAAAAAAAAAATCCAAACAAAACGAAACCAACCATCTCTGAACAAGGAGTAAGTTTAAGAATTGTGAAACAGTTGTGTGTGAGGAAAAGACAGAAATTCATTATAGGAGTAAATTTGTTTTATATCATTATGTGTTACATTCTGGTGTGGAATTCTTTTCTTTTTTTTTAACTGAAGAGCACATAACCAGCGACTCTTACAACATGGGAGATTCTTTTCTCCAGGTTTACCCTTCCATTGGAAAACACTGGTTCAAGAATAAATGAGTGCCGTGGCAGAGGGACAAGGCAGGAGGCATGCTTGTGCACAGAGGTGGCCATACTGTGTAACAGCCCTGCAGAGGAACCAGCGGGGATCCTTCCTTCAGAGCCGTGCCTGTCATCTGTAGCCTTGACTGGGAGAAGACATGAACAGGATGTCTCTCCTCTCCTTGGGATCCATTAGAAACTGGCCAAGGGATGAAGGAGTTACTGGAGGGGGTAGGAATGATAAGGTCATGGAAAACCAGAGATGGGTGCTCTGAGGATGCGATCTCCCAAGCATTGCTTCCTCAAGAAACCAGAAAGACATAAAGAAACTTTTATTCCCATTGCTCTTTTCTGCTTCACTGCTTCAAGCTCTTTTTTAAATCGCCATCCCCAAGTCTCACTATCTAGCTTGGGCTCACTTGGGACTCAAAGTCAACACAGCCTGCAGATACACCTCAGGGTTGATGCACATTTCTTTCCGAGAACAGTGTCATTTGTCAGCTGATCTGTCGCTACTGGGGACCACCTGTTGATCACCGGTCAAGCCAGTGCTTAGAAACAATTCACTGCATACAAACTGCCGGCGCGTGAGAACGTCTGGGACACCCAGCCACCAAGGTTGGAGAGCGACAAACCTCTCCAGTGGGACTCCTGACATGTTCTGCATGGACTGTCCCAGCTCTGTGCAGCGGAGACTGTAAAATCCTGGAGGACTTTAGAATTGTGAATAGGGACCAACTGTTCACTGTCTCTTCCAGAATGAGAACTGGGAAGAAAAGCCCGTTGCAGGCAAATAGCAACAGGTTCAAGGAATCCCCTGAGCTGAAAATGACCAGAAAGTGGGAAGTTAATAGTGCTTGTCCAGTTCTTACTTTTCTCATAGGGGCCTGTTAATGGCCAAAAACAGGGAGAAAACACTAGGTGCGTCCTTGGTTTGAACCAGTCCAGCTGTTGTAGTGCTCTGGGGGCAGCCTGCCCCCCAGGAGGATGCACACCACAAGTCCATCAGTTTGGCTCACCGTGAGATGGGGTTGGAGCAGACCCCATGCTGCTGTCTCTGCAATATATAATCCATTGGTGTTTGCTTCACAGCGATGCCTTTTCTTCTGGGTTACAAGTTTTGCTTTGAAAGGCCGTTCTGATGACTCTGATTTACGATGACAGTATCTTCAGTGGCATTTAAAGAGACTGGAAGGAAGAGATAAATAAACTTGAAGATTGCTTAATAAAGCACTGGAAGAAGCATAAAGGCTCTTGTATCAATTGTTCTCCCTATAAGGTTCCTAAATACTAAGCCAGGCATGGGAATTTGTCTCACCTTGTTTTAGCATTTAAAAGTTGGAAGTCTTGTTCAAGCAGGTCCTTCAAAGTTTCTCTGCAAGACTGGGAGAGGATGCCAGCACATCTAGAAGGCAATTCCTCTTCTTGTTTTAGGCATGCACTTTGGGATGGGATGAACCATGCTCTGGAGATGCCCGTCCTCTTTCTGCTAACTGTGGAGAGAGTGCGGAGTACTGCACAAGAAACCTAACATTTAGAGGGCTGAAGTTAGGCAAGAGCAACCAGACTAGACAGAGTGAGCAAAGCCATCTTCAGAGATAGGATGCTGTGATTAGGTGACACTTTGAGTCTTGCTTCTTGGGTTGCCAGAGCCTGAGAGCCATGAATGGTGTGCTTGGTCTTTGGGCGAGTGTCACAGAGCGCTCCTTGCGGCATCTCCCACAGGAAACCCAACCAGTACTGGAGAAACCCACCTTCGGCTCTGCTCAGGTGATGGTCAGTGCAATGCAGAGGGAAACCTGAGAGGGTCAAACAAAGCAGGAGGATAGCAAGGGCTCCTCAAAGAGAAGCGTGAGGAACTCAGTTGTCTGCTAGTTAGGCTGATAAAAAGGGGCACAGGGGATTCTGCAGCACAAATGCTCAGGTTGAATCTCTGAGAGGATAACAAGCTCTGGCATTTTTAGGGCAGAATGAGAAAAAAAAAAAAAAAGAAGAAGCTGAGACAGCAGCAAACAATAACTCTTGATCTAAATCTTACAGATCGCTGTACTTACAATGAATCCAATGGGGTAACTATCCAGGTGAGGACTGCAAAACTGGGCCTGTTGAATGAGACCTACCTTGAACCAAAAAGTTCTTAATTGTCCTTCTAGCTCCAGCAAAGATTGTGCAGCCTTGACTTGTCACTCCTCAGCTCCTCTAGTATTTCATCTGGAAGAGGGGAAAGAATTCCTGTTCCTCTGAGACATAGAGACTTAATTCTTAGACCTGAACATGAGGAATAGTGCTTGCTGGTCCTGCATAAGACAGGTCAGAAAATCCCACCAAGAAATCTCTACATTACAGAAAACACAGTCTTCACGAGGAATGGCATTCATCGCGCTTCCAAGTAACCACCGCTTACGGCTTCGCAAGGTGCTGTGAAGATGCAGCACGTCTCTTGTGCTAGCTATTAATTAATTAAGATTCAAGAGAGAAGCTGCCAGTTCCACTTGTGTGAGTAAGTTGCTCTCTGGGTGGTGTGCTGCAGCTCATGGCTCCAGGAGGATTCGGAGCAAGATGGCAGCTGGGCTGGGCTGGCTGGACGCGAGACAGCAAACTCTTATTTTCAGCAGCCGAGGTAGTGTCGTGACACTCCAGGGACTAGCTGGCACACACCATTCCTTGCCCCATGTTTCTCACAGGGAATGCAATGCATGGCTCACGTGTGTTTTCAGCTCGTAAATGCACACCACTGTTTCCACCTCTTTGTCGACAGCTCTTTTATCAGGTCTTGATTAAAACTTTCAATCCTTATCTCTATCTAAGCACATACCTGAGACAAGCCCGTGTAGCAGAATATTTAAACGCTAGCTTTCGGTGCCACTTCAAGGAACACAGGCGGGCCTTAGATTAATTTTGGGTGTAACCCTTTGCCTTTTCAAAGGACAACCATCAAGGTACAAAGAAGCACAGTGCAGGAAGCCATCCCATTTGTTGCCGGAGACACAAGCTAACACTGTCTTTACAGGAGCAAATGTGAGTGGAAGGACTTCGCAGGTTCCTCCTAAGCCTTCAAGTCTACCGTGAATTGGTTAATAGAGGTTGTGGTAAAGGGTGACTTAGTAGCTGGGCCTCACCTGAGAGTCAAAGCCATATATACACTCAACTTGAGGAGAGATCTCAGTGGTTTCAGTCCTGGGACACATATTTTCCATCCCTGTTGTTCATTCAGCCAGGCTGTGCGTTGGCCTCAGTGCATCCACTCTTTGGGTTTTTCCTGATGGATGGGGCTGCATTCGTCTCTGACTTCCCCATCCAAAGCACATGAACCAGAGCTTGGGTCTCAGGGGGTGAGTGTGTAGACTCTGCCACACACTCCCTTGGGGGCATCACTACTGGGAAACAGGGATGAGTGCTCTCCCACCAAGCCCGTTACTGGTGTCTGCTGAGGACTGACCTCTTAAAGAGTGTGAAGAGTGCAGAGCTCTGCTATGGCAAGGCTTTAAATAAGCAGTGACCTTGGTGAAGACGCTTGCAGCTTCTTCACAGCAACAGGTACAGATAGATCAGTTGAAACTAAGGGAACATCAGTGGGAGAGTCTTGAGGCCTGATGATCTCCAGATCTTCCTTTCACTGGGACAAGATAGATCCACCTAATGTCTCTTTGATCAAGTTCAATTTGTTGTTCAACATTCAGAAAATACTATTGAATAATCTGTGGCTTCCCAACCATTTTCCAGGACCGATCTTTTTTTTTCTTCAGAAGAGCTTTGACGTGTCAACAAAAAAACCGCACCGGTGAAGGATGCCGGACTGAGTGGGCTGTATGGACCCTATGAACAGAAATGATCGGTGAACATTACAGCTGACTGCCAACACTGCAGCAACGCTTGTTTTCTTTTAAGCCGTGTGTACTTCAAGCCAGTGCTTGGTGAATTGCAAAGCCGAGTGCATTTGACAGTGTGAAGGCAGCGTAACAGTCTGGCGGCTGGTGCCCCAGTGGGGAATCCTGTGCCTGGCTCGCGTTGCCTCACTACGTCAGGGAGCTGCAATCATGACCGGAGGTGATACCTTCATTTTCAGGTGCAACTGCTCTTTCAGCTATTTGCCTTCTGAAATCACTCTTTATTGCTATGTGTGAAAACCTTCACCACTGTGCAAAATTACTGTGTATCAGACGGGAACAGTTTCCTGGCGCTGGTTTTCAATAGAATTTCACAGCTCTCTGCTTGCTGGGAAACATCCGTTTCTGCTCCAGTCTGTGCTGACCCGCAGAAGTCACAGGCTTTCACAGCCTCCTGATACAGAGCTTGACTCCTGTAATCAAAGGTGCAGCCACGTGGACATTTAGGTTTGAAGAGCACTCATTCAGTGTCCCCTGTACCAGCCATAGTGGGCATTTTTGTCTGACTGGTGTTCACACTACTGGATGATACCATTCTCTCCAAGATGCGGCTTGTCCGTACCATCTTCCGACCTCCAAACATCCCAACTCTGCAGTGTCTTCTTCACCTTGCAATGTCAAAGAGTTGTGTTACTGCCACAATGCTTTTTTTCTCTTGCATATGGCGGAAATTTTAGTTGGGGTAGGCGTGCATAGATTCTGATTTCCAAGATATATCCACATAAATGCATGTAGAAACAATTTTTGACCCCCAGCATGATACCCACCAGGGTGCTATGTTTCTCCTCTGGTTTGCAGTAGTGGTAGCACCTTGGCTGGTCTTTTCATTAGCATGAATACTAATGGCTTGTCGTGGGAGGGAGGTTCAGTGTTTTAGTGTTCACTGAGGACTGAGGGCTTCTTCATGGGTCCTCGTTGTTGAACTGGGCGAAGTGCCACCTGCAGTCTCCAAGGATATTTCAGACTCCATTGCATAAGTGCCCTCTGGTCCTTTCTTGATGTTTCAGACTACGGTTTGCTATTGAGGCTATCTCCTGAACCGCATATATTTCCAAATGTGGCAGCAAAGTGGCTCACTGTAGCACATTAATCGCACACTTCCCCTTTTGTGATCTCCCCGGCTCTTGCATAGGAATTGCCATACCCGGTTAAACCACCGGCTCATCAAATCCTGCTTCCTGCCTCCAGCGATGGCCAAAACCTGAGGCTTCAGAGGTTACCTCCATAGCACACCAAACTAACTGCACAGTTCTGGGTCTACGGGTGGAAAAACTCTTCCCTGGCTGCCGCAGAAGATCCACTTATGCGCTGAAGCATGAGATTTGATTACCTTTATTACAGGATCTTTGCATGCAGAGCTACAAATGTTCATGGTCATGCAATTATCTAGTCACAGCAGTTGACTCAGTGACCTTCTTTGGCAGTGAGGTCCATAAATTGGCTATATACAGTGGTGGGATCTCTGATTTGCTCACCTCCATTGAACTTTACCTTCAATGACTGACATCCAGGACTTATATTGTACATGGCACGATAAAATGGAAAGAGAGTTTTAGGCCTGTTGTTCCCTTTTTTCACTTGAATATCCTCAAACTCTTCTCTTTACAAAACATTTCTGGTCTTTTTTGACCATTTTCTTTCCTCAAATAAGAATATACTTGTGCTGCTCTTCAGGCTTTTCCAGCACCCTGGAGCAAAGGTGAATATCACCTATGAAATGTCCAACGTATCCTTTGGCTTCTCTGGCTAAAGTTCTCAGGTATTTCTGGGAAAAGAGCATGGTTACTATACAAATGCAGGAAGGAAGGTCATTTCAATGGTTGACACCACTGGAGACACAGAAGAAAAGGGAAGATAGAATCATAGAACCATTTAGGTTGGAAAGGACCTTTAAGATCATTGAGTTCAACCGTTAACCTAGCACTGCCAAGTTACCACTAAACCATGTCCCTCAGCACCACGTCTACACATCTTTTAAACACCTCGAAGGATGGTGACTCAACTACTTCCCTGGGCAGCCTGTTCCAACGCTTGATAACACTTTCGGTGAAGAAATTTTTCCTAATATCCAATCTAAACCTCCCCTGGTGCAACTTGAGGCCATTTCTTCTCATCCTATCACTTGCTACTTGGGAAAGAGACCAACACCCACCTTGCTACAACCTCCTTTCAGATGATGAGCACACCCAGTTAAACTTTCAGGGGAAATTTATAGACAAGAAGAAACTCAGTGATTCAAAGAATAATTTGCGCAGAGGTCACATTTCACAATGAAATTATACCAGATATCACAAGCAACAGGAGGGACAGCTATTCAGGGACAAGGAAAAAAAATGTTAGTTTTAAGCAAAACAATGCCACAAAAAACATTTAACATCTCTTCAAGCACATGCTACTGCAGCCTTGGGTGTAAGGAGCCGTAACAACAACTAAAGCAAGAGCCTCAAGAGCGGATTGCTCAAGTGAAAGGAAGCTGGAATGAAATGCCAGCCAGCCCCGTCGGTCCCTCACTCAGCGCTGCTCAGAAATGCCTGATGCTTTCTGACTGGATAGCCAGGGCTGGGGTAATTACTCGGTTGCAGCATTTTCACTTTTACAGTGAAAAGGAGGCTTCGTTTCTTTGCATGAGTTACAATTTTGCCTCATAATTTTTGAGCTGACATTGTTGGTGAAGGTCTTTGCTATACGGCCTTTCTGGTTTCCTCTTGGCCTGGTCATAAAGGCCACATGGCCATTGTCCTCCTCTACAATACTTGAAGCTAAACTGCCTGGGGCTACATTTGTAACTGGGAGTTAAACAATTTGGGGCCCAGACAGTCACCCATAGTGCTAAAGTGCCAGTTTCATCCCAGGTGAACGAGCACTGACCCAATGTCATGGTTTGGGCTGGATTGGCCCAAACAGGTGGAACGACAGACATTTTTTCTCTCCTGCTCCGAAGGGAGGCAGGAGAGAGAGAAAAAAGAGACTTATGAGTTTAGAAGGAACTAAACTACTTTAATGCAATATTAATAATAAAACAAAAAGAAAATAATGAAATATATACAAATAGATACAAAATATTAAGCCCCCAGGATGATGATCACATCACTGGCAGGCACTGGGGAAGTCCCAGACTGGAGTCAGCAATGGACAGGAACTGGATTACGGATCTGGATTCAGCATCGAGATCAAAGGCAGATGAAGACAGAGTCCTCCTCAGATGCTGGCCATGGCAGAAAGAGGGCTGACCCTTTGATCCCTCAGCTCTTATACTGAGCATGAGGGAGGTGGGATGGAATACCCCGTTGGTCAGGTTTGGGTCACCTGTCCTGTCCTCTCCTCCCCACAGGTGTGACCCCTCTACACTTCTCTGCTTCCCACCCTCCAAGGGGGCAAATCCCAAAGTTGGCTGCCCTTGGTTGTTATAGCAATAAGGATAAGCAGGAGCCTCTCTGCATCCCATTCTTTGGCATCAACTATAAACATGGGTCTTGTCCCACTGAGAGTGAACAGTTTTCTGCACAACATGCTGGTAATTTCAGCAGTTAGAAGAGGCCTAGCTAAAAAGTAAAGTTACTGAGCAAAATTGGTTCTGTTTTACCTCAAACCAGGACAGCCAAACAACCTTGGGAAGCTCAGAAGCTAGCAGAGATCAGGGACCATTCCCAACAGACCATCTGGAGGGACCACCCTGTTTTGAAGACTGATTTTAATAGTACGGATGTGGCCAGACTGTGCCAAAGGGCCTCAGGACTACAGAGCCTGGCTTGGCCCTGGTTTTTTGACTGGTATAGACACAGCCCAGCTGCCCACTCTGTCTTGTGCATGCACGAGAGCATTTTTAAATTATAACTCTCTTGAGAAATTTCTAAATATCTGAAGAGAGTCTGGTGATGTGTTCTTGCCCTATATACGTGACTATGACTGAGGTCATTGCTCACCTCAGCCTTTCTGGAGGGGTCTCTGTGGACTAGCACAGCCACAGCATCCACACGCCTGGTCCCTTCCTCTGTACTTAGTGCAAGAGCCCAGGACACCTGGAGAGCCGAATGACCTAGATCCACCTAGCAATGGGCTGCACAACAGTGCAGGGCATGAGACAGACATGGCACACAGCCTTGATGCCACCATACTGCTCCTTGGGTTGCTGCTTGGTCCTCTCCGTCTTCCCAGCTGGGTCACCTCTGAAGAGGCAGCTATGCCTGTGGGCGAGAACAAACCTGGGACAAATGGACCAAACAGAGATTGGTCTGATCCAGGGGGAGCAGAGAGGAAAGCAGATAGCCCTGAGGTTTAGCCCCTTATCCCTGTTCACCACCCTTTGCTATGAGATGTTGGTGTAGCTCGGGCTGTTGTCCCCAAACGTGACTTGTATGGTGGGGTCCATGAGTATGGGAGCACCTCTCCTGGACCTCATCACCCTGCACTCCCTCTGGAGTCAACAAATGCCTCCAAAGGGAGATCCATCTCCAAGACAGGGACTGGAGGCCTGAATCCCACCTCCAAGGGTATAACAGGACATAGGGGTCTGACTGGTGAACCCAGTGGCAGGTGGTCCAAGTCAAGCTCAAAGCAAATGCTGTAGGAGCCTTTCCAGGGATGCTGGAAGGGCTGTTTGGCTACATGTTGGACTGGGAGATGCCCTGAGGCATGTGGTGCGTGGATATCACAAAAGCATGCTGGAGACACCAGTAATGCCTGCAATGCAGCTGTGAACAGGTCTGTCTAAGTGGGCCTGGGACTCCCACCACAGAGAGGTCCTTAGGGAGGACTGTGCTGTGCCATGTCTTCCACCAGACCGAGCCTTGGAGCTGATGAGACTGGCCCCTGTCTTACCCAGGGTACATTTACCTTTCTGAGCAAGTTTGGACACATTTCCTATCTTTTTTGATTCTCTAGTCAATTACCCACTGCTATTGACTCTGAGCACCCAACTGTTCCCTTCCAGCAAAACACCAGACCAGAGCAGTCCCCCAGGACCACCTCTAAATCCTCATGGTCATACAAGCATTGGATGAATTGCCTTCATTCCCTGACACCATTCCTCCCTCTACTTTTTCCTCTCTTCAAGCCACAGGGTTCAGCACCTATCCAACCCTTCCTTGTGCCGAGTCCTGAGATACTTATGAAGCCATCACATCACCTTGGTTAGTGCAGCCTTCCCTTTTCTGGTCTCTGGTGATGTTCTGCACCTGGAACACCTCCTGCCTGCATCGCTCTCTGCCCATGCTGGCCATCCTGCTTCCCTTCTGTCCTCCACATCTCCCTTATGCCACTGTGCTCCTTCCTATGGACCCATCTGCTCTCTCCCAGCCCTTGCAGCACCATGAGAGGTGGAAGCTGAAGAACTAGACTCCAACACTCCTGCCTGCAGAACACCCCCTCTTGGGACTCCCTACACAAGAGGGGCACCCCACGTCCTAGCTGAAAAGCAGAACTTATTTCTGGGCAACAGCATCACTTCGCCTCTTTTTCACCTTCCCGTGCAGCCCACAAGTCCTTCCCTCCCACCAGACCACTCCATCCCAAAGGGGATCACAGCCACCAACCCCCATGATACTCTAAAACCTGCCAATGCTAAGCCATTCCCCGTTCCTCCATTCCAACCACCTCCCCCACGCGCTTTCCTTCTCTAATCCTCAAGGAGCCATGGCTTAGGAGCCTGAGCTTAGCATGATGCGCGTATCCCATTGTCCCGCTCTAATAGCATAAGCCCTGCATGAATCCCCCTGATTTTAGGGCACAGAGCGTTGCTGGAATTCCTTGCCTTGTTTCTAGTGCTTTCAGTTCTGTATTGGGTCTTTTCTGTTATTTATTTTCTGGATATTCAGAGCATGGTAAGATATATTATTATTTAGATTTGAGAGGCAGTATTTGCTTTCAACACAGATAACAAAGCACGGATGTAGCAGAGGGGCAGCGGTCTATATCATGCATCCTCTGGAGGCAAAATTTGGGTAAAAGGTTAAAGTCATCAGGATGAAAAGTTCCCTTAGCAAAAAGTCCCAGCTATGACTACCTGGGCCAGATATTCCCAGCAACGGTCCACTTGATCATCCTCCCATGCCACGTACTGTCAAACAAGCTGTTTTAAGTAGCTGGCTTTGGGGCGCTCTCACTTTATTTGCATTTGATGCTTTTGGGGGGCTCAGCTAAAGGTTTCAGCTTGGTCAGAGATGGCAGAGGAGGTCAAGCAATGGAGATGTAGAGCTTCCAGGCTTGTGGGGGTTTAAGATCATGGAAGCAATGGATATTTTGGCTCTGATTTTATTTGGGTTTTGTCATGCTGATTAAAAGGGGCTGTACACTCATTCATTGACAGATCCTAAACACTGTGGTGTCAGCTTGGTGGATGAAGACAGTATGGGGTTGGGGGAAGAGGTTTGCATTTGGATAGCAGGGGGGAAAACAGATGCAGGCTTGAAGACTCTTTGGCTACATACAGCAGGCCACCTCCCTTTGTCCATGATGAAACTAATTCTTCATTCCTTCATGCCCGTGGAAAGGAGATGAGCAGACTGGGTGCACAAAAGGGGAAGAAAACAGACGCCGCAACCATAAGAAATGCTTTGGTGTGGGGGGCATAGCAGTGGTCCCGGTAGGGAACCATTTGTTCCCAGGGCGTTCACAAAGGGGCTTTGCCCAAGACATATTTAAGCAGCTTATGGCCATTAAACAAATGTTTAATCTGCAGGAAAGTGGGGCGCCAGGCGGGCAGGTGCCCCAACGCGTTTAAGGACATGGAGCAGCTGGGCCTGTGAGAGAGAGCAGTGGAGGGGACCCAGGGGACAGGTTATCAGAGGAGCGTAGGAGTGTGGCTGGTGTTGGAGCTCACGCCCCAGGGGTTGAGAGGGCAGGCACGGCAATTGCAAATGCCAAAATAATTTCTGCGGAAAGGTAAAAGGAACCTTCGAATCACTTAACAGCAGCAGGGATGGGTACAGAGAATCCCAGCACTAGTGCGCCGAGCCTAGTTGCACCTCTTCCACCTATATCCTCTGTGTTTCTTGCAGGACCTTAGCCAGCCAGGTGGAAGGTAGCTTCAATATTGCTCTCCAGATGTGCCGCTCCGTCCTCGCAGGTGCAGCCACTACTGAAGGGCACGAAGGACCAGACAGAAAATCTGCCAGATCATTTCCAGATCTGATCCTAGTTTGCCCTAAATAAAGATCTGGATCGGTCTGTGGGAGGCAAGAGCAGAGCAGGAATAACTTCAGTGGTCCACAACTGCACATTGTCCTCCAAGAAAAAGGCTTGAGCTGACATCTCTCAGGTCCGTGAGCAGCATTTCCTAAGCAGGTGCCGTTATTTTGCAGTCATCCAAAAGATGGCAGCCTTCCCCAAATCTTCTTCCTCGCCAGCTGGCTGGACTCTGACCAGGAGACACGTGTCTCACCTTGACTACTGACACTGCAGCTGGCACAGCCCATGGGAGACAAGCGCAAAAGCTGCAGAGAGCTGCTAAAAGCCATGTGTCTAGCTGTGCTTTTGGTATTTTGCTAGTGCTGGTTTTTGCCTGGAGAAGTGGTCATGCCTGCCTCCTCCTGGAAGAGGGATTTGGATTGATGCGTGCTAATTAGTTATTTTCTTCGATGAGAGAGAGGATCCATAAGGCTGGGCAAAGCAAAACAACTGAGTCATTTTGATGGTTTGGGAGTGTTGGTGGATGAGAAGCTCAACATGAGCCGGCAATGTGCGCTGGCAGCCCAGAAAGCCCCCCGCATCCTGGGCTGCATCCCCAGCAGCGTGGGCAGCAGGGCCAGGGAGGGGATTCTGCCCCTCTGCTGCGCTCGGGGGAGACCCCCCTGCAGTGCTGCCTCCAGCGCTGGGGCCTCCAACATAAGAAGAACATGGACCTGGTAGAGCGGAACCAGAGGAGGCCACAAAGATGATCCGAGGGCTGGAGCCCCTCTCCTGTGAGGACAGGCTGAGAGAGCTGGGGATGTTGAGCCTGGAGAAGAGAAGACTCCAGGGAGACCTTAGAGCCCCTTCAGACACTGGAGGGAAAGATGGAGAGGAACTCTTGATAAGGGAGCGGAGTGACAGGGCAAAGGGTAATGGTTTTAAACTGAAAAAGGGGAGATTTAGATCAGATATTAGGAAGAAATTCTTTACCGTGTGAGTGGTGAGACACTGGCCCAGGTTGCCCAGAGAAGCTGTGGCTGTCCCATCCCTGGAGGTGTTCAAGGCCAGGTTGGATGGGGCTTTGAGCAACCTGGTCTAGTGGGAGGTGTCCCTGCCCATGGCAGGGGGGTGGAACTAGATGATCTTTAAGGTCCCTTCCAACCCAAACCATTCTATGATTCTATGATTTCCTCTTGGTTGTACATGAGTGAATTTGCTTTTATGCTGGCAGATCCAGCAGCTCAGGTTGCTCCTGCAGCATTTCCTCACCGTCCATGGTCCTTGGAGCAGCTCCTTTGGGAGGGGGTGGTTGGACTGGGAACCCGAGGAGGAAGAGGCTGTAGGAGCCAGGAATACATTGGCTTGTGGTCTCAGCTGTCTGTGGTCTCTGTTCCCAAATTGTCCTTCCTTGCAGAAGCACACAATAAGATGGTGGGGTGAACTCTACCCCCCAGTGCCTTCATCACACGGCAGAGCACACGGTGCTACTGGTCACCCACCCACAAAAGACCAGTGTGTCCCCTCAATAAATCCCCATCTCCTTCCCAGAGCTTTCTTTCACCTCAGTATTTATTGCAGGAGCTCTTCAGGATTGGAAACAAGGTCCCTCCATGTGCCCATCCCCTGCATCTCTGTTCTCCAAGTTTTGTCTTTGGAAATGGAAGATGGGAACACAAACATAAAATCCTTTCTTTTCCAAGCATCCCTTTTATCAGGTCACCCTTCTCTCCACAATATATTTGCAACCTATGGAAATCTACAGACAGACCCAAACATAAAACAAGATCCTCAGCTCTATTTCCCCCACCTCTGATACTTTGATTTCACCAGTTCAAGAGAAATCAGTCATGCAGCGTATTCCTGGCTCTGCTCCTGTGGCCTTGGACACACTGGAGACATCTCTTCCAGCCAACTAAACGGTGCCAGGGGCTGTTTTCTGACCCTGAGGCCAACTGGCACTACCTGGCCATGTCCAGACTATGACTGGTGTGTGAGCAGTCTCCCACCCCTCCGCCATCCCTGTCCCTCACAGGTGGGCATCTTTGCTCTTGTCCTCACCTGGCCCTTGCAGCCTCCTTGCCAGACAGGAGATGTCTCTGCTACGTAACCAGGGAGCGTTTCTCTCCTGCAGACAGGCAGCTGTGGGCTTAAATTTTGGAGGCGAGTATAGCTTTTGGAAATAAAATCATTGTCTTTCTGCTGAGCTGGCTTTGGTGATGAAGATTTTAAGTCCTAATCCCAATGATCAGGGGACTGGAACATCTTTCTTATGAGGAAAGGCTGAGGGACTTGGGTATTTTTAGTCTGGAGAAGAGAAGACTGAGGGGGGATCTCATCAATGCTTACAAATACTTCAAGGGAGGGTGCCGGGAGGATGGGACCAGCCTTTTTGCAGTGGTGCCCAGTGACAGGACAAGAGGTAACAGGCACAAACTTGACCATAGGAAGTTCCATCTGAACATGAGGAGGAACTTCTTTGCTTTGAGGGTGGCAAAGCACTGGCACAGGCTGCCCAGAGAGGTGGTGGAGTCTCCCACTCTGGAGACATTCCAAACCTGCCTGGACGCCATCCTGTGCAACCTGCTCTGGGTGACCCTGCTCTGGCAGGGGGGTTGGACTAGATGATCTCCAGAGGTCCCTTCCAACCCCAGTGATTCTGTGATTCTTTGATTCTTCAGCTCTTGGTGACTTCTGCTCCCCGACTGCCCAGCACCCAGTGGCACAGGGTGATTTCAAAGAGCTCCCACAGTGATAAAAGCAATAACTACAGCAACGATATGATGAAAACCTTAGAAATAAGCATTGACTGTGGTTGGCTGCGGCACTTGGCCTGTGTGGTGGTCAGGACATGTGGGGAATCCTGCCAGGGTGCTTTGCAGCAGCAATGCCAGGTGGGCTGGAAATTGCCTTTGTGAGCATCCTTAGGTATTTCCAAAGAGCAAAGTGAACTGGCACATCTCGGATAAGGAAGAAAGTGCATCACTAATACCTGTATCCACGTTAGACCAGCAATAGGCTCTGTGGACCCCTGTCGACACCGACCTCACTAAAAGATGAAGTTGTCATTATCCGCAGTGTATTTTGTGTTTCTTCAAGGCACGTTGGAAGCAGGAATCAGAGAGCTGGGCCATGCAGAAGCAGCGGGCATCGCTCCCATGCCCAGTGCTCTGAGTAGATGTTCCTGCCCCTCCTAAAGGATCTTACTAAAGCCTCAGGAATGCAGATGGGGAAGAAAGGAGGGCAAGAGCGAAATGGTGGTGTGCTAGCAGTATAACTGACATTTTTCCATAGATATTTTTCCATAGAAACAAAATAATTTTTTTCAGGAAGCATCCCACAAGGTGAAATTGGGATTGGTGGAGGACAGGCGGGGCACAGGAAAAGATTTGGGTTCAGATGAAGTGTTTTCTTAGATAAAACTGCAGTGATGCATTTTTATTTTGAGCTTTTAAATCCTTTCCCTTTGCTGTACATGAAAATTGAGCAAAACCATGATTTCCTTCCTCTCAAAGAGCAACGGGGGAGCCTGATTCCCCCTGTGCTTAGGGTAACTTCCCTGTGCCTTGTAGGAGGTGACACCAGAGCCCACAGCTGAGGACACTGATGGGAGCGAAAGGAGAAAATGGCCTCAAATATCTGCAGAAGGCAATACCCTGATCCACAGTGAATTTCTCTCCAGAAAACCCACCCAGTCTCCCCTCAAATCTAAGTGGAGTCTCAGCTTCCATGGTACCCCGCAGCAGGGATTTCTAAGTGTCCCTCTTGGAGACATTGCTAGAAAAGGAGATAAAATCCCAGTGACAAGTGGGAACTAGGGTCAGCAATCCCCAAAGCTGATGTGGGTTGCTTTATGCTTTGTCTTCCAAGAAAATGGTGAGCAGAGAAGAGCCCTGGATATTTCCTTCTTGTCTAGCTTGTGCGCTCTGCTTCCTGCTGCAGCACCAAAGTTCACCTCTGTCCTCCAAACCAGAGTGGAACACACAGTGGATTTTCTGGTTCATTGGCAAGCCCCAAGAAATGAAAGAAAATTGGCTTTGATCTAAAAAGAAAGGAAGTTTTCGCTTTTTCGGTTTGTCCAAAAAAAGAAAGAAGAAAGGATTCCTTCGAGATCAGGCAAAATGTTTTCTTTCATGTCTGGGCATTTTAAATTCTTGTTTAAATAAAAGCACAGGACAAAAAAAAAAAGGAAGGCAAGAGGCTGTGAGGAGGACGGCCCGATTCATCCAGCACGGTCCCACAGCAGTGAGGCTGGATAATTCACGGGGAACATGCGAGACAGGTGGAAGCCCTGCTGCTTTGATATGGGAGGGAGAAGCTGAAAGGCTGCAGAGGACGCCCAAGTTGTGCAGAAACAACCACGGACGTGATGTGCCTTGCGGGAGTCAGGTTCCAGCCATGGTGTTCCCTGCACATTCCTGTTGGGTTTCTTCGGCAGGGTGAGATATAAATGAGCATCAGGAAGTGCCTCAGGGCTGTTATTTAGCATCTTGGTAACACATGCCTAACCCGTGGTGAGACTCTTCAAAATTTTTCCAAATGGACAATTTCTGGGGTTTAGGACATGTTTTCCTGGCTATTCCTTATATCTTCTAAGCTCTGCACTACACAAGGTTGGGCTTTTTGCTGCTGTCGGTGACTGCTGCTCTGCTCTCACCAGTGAATCATGGATCGCTTTCACATTCACCAGATTCTTCTCCTTCAGTGATGCTAAGAGATGTTGCCTTGGCAGAGAATGAGCAGTTGGAGGGCAGCTGGAGCAGTTGGAGCATTCCCCATGCTGTCTCCTTGGGAAGAGTCTCCTCATGGCATGGATTTCTTCACTGAAAGGGTTCTCAAGCATTGGCACAGGCTGCCCAGGGAAGTGGTGGAATCGCCATCCCTGGAGGTATTTAAAAGCCGGGCAGACGTGGTGCTGAGGGACATGGTTTAGTGGTGGGTTTGGCAGTGTGAGGTTGATGGTTGGACTTGATGATCTTAAAGGTCTTTTCCAACCTAGGGGATTCTGTGATTCTATGATTCTGCAATATCATGGGCTGTTTACCCCACCGTGCAAACTTATGGAGAGAATTACCCCATTTTGGGGCTAATGACACAAGACTGCTGAAGGAAAAAACCTAAGTCCTTCTGGGGACAGTACTTAATTGCCGGTGGCAATTTGCAGACTCAGAAGCTGCAGCCCAATTTTTAGGCTGCACCAGCCCTAGCTAGGTCCAATCTGTTATCTGAGACGTGACAGATTGTGTGTCTCTCTCCTCCTGCTTAATTCTCCATTTACTCATCCCCAAGGATCCTGTGGTTACAAAGTGCCTCTGCAGCACGGCACGGAGCTGCTCACAAAGCAATGGCCGTTACCGTATTCCTCCTCTCATTCCCATCCTGTTCTTGCACCATTTAAGTCAGTGAGAGCTTTGTTCCTGAAACATTGACTCCAGGATCAAGGCCCTACCACAGCCCAAACCAAAGACTTTAGCAGGAATTTGCTGCCTTCACATGACTCTTGTTTTGAGCAAGTAGTCTCCGAGCTCCCTGACGGACAAACAGTGGGGGAAGAATGGGAGGAAACGTCAACATCATGGGATAGAAATGCTTTTGGGAATTGGTTCCCAATGTACTGGCAGTGCAGGGAGGTGAGAGTTGGAGCTAGCACATCCCAGATGCCTGTAAGGTTACTCACATGTTGAAGACATCTTCTGAAGAAATCCAAAAGGCCTTTGGAAACTGAAACCATCACCTTCATAGGGTTATGTCTGGGCTGCTGGTTCAGATTCTCTGGACCAGAAGAAGAGGTAATGAAAGCCTAGGTAGGGGTCTCTTGGTCCTACGAGGCAAAGATGGTGTTTGCAGTGTGCTGCACACCTTGGTGATCATAGCTTTCAGCCAGTGCTGGCTAACCTCTCAGAGAATAATGCTCCGTGGTTTTGTGGTACTTGCAGGGGTCTGCTGGCTGGTACCACAACTTGGGCAGTGAGCGAGTTTGAGCTTAGAGGACACGACTCAGTGCTATCGCTGTGGGAATGTTTGGTGATGGATACAGTGAACGTGCAAAGCCTTGGTGTTGGTCACTGCTGATAGATCATCTCAGTCCAAGTGTGGGACGGACCTCTGTAGGACAGTGACGGGGCATACAATGGAGTTCTCTCTGATACCACCCCACCGTCTCTGCTCCTGCGCAGCCCTGCAGGATTTGAATCACACAAAGGCACAACTTCACATGAACAGACTACTAAGATACCCACTTCTGACTCCTGTTGTGATGAGGCTGGTATGAGAAAGTGCGGTATCTGCATTTGACCATATCATCTCCATAAACATGAACTTATCTGGCAAGCCTTACCAGAACTTTGCTATCCTCTGCACACAACTTTTTGGAAAACAGTGAACTGCACAGCACACTTCAGGGTGAGAACTGGTCTTTTTTAATGAGGAGAAAACTCCATTTCCATCAAACAAGAAGAAACTAATGCAAACGTCACTGTTTCCCTCCTCCTCCCAGCACCAAAAGTCTCTGCTCTACTTCTTTTTCCTGTGTGCCAGGCAGCAGTTCATCCTCCTGCAATCTTCAGTACGTTCCTCCTTCTCTCCTTTAGCACATGTCCTGGAACAATACCCACTGCAGCTCTTTTTTGACTGGCCTTTGCCTGTAGAAAGAAAGAAGGAGAGCTACATCTGCATTGACTAATTCATCACGGCCAACAGCACAGAAATCGCACCACCACACAGTAAAATCTCCCCTTAAAACAAAGTGTCCACATCCACACTGATACTTGGGAAGGGACCCTGGCCACTGTCATCCGTTGTCTCAGGAATGGTTGCAGTCCATGCTATTTGGCCAAGAGCAAAAGTAGGCCAGTGACAGCGCTGTCAGTTAAATGGTGTGGAAGACTTAGTTCAAGTGTCAAGCTGAGACCTCAGTCCTGGCACTGCTGAATTTATCAATGCAGTCACACCCTGGCTATTTAGTTTGAGATGAACTGGATTTCTCTGACTCTATCGACCAGTGTCCAATGACCATGATGGGACCCAGTTCACATGGAGACCCCCAGATGGTGGATGTCTAAATCTAGGATGGTGTTATTTTGGAGCTGAGCTCCACTCCAAAATTCTTGTGAGCCAAACCCAACCAAAATCTGGATACAAGACTCACCACCCACACCTACTTTCTCTGAAAAGTCTTTTTTTAACCTTATTTCCTTTGTGGTTCACTATTATTCTAATTTCTGCTACACATAATTTGCCACCTTACCTGGTGTGGCCATCAAGGCCATTAGAAAAACAGCAAACACAACATAGATGATCCTCATGACTGGATATCCACCAAGATCACAGCAGGTCTAGGATGAAGCCTTGCAGAGAGATCTTGAATCAGTTGCTAAGAAAAAGGCTGGAGATCCTGGTATTTATAGACATTTCTTGACAGAGAGGACAGTGTTAAGGAGGAGTGTGACTCTGCTGTTGTCCAAAGACACATTGTTTGCTGCTTAGTGGGATATTATGTCACTCCAACCCAGTGGCCATCTGACAATGAGACATCCACTCTGTGCCCATTTGTCACTGGCTCTTTGAAGGCATCTCATGTGGCTTGTGCGGGCGTCTCTCCCTTGAGAGCAGCACTTCTCTTAACCTGGCTGCCAAAGCTTTTAGCACAGACAATAGGGACTATCGCTCCCTGGTCAGGGGACTTGGTGTTGTCTTGTAGGAATGGTTGTGGTGGGCAGTGTTACACCAACAAGTTTGAGTGCTCTTCTTTTTCCCTTCCAAAACAGAGACCTGAGAGGACTGGTGCTACACTGACCAATGCCACCATATGCATTCCCAACTCTATGTCGAGACCTAGACCCCCTTCAAGAATCCAAAGTGCTGAGGCAATGGACATGTAAGTTGTTATAAAGTTGAAATGTCCTGCAACAAAAACCTCTGGCTGTCTGAAGGTGAGGTCACTATTCTACGCTGATCATCTGGGGCTCGATTCAGTTGCATGAACACAGACAGCATCATTTGAGACTTCCTGAAATTTCCCAAGTTTCTCCTACTCTCTTACATCAGCCATGTCCAAGAGATTTGGAAGCCACTTTCTGCAGATAGAATCAATAGCAACTCATTTCTAGTCTCTGACTGTTGGACTGTGTAAACATAAATGAATAGAATATAGCAAAGCGCTAAGTGCAGAGATGACCAAAGTGACAAGTAGCTTATGCCTCTGTTGCCCACTTAAAGTCTCCTTCCCCACAAGCTGGGAAGAAGTCCTACCATTTACATTTACATCAGCTTGTGATTGATGCGGTTTTTCCCCTCATTTCCTTCTCCCTTGAGGAGAAGCGAAGAAATAGCTACTACAGCACCTCCAGTCCAAGAAGAAACTGAACCCAAGCAGAGATATTGTAGGTTGTGTTCCTGGCAATGAGTGAATGTTTTGGAATGAACAATATTGGCACGGCGTTACACCATTCCCTCCAGAACTGCCTGAGATCAGGCTGGGGCTATCTGCCCTGGAGAGCAAAAATTGCAGAAACACTCGCTCCAAGTCTATTCACTCTGTGTAGGATTAATTTAGAGAGGAATACACCTGTATTTTGATTTCTCATGTGGATGTCTCCTTTTGTTCTGGATGTCTACACTGCTTTGATAGTCAATGGAGATCTAGTCAATATAATCCATGGAGCTGGGAGAGTCCCTCGGTTTACTGGCCTGGAGGTTTTTATTTAGGGTGAGCTGAACCATGCTCTAAACTCTCTCAACGTTATTGACTGGACTGAATATTCCCAGTGACTCAGACATCTTAGGTGCATACTTGAGAAGACCCACCTGGTCTCCAGCTGTGTCTCTAGAGGGTAATGGTTTCCCATAGCTCCCATATCATACCTGACAGCCCCATATAGATGTCCCAGGCGATCATTGGTGCCTCAGATGGCACTAGACATCTTTATTTAGGCAATTCAACCAACCACTAGCATGTCTGTAGATCCTTCTATGTAAACATCTCAGTTTAGCTCTCCCTAATGTCCATTTTAATCTCACCCACAGAGTGCCAGGTGGACAAAGACACAAAGCAACTGGGAACAAGGGGATCCCTTCCACTTCATCCTTCACACCCAACTTGGACAGCACAGCTCTAAGATGCTGAGCAGATCCCAGTCCCTGTGGATTTGCAGTTGTTCTCTCCTTCTGCACCGAGTGTGTCCATTGTATTGCAAGATAAGGAAGCAGGAGAGAAGCAGTGAAGATAAGGCAGAAGAAGGAATAAATTATCCCAAATGTTTCCAGTCCACTCCTCTAACGGCTCTCTCTGGAAGCAAAATGATCACTCAGTCTCTATAGCTCTTCTGGTCCCTGACTCCTCTACAAATAACAACCATCACGGTATCGATTAGGTGGTTCAGTGATGCCAGCCATTCACTCACAACAAATTCCTCATGGAAAAATACAATCCAGAAAACCCCCAAACAGCCACTGGTGGTGGGTAATGTCATATAGACCCCTCCTCAGACAAGTGAGAGCAGAGCTGGTTGTAGCAGCTTTTCCTTGCAGAAGCTGTATCACTGTTGGACTCTGTATTGGGTTTGGGCAGCAAGGTTTTGGTAGCGGGGAGGGGCTACAGGGGTGGCTTTTGTGAGAAGATGCCAGAAGCTTCCCCCGTGTCCGATAAGGTCAATGCCAGCCGGCTCCAAGGACTCACCGCTGGCCAAGGCCAAGGCCATCAGCGACAGTGGTAGTGCCATATTTAAGAAGGGGAAAAAAATACTGCTGTGCAACAACAGTTGGAGAGAGGAGTGAGAAAATGTGAGCGTGACAACTCTGCAAACACCTAGATCAGTGAAGAAGGAGGGGGAGGAGGTGCTTCAGGACCTGTGGTAGAGATTTCCCTACAGCCCGTGGTGAAGACCATGGTGAGGTAGGCTGTCCCCCTGCAGCCCATGGAGGTCCACAGTGGAGCAGATATCCACCTGCAGCTCATGGAGGACCCCACGCCAGAGCAAGTGGATGCCCGAAGGAGGCTTTGATCCCATGGAAAGCCTGCACTGGAGCAGGCTTCTGGAAGGACCTGTGGCCCCGTGGAGACAGGAGCCCACGCTGGAGCAGGTTTGCTGGCAGGACTTCTGACCCCATGGGGGACCCATGCTGGAGCAGTCTGTTCCTGAAGGACTGCATCCCATGGAAAGGACCCACGTTGGGGCAGTTCGTGAAGAACTGCAGCCCATGGGAAGGAGCCATGGAGAATTTCGTGGAGGAGTCTCTCATGGGAGGGACCCCATGCTGGAGCAGGGGAAGAGCGTGAGAAGAAAGGAGCAGCAGAGACAACTGACTGCAACTCCCATTCCCCATCCCCCTGAGCCACTCGGGGTGAGGAGGGAGAGCAATCGTGAGTGAAGTTGAGCCTGGGAAGAAGGAGGCAGGAGGGAGGGAGGTATTTTAAGATTTGTTTTCATTTCTCATGTTCCTACCCTGACTTTGACTTGCAATAAATTAGAATAACTTCCCCAAGCTGAGTCTGTTTCGCCTGTGATGGTAATTGCTGAGTGATCTCCCTGTCCTTATCTCTACCCTTGAGCCTTTCATCATGTTTTCTCCCCCTGCCTACCTGAGGAGGGGGAGTGATAGAACAGCTCTTGGTGGGCACCTGAGGTCCAGCCAAAGTCAACCCACCACAGACTCTTATTCCCTGCTTATATCCACATACCCAAGCTATACCTGTACCTTCACACCTAAAGCCATGTGGTAGAAAGAATTAGTTTTCTTACTGAGAAGCCTCAAAACTGTGTTGTCTCTCCTAGACTGGTTTAAAAGTAGAAGACTGCCAGTCCAGGGCGTGAGAGTCTCTAATCAGTTTGTCTATACAGAGGTGCATGACTGCTCCTGCTACAGAGCTTCCACACACCTTTGATCACCTTCATGGCACTTCTCCGTACCTTTTCTGCTCTAACACACCCAGTTTGAGCAAGGGAGAGCAGAAATCGAACCCTAAGTACAGTGTTGATTTGCAAATACGAGAAAAGCACCGACTGAGCAGTCTTGGGACTTCAACACAAAGAGAACATAAAATCCATTGCACGAGGTCTGTGAAGGCCTATTTGCTTCTCTGTTGCCCAACTCTAGGGATTTGCTGAAATTTTCATGGAAAGAGGGCTGTCGTGCTTAGGGGAGACACTGCTGAAGTACCCACATTTGTTAAGACATCTGCAGATAACCGGTAGCCTGAAAAAGCAGTGAGGAACTGAAAGATTGTCTCTTGCCTCCAGAGGGTTGTGTTCCGGGCCATAGAAGAGGCAAGAGGGAAAATGATACCTTCTTCCCAAATCCCCACTGCATAAGACCACTGGCAGCTCTGCAGCTTGCTGTCAGTGGATGTTCAGAATTTTTTGGTGCTGATGANGAGGTCCTGCTCCATCCTCCCACACGTCCACCACTCCTGCCCAAGCCCAGCCCCAAAGCAGGAAGGGACCTCGAAGAGCACAAGCCTGAGAAACTCCTTGTGCATCCCCCTCCCCCCAGCTGGTGGCTCCAGGGCCAGCTGATGACACAGGTGCAGTTTGAGAATGAGATGCTCCCAAGGAGAGCACATTCCTTCCCCGCATGAGAGACACCCCAAAAGCAAAGTTCAAAAAGATGCTCATCTGTTCACCTGTGTGTGTCCTTGTCTAGTACCTCTCCTTAAGGGATAGGATCAGTGTTTTCAGAGCAAAACAGCAAAAAACACATCAAGCTTATTTCAAAAACTTAGCTGTCCGCTCAGGTCTCTGTACTTACATCATGCTTTTAAAATTAGCCCTCTTAATCAGAAATGGCTGAAGGGATGCTGCAAGGGTCTTGAAACGGGCTCCGCAGCAGCCTTTCACCAAATATTCACCATGGTGGTTAAATATGGGCCAACTGAAAGACTTGGCCCAGGTGGACGAGAATTGATTATCTGAAGGGAGTTTCTAATGCCTGTCTGGGAGATCTCAGCCCAGAATCCCCTTTCAACTCTTGTGAAGGGACCAGAAAGCCTCGGAGTCTCAGAAAAAGGCATTAGCAGCAATAGCACTGTCACATCAGTAAATCAAATGTGCCCAGGACTGTTCCTTGACACAAACATCAAGTTGCACAGAAGAATGCCCTCTGGTACTCTGGAACTCTCTGAGTCCCCAAGAGAAGTGGCCGCATCCAGACTCTTGTTTGGCAATTGTCTGGTCTGGGCTCACTCCCAAACTGGGTACTGAAGTTTTTACCTCAGTTATTCCTACATGAATCTCTTTGAGGTAGTCCTTATTTCATTGTCGCTTGAAAGAAGTCATTAAAGTACCTGGCCAGGTTATAGCAGTCACCTCAGGTGGTAATAACTATATTTTCAAGAGCTAAAATTACTTTAAAAGAATCCCAGGTAGTATCAGCTAGTACTAGCATCAGCTAGTATGAGCTAGCATCACTTCTTCTCTCTCCATCTTACCTGGGGTGGCCAGGGAGACCAGCAGGAAGACAGCGAAGACAAGGTAGAGGAACCTCATGGCTGGAGTTGAGCTGGGATCTCAGCAAGGCTGGAGAGAGGAGTCTCGGAGAGAGGAGTCTCGGAGAGAGCTCGAAGGGAGGAGATGGTACACAGGGAGGCTGCGGCTGCTGGTTTTTATAGAGCGTTTCCCTGCAGAGCGGAGGATGCTGGGGAGACATGGGAATTCATCCAAGTATTGCTGGTTTTGGCTGGATGTGCAGTGATGGCACGAGCAGCAGAATTTCCCACGCGCGCCCAAGTGTGCTGGCAGCCACCTCCTTCCCCCAGATCTGGTTACTCAATATCAGATACGATTTCAGCACAAATGAGAGCACAAATGAATACGGGCTGTCAATGGCAGAGTTGTTAGGACTGGGCTGATGGGTCAGAGGGACCTGATGAAGATCTGCGGGTGTAATGATGAGGGGAGAACAAGATCAGTATCACTGGGTTTCAGACCTTTCCAACCTCTGGCAGAGATGCAGCTGCACGCAATAGGGCTGAATTGTGGCCACGATGCACCGATAACTCTCACTCCGTTGCCCAGACTGGTCACCGTGCGGGGCTGTTGGCTTGGAAAGGACCCATGTTCCCATCCCCACTTGTGCAAGGAACCACGTCTGCAAAATCTCTCTGATAAATTCAGCAAATACCATGTTCAACGAAGGCTCTTTTGTTCTCGCCTCTCACCCCTCTGATGGATGGGCAGGAGCACTGGGGCCGAGAGCTCCCAGGAGCCTGGATGAGCCAAGCTCTTGCAGACACTTTGATCATCACCTCTTCCTTGCAAACCCTTCAGACAGCCCTGGGGTTTCAAACATGAGCAGAGCTCTGCAAAGGAGCTTTTCCAACCCCAGTTCACTGGGCTGTTTAATAGATTTATAAACAACCAGAAAAAAGAGGCGACTGGTGAAGGCACAGAAGCTGCTGCTGATACAAAATTACTGAATACCATCAAACCTAAATCTGCAAAGGGCAGCAAAAGGGTCGTACAACACTGGGTAGCAGGGCAGCAAAATGCCAAATGCTGAATCAGTGTCGGTTTAAGGTTGTGAATTTGGAAAAATATATAATCTCTGTGCAAGCGCTGGGACTGAATTACCTAAAGTCAGTTAGGAAGGAGGTTTGGGATCCTTGAAAAGAGAGCTCTGAAAACAGCAGATGAGAACCAAAAAATGGAAAATTGTACATGAAGAATTTTTAAGAAAGTTATTAAGACAAAAGGAAACTGCATCGGTCTGTGGGGTATCTCACTGTGGTGTATGCACTGCTCATCTCCCTGATGGCCTACAGTAGGGCAAGAAGAGGTTAAAAGAAAGGTGGCAAAGCTGGGGACTCATTTCCATGAAATCAAATATACTGGCACTCTTCAGCTCAGGGAAGAAACACTTATTGGAGGTGTACCACAAGGCTGTAAAAATTTTGGAGTCCTAAAGAAGAGAACTCTGGTTCTCCAATTTTCATAACCCAAGAAATAGATAAGATGAAATGGTAAATCATGCAAAAGTAACCAAAAAAGTCCTCTTTCACCCTGACCATAGCTGAAATGCGGAACTTGTTGCCCCAAGTGGTTTGAGAGGTCAAAATGGCAAACAAATTGAAAAAACAATTTATAAATTAATGAAGCAAGTGCAAAATAAAAAAAAATTAGATATAAAACCTTCTTGAAGAAGCCACCAAAGTTCATGTTACTGGAGGGTGGGGAGTTCTGCTGAGTGAAAACATGTTCTTGGACTCCTTTCCAGGCACTTGCTTCTGCCCGAGCCAGGTTCTCCACTCTAACTTGGCTCAGCCATACGTTCCTCCCTGTGATCTTATGTGAGTACATAAGCTGAGTAGAAGTAAGTGTGAGGGGACTGTGCACCTCATCTGTTTCACCACCACTATTTCTGAGTGTCGTTCTCAGTAGTTTGTCCAGTTTTTTCTTTAAGACTTCAGTGATGGTGTTTCCACACTCGCCCTAGTCAATCCTCTCTGCTGCTGTACAATCCTGTCATTACAAAGTTTTTCCTTTATCTCAAGTGAGGACCTCTTGCTGAGACTGGAGTCACTGACTTCTTATCCTGGCCACCAAGAGCAGACCATTCCTTTCCAATGTATTGCCTTTTCTGGATTTGAAGACTGTCGTGTTTTTCATGTCTTCTCTTTCCTGATCAACATTGCTCCGCTTGCTTCAGGTTTTTCTTGCAGGTCACATCTTCTTGACCTCCTGTACTTATCTGAGCTCCCTTCAGCCCTTTCACTGCTTTCTTGACGCACGGTGTACAAAACGGGATGGATGCACTCTCCAAAGGGTGCACAGTGCAGTGGGTACGTCCTGTGTTTTACAAACCCAGCTTTTATTTAAACTTGTAGGACAATTGGTGCTGGTTTCCCAACATCATGACATTGCTCATTTGTGCCTACCTATGATCCACTGCAACCCAAACTTTCCCTGCAGAACTGCCATATAGCCAGAAACTCTTTGTTCTGTATTCTCCAGCTAATTATTCTTCTCTGGATAGGCACGGTAACTTTCCCTATTACTTAATTATCTTTTTTTTCATTATCTCTTTAACATGAGAAGATCCACTGGAATGCTAATCCTGTCCTCTAATGCTTTGCAGTCCCTTTCAACTTCTTATTTATGAGCTTGGTAAGCACACTCTCTAAACAACCATGAAAATTATTAGGCAGGATAGCACTGGACTCACAACAGATTTCCAATCAGATGTGGTGTGACAATTCATTACCTTAGCTTCATTTACATATTTGCCTACATCCCCTTTAATCAGCATCATAGCCCTTTTTGAAAGATTTCAGGCAAAATACCCAAATGGGTCTTAGGCCAAATGAATGAGGTGAAAATCAGGCCAAGTGCAGGGTTCTGCACCAGGGTTGGGGCAACCCCTGGTATCAGTACAGGCTGGGGAACGAAGGAATGGAAAGCAGCCCTGAGGAGAAGGACTTGAGAGTGTTGGTGGATGAGAAGCTCAACATGAGCTGGCAAAGTGCGCTGGCAGCCCAGAAAGCCCCCCGCATCCTGGGCTGCATCCCCAGCAGCGTGGGCAGCAGGGCCAGGGAGGGGATTCTGCCCCTCTGCTGCGCTCTGGGGAGACCCCCCTGCAGTGCTGCCTCCAGCGCTGGGGACACCAACAGCAGAAGGACATGGACCTGGTGGAGCGGGGCAGAGGAGGCCACTGAGATGATGCCAGGGCTGCTATGAGCAAAGGCTGAGAGAGTGGGGCTGTCTAGCAGGAGAAGAGAAGCCTCCGGGGAGACCTTATAGCGGCCTTTCAGTACTTAAAGGGGGCCTACAGAAAAGATGGGGACAAACTTTTTAGCAGGACCTGTTGCAATAGGACAAGGGGAAATGGTTTTAAACTAAAAGAGAGAAGATTTAGACCTGATATATGGAAGAAATGTTTTATGCTGCAGGTGGTGAAACCCTGGCCCAGGTTGCCCAGAGAGGTGGTGGATGCCCCATCCCTGGAAACATTCCAGGTCAGGTTGGACGGGGCTCTGAGCAACCTGATCTGGTTGAAGATGTCCCTGCTCATGGCAGGGGGGTTGGACTAGATAACTTTCAAAGGTTCCTTCCAACACAAACTGTTCTATGATTCTATGAAAATGTTGTAGAGCAACGTGTTTGGGGGAGACCCTTGATGACCCTCACTGCCAATGCACTGGTTGGGGATGGATGCACCCTGAAAACTATTCCCCATGATGGATTTGATGCCCCGGTAATGTNGGCAGGGGGGTTGGACTAGATAACTTTCAAAGGTTCCTTCCAACACAAACTGTTCTATGATTCTATGAAAATGTTGTAGAGCAACGTGTTTGGGGGAGACCCTTGATGACCCTCACTGCCAATGCACTGGTTGGGGATGGATGCACCCTGAAAACTATTCCCCATGATGGATTTGATGCCCCGGTAATGTCCATGGTGTCCATGCCTTGCAGACAGTGTCCAGTGCTGGTGCTTTATCAGAATGGCACCCAGACTTGATTCCTGCCCCTCTGGGGAGTAGCTCTGCTGTCGGCAGCCCTGGCTGCGTTGAGCAGAGCTGTGCCTTATGGCTTCGCTCATGCTGGCAGAGGAGTCCTGGCAGCCGGATCTGGAGGAGGGGGAATTGCCCCCGCATGTCCGGGTTGGTGAAAGTGGCCGGCAAGCGGCGAGGAGAAGCCCGCTGGAGCATGGACCTGACTGCCAGGTGCCTTTGTGAGTGGGACCAGCAGGTCGGGGTGACATTGCACACGCCGGCAAGCAAACAACGCCTCTGTGGAGATGGGTTTGCTCAAGTTTCTCCTCCTGCTGAGCCGCTTGTGGCAGGAGTCCCTCTATAAAACCCAGGACCTCCAAGGTCCCCCACCGTGGCCATCTCAGACCTGCTTTGCTCCCGGTGTGCTGAGATCTCCGCTGGCCTCCAGCCATGAGGGTGCTCTGCGTGGTCTTTGCTGTGCTCCTGCTTTTCTCCTTGGCCACCCCAGGTAAGACAGCAACACATGGTGCGGAGAAACAAGGGCTGACCCCTGAGGCTGGGAGTATGAGTGCCTGTCCCCTCTCCAGCTTTTGTGCCTTGGGGTGGAGGGAGGTGGTTCATCTCACCCAGCTTTGGCAGTGGAGCTCAGCTACCCGCAGCTGGTTCTTGCTGCTGATTTACCCACCCTCGCTCACACAACCGATTCGGGATGAGGCGAATGTTGCACAGCAAAAGCCTGTCTCTCGTGCTCACGCAAAGGGATCTTGCCAGCTCGCTGCAGTACTGACAAACGTAGAGGCATGACCTTTAAGAGGCCAGCGGTCCCCCAGCTCAATGGGGACAGAAAACATGGGTCCCACCCTACACGGGTTTAAAGCCAAAGGTACCCTGCAAGGAGGTAACTTGTGGGGCTCTGCTCTCCTACGGTGTCTGACATTTTCTCTTTGTCCTCTCTCTCCCTCCCATCACAGGGTACGGGCAGCCTAAGGGCGCTTGTGGTGGGTATTGTTCCTACATGTGTGCCAAAAGGGACGAGTGGACTTTCAGCCCGTCCTGCGGGAAGATGTACTGCTGCATCCCCCCACCCAAAAAAGGAAAATGATTGTGCAGGAGTCCACTTGGGGAGGAAGAGAGCAGCACTTGCGGTGGGGCTCCCGGCGCTGTATTCACGGTGTGACAGAGACGGTGTTCACTGCTTTGAAGTAAAGATGGACAGATGTGATTTCTGTGTGCTGTGTGGTTCATTGACCTCCTGGGAGGGCAGTGCCAGGAGAGGTTCTGCAGCCAGACCTCCCTGGACCATGATCACGACACCTCTGACAGCCCTGGACATTTCTGACAGCCCCAGACCCATGACACTGAAGTGACACACTGGAAGAGAAAAGGCTTTGGGATTTTCCCATTGCTTCAAAGCAGGGTGGTGGCAAAGGCTGGGAGAAGAGTCATTGCCTAACCTTGTGTCTCCCTCCTCCACAAGTTGAACAGCAGCTTAGTTTTAGGGGACACAACAGCCCCCAGTGCCCCATCAGTCCCATTCAGCCTCTGCACTGGGGACCTCAGTCCCGTTGTGGGGGTAGAGACCGGAGGCAAACAGCCACCGCCTTCCCCTTGTGCCCCCAAAATCCCACTCTTCAGCATCTTCATCTCAGTGCAACCACTGAGGTTTTGTGGTTCTGCGGCTGTCCCAGACAACCTTGCACAAAGCAGGTGACCCTCAACATAGCCTGTGACCAGATTATTATATTAACTGTGACCCTTTGGGAGTCACCATTAATGGAAGAAAAGACAAGGAGGATTTCTTGTGTGTCCCCTTCCCTGTCCCCTCCGCTGCGTGATGAACCATTCACTCCAGGCTTTCTGCAGGGGGACAGGGGGAGATCTGGTGTTGGGTGGCTCACAGCATCCTGGCAAAAGGCAGCCAGGCAAGCCCCAGGAGCAATATTGGAGGGTGGGATGTTTGTGTCAAAAAGTGTCACCTCCCTGACTGGCTCATGGAACAGAAAGCAGTTGTGTTTCTTGGAAACCCTCCAGGAAAAAGAATGTTTCCATCCATGGGGCCTTTCAAACCCAGAAAAAGGCTACTGCACTGGTATTTGTCAGGCTGAAGGATGCTGCAAGAGAAGACAGGAGATATAGACCTCTCCCTTGCAGAAAGACTTCTTAATTTCTGCAGGGGGAAGGTCTGTGCCTCCTCTCTTCTGCAGCATCCTCTGCGGCCAGCGCAGATCTTGGCACTGCAACCAGCACACGGAGTTGGGGGACGAGTAATTTCTTCCTAAGGTTAATTTCTGTATTTTTTCAAAACTCCTCTGATGGCCAGGGGAGTCTGATCACACGGTGCCTGCAGTTGCGTCTCTGCTGCCGACCGGAGAGGTGAATCCCCGCTTTGTGTCCGTAAGGGGCTCGCTACCAACCACTGGGGTGTGAATGACTGTGTACCAGGCAATTTTGGGGCAAACAGAAATAACCCAGTGAGCAGCCTTATAATCCTTTGCTTTATCCTTAGGACATAGGTTAAATGTGAAATCTGACAGCTTTAAAAACTTTATCAGTTTAAAGACTGATCAGGGATACAGGAATCCCGATAAAGCTATGGGATTTCTTAGGATATTTTTCTTGATAAGAGGAATGAATCCCTTTGCAGACTAGGTGCCTACTGTGAGATACTGAGCGTGAGGGGGTTAAGAGCTGCTCTACAGAGGCTGAGATCAGGCAGGGATAGGCAGCAGGTAGATGTCACACTTGATACAGGATGGCCCATCAAGAGCCCCAGACTGTTGTCTTGGAAGCAGTTAATTTGTCAGGCTTCACCTGACTCCAGACAACAGGATAGGAAAGAGGGAAAAATCACCTAAAACAACCATGTGCAGGTGAGATAAGACTTCACAGACACACAGGGAGTTGAAAGTTTGACAAAATGCTACAAATTACAAAAGGAAACACCAAACAGAAAAAAAAAAACAAAACAAAACAAAAAAAAATAAACAAAAACCAAAGACAACAACTTTGCTGTTTCTTTCACATTTTTCCCCATGAAAAAAAATATGAATGGAGCGAGGAGAGTGAAAAGAAAAGCCACATGAAAGTCAATGAACTGCAAAATGGGGTTTTGAAGTGGTGTCTCTCGCTCTGCTGCACCTCCAGCCTTCAAAATGTTTTCTGCAACTGAAGAAAGTTTCCGACACCAGTAGTTTATTTTAAATTTCTGTTGTTGGAGAATATGACAGTTCCCTCCTATTACTGCCCTGAATCATCTGCAGATGTGTAACCTCCTGGTGCACCTTTTTGGGGAGCAGAGGGACCCTCCAACTGCACTGAGCGACGGGAGGGAAGGCATGGGTCCTGTTTTGGGGTTTTCGGCCTGGAATTTGACATGGGTGTAATGCAAGGAGAGGGAGGAGATAGGCTTCCTTCATCTTCAGATCCCACTTCTTTTATCGGCAGAAGGTTGGAGCTGGGATCTCCAAGAGGAATCCAGTGCTCCCTGTAGTAGAGAAGCTCTCAATGCACAAAAAGTGGGGTTTTTTTCCTAAAAAAGAGGCAGAAGGAAATTGCCTGGCCTCTTCTGGCTAGGTGCCCTGGTTGCTAACCCTGCATTTCCCAGTGGCAGAAGTTGTACGTGTTGCAATTTGAGGGTTCATCCACTGCAAGGACTCTTCCCTCCACTGGCCGCAGGAGCAGGGAAGGCAGGCGGGACACAGCTCTGCTGCACAGAACGGTTAACCTTTCATACGCATCCACTTTGGGCTTATATTAAATAAGGTTTTTGGTTTTTCTCCGCTTTCAGAACAGCAGTGCAGCCACTTAGCATTTCCAGAGCGAAAGGCATTCGAAGGAACAAGAAACTGTGTTTTCCCTGTCCTGACAGCCAGGAAATGTCCAAAACCTCGCTGGGCCACTCATCTCCTCTTGCAATGGTAGAGCATCCTGCAGATGCTATGGATTCATCTTCAGAAGCAGCGAGTGAGCAGCAGGGAGCAAGGGACACTGGCTGCTTACGGCAAATGTTTTGGCTGCAAAAATGTTGTCTCTGTTGTGTGGAAATGCTATTTATAGAACCATAAAATCATAGAATCATCTAGGTTGGAAGGGACCTTTAAGATCATCTAGTCCAGCCATCAACCTGACACTGCCAAAACCACGGCTAAACCATGTCCCTACGTTGTCTTCACCAAAGGAAAGCAAAAGGCCACTCTGTGAATGGCATCCAAGAGATTCTCGCTGGCTGCCTTTGCAGGCAAGACAGGAGCTGCCAGAAACAAAAATTTTACTGGTGTCTTGTAAAGATGGTCAATAATAACAACTTAATTTTGGTAGGAGACTTTTTGATTACAAAGGCTCTTTGTTATACTAGCTACACAAGGTGTGTTTTTGTGCAGGGTAAGTGGACCAGATGGGAATCATAAGCTTGCAGAGAGCACTTCCACCAGTCCTACTTACACACACGCTCAAAGCAGGGAGGAGAGAGGTACTGGAGATTAGGTATATAGAGGAAAAAAAGAGCAAAATGGCAGGGATTGTGCTCTGGTGTCCAAGAAATCAGTCATAATAGACTGGCATTATGAGAGAGAAATACTCAGCTATTACACCAGCAAGAGGTGCATTCCAGGGCTGAACCTTCTTCTTAGAATCATAGAATGACAGAATGGTTTAGGTTGGAAGGGACCTTAAAAATCATCTAGTTCCAACCCCCTGCCATGGGCAAGGACACCTCCCGCTAGACCTGGTTGCTCAAAGCCCCGTCCAACCTGGCCTTGAACACCTCCAGGGATGGGGCAGCCACAGCTTCTCTGGGCAACCTGGGCCAGTGCCTCACCACCCTCAGAGTAAAAAATTTCTTCCTACTATCTCATCTAAATCTCCCCTGTTCCAGTTTGAAACCATCACCCCTCGTCCTATCACTACACGCCCTTGTAAAAAGTCCCTCTCCAGCTTTCTTGTAGGCCCCTTCCAGATACTGGAAGGCTGCAATAAGGTCTCCCTGGAGCCTTCTCCAGGCTGAACAACCCCAACTCTCTCAGCCTGTCCTCATAGCAGAGGTGCTCCAGCCCTCTGATCATCTTGGTGGCCTCCTTTGGCCTCACTCCAACAAGGTCCACGTCCTTCTTATGTTGGGCGCTCCAGAGCTGGACACAGCTGGGTATCATGAAGTTGAGCATCCAAAAAAGGCATGCAATCAAGTGATGTTGCATATATGGAAGGTGCTGGTGTCAGTTTCAGGCTTTCAGAAGAAGAATGAGCAAAAGCACAGAGTTTAAAACAGTAACCCCCAACATCACACATTTTGCAGCACCACGTTGAAAGTGTGTTGCTTGGGGTATGTTGGATGGTGCTTTGGGTATGAAAGTGCAAGATAGGGTTGGAATACACAGTCCCGTCTCTCCAGAGTAGAGCTCTGGTACAGAGGATCTCAGAAACTGTGCCCAGACCTTGTCTCGGAGGGGATTAGTTGTGCAGAAGTGAATTTCTTGGACAAAGGCATCCAGGTGTGAACAGATGTCCAAGGAAAAGAGAAAACATATCTTCCCTAGTGGGGTCAGTCATCATCACTGCTAAAAATACGGTGTCTTTTTAGTTTCAATCTGTTCATATTATAAATTCTAGCTATGCCAAGAAGCAGATTTATATCCTGGAAAGTACCTTTTACAGGAGAAGTGGTTGAATATTTATACCTTAGGAGGCCAGTACTGATAAATTACTGGATTACGGGGCTTTCAATTGTTCACAAGGAGGAAACACCAGCTACGGGGTCACTGACCTACCAATAGGAGACAAAGGCATAAGAATTGATTTCTCAGCACTGCCTTTGGTACGCTAAATAACAGAGAAACAGCACTCGGTTCCGACTAACGTACTGGGCTTGGTTCAAGTTTTTGCCCTGGGAGAGCTACTCTGCAGCACGGATCACACGGTACTTACACTCCGCACCTTTGCAGGAGCAACAAGGGATGAAAAGGCCGCTGCTTTTGTGCTTAATTTCAACAAGGGAGCTACATAAAAATGGAGAAATTGTTAAAAAGAAGACAAAGGGGACAGCTAAAAGAGTTAAATCCTTGCAAATAGATTCTTTGCAAGCACCGTGGGAGCTATTTCAGGCCACTATATTAGAGACTCAGAGAAAATGTATGACACCTATTAAAAAAAAGCCCTGAGAAGGAGCAAAAGGAAAAGGTCAGAGCAGAACAGTGGGATGAGGGAGGTTTTTAGAAAGAAGAAGCTGAAATTGTGCCCAAACACAGAAAACAGAAAAGATAATAAACTGTGCCCGACAAAGTGTAAAACACAATAAGGCAACTCGGCAGAGAATTTCAAGAAGAATTTCCAAAAGGCAAAGAAACCTCTTAAAATAAGTCTTTTTTTTTTTTTTTTTTCCCAAACACATCAGGAAGAGGAAGGCTGATGAAGAGCGTGTAGGGCAGGAGATGGTCAGAGCAGTAAAGCTAATAAAAGCTAAGGCCACTCCATGGCAGCTAAATGAAATATTTGTAGCTGCATTCACCTTGCAAGAAAGAAGGGAGGTCTTCGTGCTGAGCTCTCCTTTGTGGGGACCCATCAAAGGACTTCTCTTAAATATAAAGGAGGTGGAAGAGAAGAAATCAGCAGCAACAAATCACCAGCACCCAGATCTTCTCCCTCCAAAAATCCTAAGGGAATTCAAGGATAAAATAGCTGCTCTCCTGACTGCAGCCTTTGAGCCGTTGCTCAACAAAGATTTACTGTGTGAAGATGGGGAGACGCTAATGTTATGGAAAAAAAAGCGACTTAAAAGGTCCTGCAGGATTGCAAGCCCGGATTGTACCAGTTATAAATACAAAAACAGAGCAAAATCCTGTCCTCAAAACCTGCTAGAGCTCCCTGAAGGAGGCAGCGGACTTGAGGACCGGAGAGATGGGGATGCAGGAGGCAGGGAGCAGTGCTATGGGGCCAAGTTGCAGGAGACGGAGGGCATGGGGAGCACTGCGGGGGGCCACTCGTGGGGCGACAGTGGTAAATTTGGTCATAAAAGATCTGGAAAAGGGGTTGAATGGAGAGAGGGCAAAATTGCTGCTGGCGCTGTGCTGTTCAGGGTAATGAAGGTGACGGCTGTGGAAGGACCTTGCTGGTTTGAGTGGCTGGTTCATCAACTGGCTAATGAAATTCAGTGCAGAATGATGTAGAGTGATGTACATAGGAAAAACCAAACTAATTTCATATATCAAATGAATGGCTCTACGCTGTTCGTTTCATTGCCCAGTAGAGACTGGGAATGCAAGTAATTAGGAGAGGAAGAGAGAACAGGGAATAGCATCATCACGCTGTGCTGCTTGATAAAACTTGGCAATTTTAGCCAGAAATTTTGGGACCCTTTATTTGCTCTTTTTTTGATTTCCCTGTTTCGGGGAGAAAGTGTTTACCTCCTTGTAACGACAGCTAATATCCCTGGGCAAGAAGAGGAAAGAGTTGGAGGCGTCGAGGCTCCTATGTGCCATCCGGAGAGTGAAACCTGAGATGTGGTGAGCTTTCAGCCTCCCTCTTATCGGGGAAACATCAACTAGAAAAAGCTCTGACGGGTCATTGCTTTGCCGTTTATACAACCTGCACTCAACCAGAAAGGTCCAGGTCCCCATGCAAAAAAGCCAGCGCAGACTCTGCCCCGATTGCTGCCTGCGATTATACGTCGGTATGAGTGACAGGGAAGCAGATGGGCATATTGACACGAATCATTGGACCAGGCGTTTTCATTATGCTTGGCATTCCTCTTTCTTCCAGGGCAGATGTACTGACTGTCACTACGAGAAAAGACAGATCTCGAAAATATATAGCACCAGACAATATGGTAACTCCAGATTTGTGTGGAAAGTGCTTTTCTGTGGCTCTGTGCAGCTTGTTTCCTCTAAAATGTTTCTGCAGAAATCATCATATTTCACTGAAAATAAGATATAGAGAAAATCAGTGGAAAACCCCCCACTTTCTTACAACCAGGATCCAATCTGTTATCACCCTGCAGATTACAGAAGCAAGGCTCAGCAAACACCCTCTCTTTTGGAGCTGCAATTTATGGTGCTCTTTTAATTGGTACTTACCGTAATTTCTGAAGTTACCCTAGCTGCCAGATATAAGAGACAACGGGTTTCTCCCAAAACACCTGTCCTTTCAAGATGTGGAACACCATGGAAGTTTCACATGAGAGGGGTGAAGAAATGACTGCATTGAAGTGACATGGTTTTAGATGAAAAACAACAACAATTCATGATCACTTCATTATTCCACTCCTGCACATCTTCTATTGTAGTCTATAAAGATGAGGGTATATCTGCTTTGTCAGTGAAAAATACATTTTCTTTCCCAGATTTGTCTGGATGCCTGTGAGCACCAAGTCTTAAGGCCCCTCACCTTTTTTGCTTTTCTTACTAAATTCATGGGTCAAAGAAAACATACTAGAAGGGAAATACAGATGATGAATCATAGGATCACAGAATGGTTTACATTGGAAGGGGCCTTAAAGACCATCTAGTTCCAACCCCCTGCCATGGGCAGGGACACCTCCCACTAGACCAGGTTGCTCAAAGCCCCGTCCAACCTGGCCTTGAACACCTCCAGGGATGGGGCAGCCACAGCTTCTCTGGGCAACCTGGGCCAGTGTCTCACCACCCTCAGAGTGAAAAATTTCTTCCTAATATCTCATCTAAATCTTCCCTCTTCCAGTTTGAAGCCATCCCCCCTCGTCCTATCACTACATGCCCTTCTAAAAAGTCCCTCTCCAGCTTTCTTGTAGGCCCCCTTCAGACACTGGAAGGGGCTATAAGGTCTTCCCGGAGCCTTCTCTTCTCCAGGCTGAACAATCTCAACTCTCTCAGTCTGTTTCCATAGGAGAAGTGGTCCAGCCCTCCCATCATCTTCATGGCCCTCCTCTGGACCTGCTCCAACAGGTCCGTGTCCTTCTTATGTTGGGGGCTCCAAAGCTGGACACAACACTCCAGGTGGGGTCTCACGAGAGTGGAGTAGAGGGGCAGAATCCCCTCCTTCACCCTGCTGGCCACACTTCTTTTCATGCAGCCCAGGATATGGTTGGCTTTCTGGGCTGCCAGCACACATTGCCAGCTCATGTTAACAGGCTGCCCAGGGAAGTGGTGGAATTGCCATCCCTGGAGGTATTTAAAAGACGAGCAGACGTGGTGCTGAGGGACATGTTTTAGTGGTGGTTTTGGCAGTGTGAGGTTGATGGTTGGACTTGATGATCTTAAAGGTCTCTTCCAACCTAGGGAATTCTATGATTCTATGATTCTATGTTGAGCTTCTCATCCACCAACACCCCCAAGTCCTCTTCCTCAGGCTGCTCTCAATCCATTCTCCACTCAGCCTGTATTTGTGCATAGGATTCCCCCAATCCATGTGCAGGACCTTGCACTTGGCCTTGCTGAACTTCATGAGATTTGCACGGACCCACCCCTCAAGCCTGTCCAGGTCCTTCTGGATGGCATCCCCTCCCTCCAGTGTGTCGACCACACCACACAACTTGATGTCACCAGCAAACTTGCTGAGGATGCTCTCAATCCCACTGTTCACGTCACTGACAAAAATGTTTTAGGCCCCTCTATTTACATTTTTCACTTTCACCAGTCCCTGCTTTGTTTCATTGTGTTCCCTTACAATTCTTGGGTTTCTCCAACCCTGTGGCTCTTTCTCCTCACAATGCAAGGACACCTTCATATGCTACAAGATTTCAGGAGACCTGATCATTACCAGCACTCACAATACCACAGCTAGGACACAGGAACGTGAAACAGGACATCATTAAAAAGACAATGACCCAGTTTTCTATGTGGAAAGTACCTATGGTGAGTCCACAGGCTGAGACAGATGAGGATGGACATAATCATCATAGCAGACAAGGCTGCTGCAAACAGCCCCTTTACGGACGCTGCGGGCTGCTGTACGCCCACAGCAGGCACCTGTGAATGACTCCAATAGATGTCCTTGCAGGTGGTCTCAGCAGAGAAGCCTTTGGGGACTAGAAAGCAGGAATGATGCTGTCCCAGAGACCTTTCTAGAGAAGGTCTCTGGAAGATGCTGAAGGGAACATGAAATACTGCACCCATCCATTCCTGCTCGTTACCCAGTCACGATAACAACAGTCTTGCTAGGATCTCAGACAGATACTGATTTTTTGTGCCCCAGGACTGTACCAGGCTCCCTCCCACACATGAGATCCATGGGTTTTGCTATGAGGCTCAGCAGGGAAAGGGACACCCAGGAGGGTGTTATTGCAACCGACCTTTTTCATCCATGATTGACTGAATTCACTGTGGGAAACAGGAAAACTCTGTATGTGTAGCACTTTTGTTAGGAATTTTGTGCAAAAAGACACACTGCTAATGGACCTTTGGGCTGGGCTTCGAGATCCTGTCCTAATGCTTTGTGTGGGATCATGGGGACACAAGTAACAGCACCGCACACGCCAGAGTTACATCTCCTTTTTTTTCGCTTTTTAATTATTGAGAGGAGGGGATGACAATGGGGTTAGACAGTTGAGAAGCCGCTCCCAAAACCACCGCGGTGCCTCCTCTTCCCCACAAGCTTCCTCTTCGGCTCCTATTTCCCCTTCCAGCCAGGTGGGAGGCAGCAGTAGTACTTGCAGTCGGAGGAGAAGGACCACACGTCCGCCTTGGTGCACTTGCTGGAGCAGTAGCCCACCTTGGGGCAGTGCTTCCTTACCTGCCCGTAGCCTGCGAGGGGGAGACAGAGGGAGAGTGGTTGGGTGAGGATAGGTGCCTCTGTGCCCCATGCCCTCCCATCACCTCCAGGTGTAAGTGTGGCAGTGGTCAGAAGGATGAGACCCTGCTCCTAGGGAGGTCCTGCTCCATTCTCCCACACGTCCACCACTCCTGCCCAAGCCCAGCCCCAAAGCAGGAAGGGACCTCGAAGAGCACAAGCCTGAGAAACTCCTTGTGCATCCCTCTCCCCTCAGCTGGTGGCTCCAGGGCCAGTTGATGACACAGGTGCAGTTTGAGAATGAGATGCTCCCAAGGAGAGCACATTCCTTCCCCGCATGAGAGACAGCCTGAAAGCAAAGTTCATAAAGATACTCATCTATGCAAGACTGCACAGATGCCTTGCACCTCTCTTCAAGAGACAGGATCAGTGTTTTCAGAGCAAAACAGCAAAAGCAACAGCAAACTAGTTTCAAAAAAAATGAGTTGGTGTGCCAAAAAATATGGAGGGTTTCACAGGTGGCAGTTCCTGTGGTAACCAGAAATCTCACCTGCGTGTGTTAAAAGAGATTCAAGCACCAAACACCAGGCACCAGGGTGGGAGACTGCTGGCCTAAAATAGCTGGGAAATGATGTCCAGAGTGAATGGATATTGGACTGAGAACCCTTTTGAGCCCAGAATCTCTCTTTTATTCATTGAAAAGGGAGGCAAGAGTCAGAACTGAAGGGATATCTGTCAGCACTGCATGTTCAAGAAGCAAGGGAACTGCACCCTGGAGATATACTCAGAACTGGTTTGACACAAAAGGTGGCATCATCTGAGCAGGAAACATCCAGGAGGCTGGTGTCTCTGAAAAAGACATCCAGCACTCACTTGGTACTCCATTGCTAAAATAATTACACCGGAGCCCAGCTCATCTTGACCTACAAGGTGTCAAAAAATGTCTAAAACATCCTAAATGTGTACCTTACAGTACTTTAAAGTGAGTTTTCCTTTAAAGACTCATTTACCTGTACATGAACATAAAGCCACCTTTAAGACAACCTGGGGTAACCAAGTCACCTGCACATTTGCAGGAGACCAGCACTCATCTTCTTACCCAGAGGACTTGACACCTTTATGGGGACAACAAAATCACAGCCTTTAAAGCCAATGGAGATCGCATTTGTTCAAGCTGCCTACCAAGCATGGACCGCTTTGACCCTCTTCACTCTGGTTCTCCCACCATTGTCCAGCTCACCTTCTAACGAAATTCACTGTCTTACCTGGGACAGCCAAGGAGACCAGCAGGAAGACAGCAAAGACAAGGCAGAGGAACCTCATGGCTGGAGTTGAGCTGGGATCTCAGCAAGGCTGGAGAGAGGAGGGTTGGAGAGACCTTGAGCTGGACGCTGCTGAGTGGCAAGGCTGGGGATCCTCATATTTATAGTGCGTTGCTGAGCAGAGAGGAGGGTTCTGGGGGAGGTTCTGTTGCTCACGGGACCTCTCAAGGTTCACCGCACAGCACAACCACCGTCCCCTCCACCCTGCACCTGGGTATGTTGGCAAAACTCTGCTCTCCCCAGATCTGGTATCAATACCCAATTCAAATGAAAACCATTGAGTGTGACAGAAGCAAACGGTGAGTAGATAGAACAGATCTGCTGGGGCAGAGGGACCTGATAGGAAACAAGATCAATATCAGAGGGCTTCAGACCTTTCTCAACCTTTGGCAGGGATGCAATTGCATGCAACAGGGCTGAGCTGTGGCCACGATACACTGATAACTCTCCCTCTGTCGTCTACACTTGTCACCATGTGGGGCTGAACAAGTTAACAGGGGCCCTGGTGTGAGCAGCCTTGGCTTGAGAAGGACCCAATGTCCATGTATCACCCTCTTGGGAACCATGACTGTAAAATCCCTCTGATAAATTCAACAAGCACCATGTTCAGTGTAGCCTGTTCTGGCGTCCCCTCTCACCCCACCGATGGGCAGCAGCACTGGTGCTGAGAGCCTTTTCCCAGGAGCTCGGATGAGCTGACCACTTGCAGACACTTTGGTCACCGCCTCTTCCTCACAAACCATCTAGACAGCTCTGGGGCCTCAAGTGTGCTTAATTTCTGGGATGGAGATAGCCTGATCCCTGCTGCCAGGGGAGCTCTGACGCCGACAGAAGGTTATTCAGAGCAGTGAAATGAAAGCTGACTGTGAGGAGTCTGCAAGGCAGAAGGATCTCAGCACCGAGTGGCAGCGTAAGCAGATGGCAAACGAGACTCGGTGATGGCAAAAACTTACTTTCACCTTCCAGGAAAGAGGTGCTCCCTAACAGCACTTCAGAAAAAAATTCCTATCAGTGTCTGAAGGCAGTCAGAAAGGAAAATCGAGTGTTAGGATTTTCCAGAATGGCCACTGACAAAAATCGTTGTGTCCCTGTAACAGTTTTGAGGGTACTTCATGCTGCATACTGTGCACGCTGCTGGTGTCCCTGTCTCTGCACGTGCAGAGTAGGACAAGAAGAGATACAAAGGATGGTAGCAAGGATGGTGAAAGCTAGGGACTTGTTTTCAGATGGTGAGATAGTAATTATACTGGGAGTCTTCCACATGGGAGGAGACAAGTATGTGGGGATATGTGACAGCAGCGTCAAAACTGTAAGTGTCCTACCAAAGACAGAACTATGGTTTTCCATTTCTCACAACCAGAGAAGTAGGAGATGACATACAACAGTATGATGCACTGAACAAAGAAAGTCTTCTCTCATGCTGCACACGATGTGGTGGTGTAACTCATTGCCATGGATATTGTGGAGGAAGAAATTGTAAATGTGTTCATAAAGTAAGTAGGGCGGTCAATCAAACTTTGAAGTTGGCTCTGCTCTGAGAAGCTGGCTGGACCAGACGACTTCCAGGGATCCCTTCCACACTATATTATTCTACACTTCCATGAATTCCATAAAATCCATTGAGGGGCATTCAGGATGATGATATGGATCCTCATCCAACTCAACAACCCCCAAACCTCAGTCTGCTGGAATTGGATGGGTGTCCTGGTTTTGGCTGGGATAGAGTTGACTTTCTTACTCACAGCTGGTATAATGCTGTGTTTTGGATTTCGGATGAGAATAATGTTGATAACACACTGATGTTTTTGTTGTTAAGCACTCAAGGCCTTTTCTGCTCCTCACCCCTCCCCACCAGTGACTAGGCTGGGAGTGCACAAGAAGCTGGGAGGAGACACAGCCAGCACAGCTGACCCCAGCTGACCAAAGGGATATTCCATGCCATATGATGTCATGCTCAGTATATAAAGCAGGGGAAGAAGAAGGAAGGAAGGGATGTTCGGAGTGACGGCATTTGTCTTCCTAAGTAACCGATACGTGTGATGGAGCCCTACTTTCCTGGGTATGGCTGAACACCTGCCTGCCAATGGGAAAGAGTGAATGAATTCCTTGTTTTACTTTGCTTGCATGGCTTCTGCTTTACCTATTAAACTGTCTTTATCTCAACTCACAAGTTTTCTCACTTTTACTCTTCTAATTCCCTCTCCCATCCCAACTGGGGGAAGTGAGTGAATGGCCAGGAGGTCTTAGTTGCTGGCTGGGGTTAAACCACGACAATGGGTTTCCAAGCACATGCTACTGTATGTTTGCCATGTTCTTCTACTCTTCTACGCATCAGCTGTTTGCCGCTGTCAGACTGAAGACACTTGGCTAGATGGGTACCGGCTACGCAGGGAGCAATGAAGCTGGTGAGGGGTCTGGAGCACAAGTCTTCTGAGGAGCAGCTGAGGGAACTGGGGGTGTTCAGCCTGGAGAAGAGGAGGCTGAGGGGAGACCTTCTCGCTCTCCACAACTCCCTGAGAGGAGGGTGTACCGAGGTGGGGATCAGTCTCTTCTCCCAAGTAACTAGCGATCGGACGAGAGGAAATGGCCTCAAGTTGCACCAGGGGAGGTTTAGATTGGATATTAGGAAAAATTTCTTCACCAAAAGGGTTGTCAAACATTGGAACAGGCTGCCCAGGGAAGTGGTGGAATCACCACCCGTGGAGGTATCTAAAAGACATGCAGACGTGGTGCTGAGGGACATGGTTTAGTGGTGGATTTGGCAGTGTGAGGTTAACGGTTGGACTCAATGTTCTTAAGGGTCTTTTCCAACCTAAACGATTCTATGATTCCATGATTCTATAGCATGGTTTACTCTTCTGTGGCTGACTTATACTAATAAACAAAGTGTGCCGAAGCCTGACACAGCAAGCTGGCTGCCCCCATTGGTAAATTTTTAGCACAGCCTTGACCATGCTTTTTTCTGAGGCCACTTGACACTTTGGCAAACACATTTCCCACTGCACTTCATGTGTCTCCATGGCACAGGTACGTTTTCCAACATGACTGGGATGTGGTCATCGTTCTTTGAGTGGAAGAGAGTTTAATATTATGGACGTGGCCAGGGTTTGTCCACTGGTCTCAGGACCATAGAGCGGGCCCTGGTACTGTTCAGTTTACCAACAAAGACGCAATCATGATGATTTATTGTGTGCTGTTACCAAAACTGCATGGAACCGTAGATGTCCTCAGGGTTGCTGCTCCACATCCCCAAGGGAGAGTTCCTTACGACCCTAAATAATCCCTCTCAGAAAAGTGTCACGCCTTTTTGGGAATACCACCGATAACTGCCCTCCCCCACAGCATTTCCCCTCCTTCAGGACACGGTTCTCCATCGCACTAGAAATGCTATCCTATAGAAAACACTGAACTGTCATCGCTGCAGCTTCAGCCCACTGTTTCTCATCTGGACCACTCTAGTCATGGGTAGCATACTATTCCCTCCCTATGTACTCTTTATTCCAGGTTTGTGGGGATCATGGCTCACTTTTTTTTCCCCCATCATCATGATCTCCATTGTTCCAGATTTTTGTTATAGGTCATATTTTCTTGGTCCCTTAACCTTCCCAGCTCTAGGCTCTCTCCAACTATTCCACCTCATCTTGAAGCAGGGTGCCCTAGGCAGTAAACAGCACACTACCTGAAAGTTTAGCAGTTTGGAGTAATAAATGGATTAATTTAATTGACTGACAAGTGATAACACTGTTGGTTTTTTTTAGAAAGAATCATTTCTGCTGTTTCCGTAAGAGGATGACATTGTACCATTACGTGCACCTTGTTGCCCACTGCAGCCCCACACTCTCCTGCAGAATCGCTGCGTTGCCAGATATTGCTCATTCCACCTTCTCCACTGACTGTTCCTGCCTTTTGCAAAAATGTCGGTCTCCACTGTCTTGCAACATGCTGCAGTCCCTTTCAGCCTGGTATTTGCAAATTCAGTAAGGGCAATGTTTATTCCATTATGCAATTTGTTAATGAAGACGCTGGATGGTTCAGGACTCAGAATATCTTTCTGAGGTGTCCTTCTACCATCACCATGGCAACTGGAAATTTATTAACTCCTGTTCATAAACCATTTTTCCTTCATTTCCTTTAGGCCATGGTCAATACTGAAAAAAAAACGTAAAATTGAGATAAAATACCCAGCCAAATGAATGTGATGAAAACATTGTAGAGCACCATGTTTGGGGGAGACTCTTGAAGACCCTCACTGCCAATGCACCAGCCAGGGAAGGATGCACCCTGAAAACTATGCCCCATGATGGATTTGATGCCCTGGTATTGTCCATGGTGTCCATGCCTTGCAGACAGTGTCCAGAGCTTATCAGAAAGGTGCCCAGGTTTAATTCCAGCCCCTCTGGGGAGTAGCTCTGCTGTCGGCAGCCCTGGCTGGTGCTGGGTTGAGCAGAGCTGTGCCCAGCAGCTCCACACATGCTGGCAGCAGAGTCCTGGCAGCCGGATCTGGAGGAGGGGGAATTGCCCCCGCATGTCCGGGTTGGTGAAAGTGGCCGGCAAGCGGCGAGGAGAAGCCCGCTGGAGCATGGACCTGACTGCCAGGTGCCTTTGTGAGTGGGACCAGCAGGTCGGGGTGACATTGCACACGCCGGCAAGCAAACAACGCCTCTGTGGAGATGGGTTTGCTCAAGTTCCTCCTCCTGCCACATTGCTCGTGGCAGGAGTCCATCTCTAAGCACCAGTGTCTCTATCTTTGCTTTTGATGAGTATTGTTCTTTGCTCCCAGTGTGCCAAGATCTCCACTGGCCTCCAGGAACGAACATTTTCTACACTGTCCTGCTTTTCTCTTCTTTTTCTCCATGCCCACCGGCGTAACACAGCAGCTAGGAAGCTACAGAGGACAGAGCGAGCTGCAAGGTCAAAATTAGGAATTACAACCTTTAAAGTCTTCTTGTCTGGGCAACCTGCAGTGGGACAATTTTGAATACAGTGTCCAATGGCCATAAATTTTGTATGTTAAGATTGCTGAAGAGTGAACTGAAAAAACACTATTCCCAGTCCCTCATCTGTCACTAATTTACCACCTTTCTGGATTTCTTCATTCCTTCTCTCTTATTTATGCATCCCCCCCCCTACATGTTCATACCCCAAGGCCCCTCCCTCATTCCTTGCCTTTTCCCTTCACTCTTCACTCTTTTTCTTATTTCCCATGACCACTACAGGGAAATAACTCAGCTTATTTCAGCAATTGAACATTCATAGCCTTTCAAAATGAATAATCCCATTTACTGGAGTTTTGAAGGAAAAGAAGTCATTACTCTTATACTAAGCAGCTTCTTCTTTTCTTGACAAGCAACTGTGGGTTTTGGTTTTTTTCAGATGCAGAGTTTATGTTATAGATCTTGAATGTGCATGTTTCTATAAATGTTCAACAGGGAATCCCTCATTCAAGCTATTCACATTTGAATTCAAATAACCACCACGACTTGTTTCTAATGTTGGCTCAGCCTGCAGAGCTGCAGTGTTTGTGTGGATTCATCTTTTCTCGATGCAAAACCAACAGCTATAATTTCCTCCTTTGAGCTAAGGCACAAGGACCAGTAAGGATGATTCTGGATGAGCCTACAGATACGTGTAAGAAGCTACTGCTGGGAGATGCTGAAGCACTCTGCACTGCAGAAGAAACAGCACAGCTGGAGAAAAGCCAGCAGAGGAAGGGAATGATCTTTTATGTTTCTTCACAAAACATATTTTTCACTGTATTTTTGAATTGGATACGATCACAGAATCACAGAATCATAGAATCGTTTAGGTTGGAAGGGATCTTCAAGGTCATCTAGTTCCAACCCCCTGCCATGGGCAGGGACACCTCCCACTAGACCAGGTTGCTCAAAGCCCCATCCAACCTGGCCTTGAACACCTCCAGGGATGGGGCAGCCACAGCTTCTCTGGGCAACCTGGGCCAGTGTCTCACCACCCTCAGAGTGAAAAATTTCTTCCTAATATCTCATCTAAATCTGCCCTCTTCCAGTTTGAAGCCATCACCCCTCGTCCTATCACTACATGCCCTTCTAAAAAGTCCCTCTCCAGCTTTCTTGTAGGCCCCCTTCAGACACTGGAAGGGGCTATAAGGTGTCCCTGGAGCCTTCTCTTCTCCAGGCTGAACAATCTCAACTCTCTCAGTCTGTTCCCATAGCAGAGGAGTTCCAGACCTCCCATCATCTTTGTGGTCTCCTCTGGACCCGCTCCAACAGGTCCATGTCCTTCTTATGTTGGGGGCTCCAAAGCTGGACACAATACTCCAGGTGGGGTCTCACAAGAGTGGAGTGGAGAGGCAGAACCCCCTCCCTAACCTTGATGTAAATATTTCTTTTTCAGAAAGTCTAGAACTATTTGCCCCCAGACAGATCTCTCAGTCACCTTGCACAGATGTTTTCACAGGGTTTATTTCTTCCCAGCTTTTTCCTGGTAAGAGTAGTGACCTCTGTGATCCTTTTATTTTTTACACAGGCTGTCTCCGTATCAGTAAATGAAATATTTTCGAGAGTGATAATAGGAAATGTATAGTCCATCATCTTAAGTAGAAATCTGGGCTTATTTTCCCTTGTTTATTATCTTGCAATTACCATTTTTTGCGAATCTTTCCCAAAATGCTTAGCAGTGAACATAGACTTGGTCTAGCCTACTTCAGAGTATTAGGTACTGAAGATTTCCACCGTGCAGCAATGGTAATTGCCAGATTAATTAGGCTCATATGATAGTGCTAATGAGGTGCTCCAGGAAAGGCAGATGCAATGGACGCCATTGTAGAAATTTGGTACGTTGAACGCTCTTTAAAACTAGAGATAAATTACCCAGCAAATTAAATAATGATGGTCTTTGCTGGTTTTCAGCTAGACCCCTTGTTTGTCACCTGTAATAAATTACGTTGGGCACATTTTCAAGGGGGGAGGAGGGAAAGAATCATATCCTATCATCTTTCAAGGGTGTCAGATACCTACGAGCTATCCGTGAAACCCTTCTGTTGTCAATTGTCGTACAAGCAAATAAACGTCCTCACCTAGTTCTTCTAACAAGATATGGTTCGTTTCTGCAGCTCGTGGTGCCCAGAGGACCTCCCTTTTCCACTGTTCTTGGTTCTTTTAATCCAGAATAGGGAAAGACAAGGAGGTGACTGGCTCAGACAGTGAGACAGCAAAGGGACCGGGGATCTCTTGACTGCTCTCCTCTGGCCCTTTACAGCTGAAAATTTGAAGCCCAGTCCTTGGCATGTCTAAGTCAGCTGAATCTTATGTTGTGCAGCAAGCAGATGTCAAAAGGATAACTTAGCCCAGCTGTGGAGGCAAGGATGTTTGCAGCCTTGGTTCATCTTGCTGTCTGCTTTTCTGCTGAGCTGCTCAAACATTTTCATTTGCTAGAAACTAAACAGCATCAGGACCTATCCCCTGGTCCACAGACCAGCTGACCTGGTTTGACCATGACATTAAACTCTATCAGCTTCCAAAACAGTGTGATTCCATTCAAAATGTCTATTGGGCATTGTCCTTGGTCCATGATGACACCTGAACTTGCACTTGGGATTTGATGAAACTAGGGGGCTAGTTGTCCTGGGACAAAACAGCTCCCAAGACTGTGCCAACCGTCTAGGAGCATGCTTGCAGCCCAGAAATCCAACCATATTCTGGGCTGCATCAAAAGAAGGGTGACGGAGGTGATTCCGCGCCTCTGCTCCACTCTGGTGAGACCCCACCTGCAGTGCTGCCCCCAGTGCTGGGGGCCCCAGTACACTAAACACACGGACCTGTTGGAGCAAGTACAGAGGAGGACCACGAAGATGACCAGAGGGCTGGAGCACCTCTGCTATGAGGACAGGCTGAAAGAGTTGGGGTTGTTCGGCCTGGAGAAGAGAAGGCTCCAGGGAGACCTTAGAGCCCCTTCCAGTACATAAAGGGGAGCTACAGGAGAGATGGGGAGGGAGACACTGGCCCAGGTTGCCCAGAGAAGTTGTGGCTGCCCCATTCCTGGAGGTGTTCAAGGCCAGGTTGGACGGGGCTTTGAGCAACCTGGTCTAGTGGGAGGTGTCCCCTGCCGATGGCAGGGGGGTTGGAACTACATGACATTTAAGGTCCCTTCCAAGTCTAACCATTCTATGATTCTATGAGTACAGTACTGTTTAAATCAGAGTATGGGCACACCTTAGGGTAACACAAGATCACAATATCTCTATGTATTAAAGAAAAAAGCAGGAGTAAATATAATCAGATTTTCTGGACTTTACAAGCCATGGAGTTGCACTCTTGGTGAAAAATTTCCCTGGTGAAGAACATCCAGTCATGAGTTGAAGACCTCCAGGAAATGCAGACTTCACCACTTTCTATAATCACTCTTAAGAACGAAGCTTTCTTTGTAAGCTTAGTCTGTTTCACTAACAAGAAGCATCAGGAGGTTATGCCTTCCTCTGTTCAGTTAACCAGCTGTATTTATTTTTTGGTATATTCTCCCTTTGAAGATACTTGTACTCTGAACTGAATCACTCCCCAGCGCAAAGCTTTGATAAGCCACGATGCTTTGGCTCCTTATCTTCCCTCAAGGTGACATTTCCTCCATTTCACTATATAAATCCACATCCTTTTTTCAAAACATGTTCTTTCTGCAGCTTCACCAACCACAAATATTCAGTTCAATGTGAGTCAGCAGTGTATCCTTGCAGCAGTGAAGGCCAACTGCATATTGGACTCTATCAGCAAAAGCATGGCCAGCAGGTCAAGGGAAGAGATTATTTCCCTCTGCTTGGCACTTGTGGGACTGCGTCTTGAGTCCTGTGTCCAGTTTTGGGCTCCTCACTGCAAGAAAGATAGCAATAAAGGTATGAGTCCTGCTCTGGTTCTATCCAGAGGTTGATGGCTCCGTTGCATTTGCCTTCTCCACAGCTGCATTAAATTACTGGCCCAGAGTTCTGCTGTGATCAGACTAATACGGCGCTTTTCACCTGTTCTGGTGACGAGGTTATTTGCAAGAGCAGAGTCTTGGTTTCAGGCTTCTGGCTCATGAACAATGATTTCACACCGTGAACAGCTTTACACTATAAATCTCATCATTTTTTACACTGTGAATTGCATTTCGGTAACTCCAGTCATAAGGATGCCCCACTTCTTACTGTGTGTTACTGTATGGATGGCACATGCTAGCTTTGGGTCTGGTACATTACTTTTTCACACTTGAATTTTTGTTCTAAGAATGACCCTTGAGAAAATGTCTCAGTAACCTCCCTCCTGCCTGACACTTTCCCTTTCAAGGTTATACTTCAGCCAATTTACAGTGCCTTTATTAACCCCCTCCACTTCATCTAAAGTAGTTTTTCATGAACATTTTAATAATGTCCTTCACTAAAGTGCATTTGATGAGATCCGATGCCTTCCCTTTATTAAGAAAACCTATTTCATCAGGTCGGTCTGTTGAAATCTACCGAGCAGAGAACCCATGATGCATTTTCTTTTGTCTTTTTGCTCGCCTGTTTGTTCTCAAAGCCTTGCATAATACTGAGATCAGATCATACTCACCTGCACGATTTTTTTTTCCTTCTCGCTCTGAACTGTGTTTGCTGTTCTCAAATTTTACAGTGGTGTCACAGACTGAAAAGACTCCTGAGAAGTTCTTGTTGTTTCACCCCGGTTTCATGTGGCCCTTTTCCGAATTTGGGGAAGGATGGTACTGAATAAGGCTCTCCCGTTCTGTGGGGCTGACTTCCAGTGAGGCCATTCCCAGTTATTTTTGATTTTCTGACCCTACTTCTTTTTGCAGTGGTGCCCAGTGATAAGACAAGAGTAATGGGCAGAAACTTGACCATAGGAAGTTCCATCTCAACATGAGGAGGAACCTCTTTCCTTTGAGGGTGGCAGAGCACTGGCACAGGCTGCCCAGAGAGGTGGTGGAGTCTCCCACTCTGGAGACATTCCAAACCCGCCTGGACACCATCCTGTGCAACCTGCTGTGGGTGATCCTGCTCTGGCAGGGGGGTTGGACTAGATGATCTCCAGAGGTCCCTTCCAACCCCCGTGATTCTGTGATTCTTCCTGAACACCGCAGCAAAACATTCGTCCGTCGGCTGTGCTGATGCTCTCCGCAAAGCCCTCGTACTACAAAAGCAGCTCTGCTTTGTCTCTGATCTTTCAGCTAAAGAGACTTTTACTCTGCCTCAGCACCGTTGGCGAGTTATAGCACAGCTTGACTTTTTTCCAGCGCTCACTTTCTCTGTGTCCTTTTTGATTTCCAAAATGACAAGTTGTTGCTCTAAATTTATCCCGCTCCCTACAACAGGGAGCGGAACAAAAGGCGTTTCAGCTTGCAGGAGCATGTCTGACCCCACTGGGCTACCCCATCTCTAATCTCTTTGTCACATACAAGCACTGGTACTCTGGCCATTTGTTCTTTATTAACTGCAACCATTAATTGGATTCTGAAGGAAAAGATTTTCACTTCTGAACATCCAACAGAGAGAACATTTAACCCCACGCCGAGCGCCCTTTTTTTTCCCTGATGAGCAATGCTTCAGACATAGCCTCAAGCTACCCTAGACACTCAGCCTAGCAAACCCTAATTCAGCCTATTCATATTTGATCTTAAATACTCAGCACAGCCTAAGCAGTCACTGCTGAACGGCCAGCACCAGCGTGTGGTTCCACCTCCCGACATTTAAAAAAAAACGTTTTCCCTGGTGGTGAAGTTCATGGGACCTGCAGACGCACAGTGAAAGGTGCAGAGGTGCCTACTGTAACCCAATGTGCACAGATCTATGGATATTCGCAGGAAAACGCAGCTGTGGGAAATGTGGCTGCTGCTGAGTCAGCCTCAGGCTGACTTGGTGGCCAAGGAGGGTCCATAGAGGAAGAAGGTGGTCGGCGGCTGCTGCTGCTCCTCTCCTGTTTTCCTAAACTGGTTGTTCACTGCTCTTTCTGAATGAGACTTGAGCTGGCTTTGCTGTCTCTGTTCCCCTTCTTTGGGGAGGCTCACATTGGGTCTATGAAACCTGTACCTCCTCCAAGTCCCCCTGCCTATTCGAGTAAAGCTTTCTAAGCCTCTGAGTCTTCCATGCTGGTGGGTTCGAGCATCAGAAGGGCATCCTGGAGATGATTAAATGGTTCCTCAGGTCCTATTCATGTTTCCTCTGTAATCCACTGTGAAATGTGGTGTTCAGAAAATGCTTCAGTTCCTCCTGTCAGTCAGGGCTGTGATGAAGGACCACGACTTTATCAGATGTATTTGTGGTGTAACCACAGCTAAGAAAGCATTTGGATATAGAGAATATAAAGGGGGAAGAAATGAACTCTTAAGCCCCTTAACATAGAATCATAGGATCATAGAATGGTTTAGGTTGGAAGAGACCTTAAAGACCATCTAGTTCCAACCTCCTGCCATGGGCAGGGACACCTCCCACTAGACCAGGTTGCTCCAAGCCCCGTCCAACCTGGCCTTGAACACCTCCAGGGACGGGGCAGCCACAACTTCTCTGGGCAACCTGGGCCAGGGTCTCACCACCCTCACAGTCAAGAATTTCTTCCTAATATCTCATCTAAATCACCCCTCTTTCAGTTTAAAACCATTACCCCTCGTCCTATCACTGCCAGGACAAGGTTGTTCACTTTGTAGGGAAGAGCTAACAGTTAATCAGGCTGCAATTTCTTATGGGGCAACCTGCCAGGTTTCTCCAGTTCTGATCTTCCTGCATAAAACCCTTTGGTTTTTCTAAGCAGAAGCCCTCATCAAGTCTCGATCAAGTCCAGGCAGGTTTGGTTTTTAAGATATATTAATTTATACTCTTCAAGAGGCAATTTACAATGCAGGTTTCTCAGGAATGATCTGGCAATTTCCTAAATTTGGTCAGACCTCAAGAACACAGCTTTTAACTTATGAAGAATTATCCCAGCATATGCACCTCCTGGGACACAAAGAACCCGACCCATATTCTATCGAAAAGCATGCAGAATTACACTTTCAAAGTACCACAACCTTTAAATAATTAAAAAAAAAAAATCCAGTTCATAAAGAATTTATCAGCTTATATTATCCTCATTTGCCCTTTCAGAAACGAATGGAATGGAATGGAATGGAATGGAATGGAATGGAATGGAAGGGACCTTTACAGGCCATCTAGTCCAACCCTCCTGCAATGAGCAGGGACATCTTCAACTAGACCAGGTTGCTCAGAAGAAGAGCCGTGTTCACTTGAATGACATAATGCTTTCTTGTGGGCTCCACAGAAACCATAGCTGTCTTTATTACAAACTGCAGTCACTGCATAAATGTCTATTTAATTATCTTTCCGCTTGAAACCAAGTGCAGATCAAGATCATTTCATTAATGCTCCTTTTCTCACGCTGCTGCCTAATGGAAAACCTTTATAACCACACAGGTTTCTCTTCTCTGCCACCAAATTCTCCTTCTCTCTGTTTCTCTCCCTCCACAATGAGACATCTCAGAGCCACCCAAATGTTAAATCGTGTCCAGAGCTAAACTCTCAAAAACATCCGTGCTTCCAGCTAATAAATCAGGTCATGGCACACCAACACATGAAAGATTTATCAGACCCCCATGCACAGGCCTAAGTTGATGTTTTCTGCAGAATTCAATATTTTTTGAGTCTATGAAAAAGGTTGGCTTTTTTCCCCTTTAACAATTTCTGAAAAAGCCAAATGCAGATGATATCAGATATCCTACCCTTCCCACACGGGTAGTAATGAGCGCGGGGACAATTTGTACCTGAGCAATTGTTCTCACTCACTCAGAATAATTGCATACAACTTTGGCATCAAGCTGTCTGTGTGTTTCGGATGGCTAGCCCTAAAGATACTCCGAGAGCACAGAGACCTGTAGGTTTGTCTTTGGTGAGCGCCTGGCTAATTCCATGACCAAAAAAAAAAGATTTTCCCAAAGCGAGGAGAAAACAAACCCAGAGTTCCTTTTCCATTGCCCAGACTTTTTCCCCGGTTGACAAACGAAAACTCAAAAAACCTTGAGATGGAAAAGATGAAAAGCTTCGCAAAAAAAGTTAAATTTCTGGATTCTTTATGACACAATGGGAAAAAATCACCAGAAACTAGCTATTCCCTGAAAAAAAAACCAAACCAAACCAAAACAAAACCCAAACTATAATCTGCTAAAAAAACTTTATTATGGAAACTTAGACAAGGAACACTTGTGTCTGCAGTGTTGAGTATGTCTGCTCCATCACATCCTGCCAGCCTCCTTCCTCCTGTGGTCTGACTTCAGACTTGCCCACTCACCCTCCAGTTGCCAAATCCCCGGGCTGACATTGCTGCGGGTTCGGGAAACCTAACTGGGAAGCAATCCCACACCTGCAGGCTCCCTCCGCCCAGCTCTCAAGAGGAAGAACCCAGTTTGTGGGAAACCGTATCTTTCAGATCGGGTTTAGTGAAGAAGTGTGGATGGCAGCTCTTAGTGCTGTGCAGACATACTGACGGATATTACGTGGAAAACAACATATAACTCAACTTCAGCCGACTCTCCCGCTATTGTAGCATATTTTGTATAAATAGAATAATTTATCTGCTTCTCTATGGGAGGGTTTTCCTCTCCACCTCTCTCTTTTCCAGAATCCCTGGCTACATCCACACCAGTAAATGAAGCAGTGCCAGGACCAGGCTAAGACTTAAAATTTAGCACAGCTCCTGGCACACTTTTTAGTCTGGGCAAACTGGCTCCTAGGCAGAGCTTAAAAGGTAGCACAGGGACTAATATCCAGCAAGCCGCCCACTGTGGATCCTTTTTTTAGGAAGCCAGGCAACCTTAATATCCTGCATATGGCTGGGCCGTGCCAGCTGGCTTCACGGCTGCCTTGGATTTACCACTGCGGATGGGGTCACTGCAATCACAGATGATTTTCAGCCACAAACAGCTTTTACCTTGCGCTTGCTGCTCTTTCACTCCCCTTCCTAGGAAAACATCAGAGGGTAAAGCGGCTGGGTGTTTGGATAATAAGATCACAATCTATTTTGGGAATGAAAACAAGCAAATAGAGGGGCCTAAAATATACTAGCGCTTATCCAAGAGGCAAATGGTCATGGGACTGCAGCATATGGAGGGTGATTCTCTGCTATTCCGCGGCCAATTACTTCTTGGATTTCACAGGCGAAACCCTGCCGGTGCGACTGCACGTAGCAGAGGAGATTTTGTTTGCTGAAAAACCTAAAATCATGATAATTGCCCCTGATCTGGGAGATGTGGTCTCATCGGTGAATCCAGACAAACTATATGCAACCAGGGAGAAGAACCTCTGCTCCCCAGGGTCTGTCCCATGCCCTGGGTTCCTTCAGGGACATGTAGGAAGAGTGGCCAGAGAGCAGGATGCTTCCCAATCCTGCTCTCCAGCTGGGAAAGGAAGACATGGGAAGAGCCCCTTCTCTTGCCAAGGCCAGAGAAGCCTCTTGGCAACCCTCTTCAAGACACGTTCTGGGGCAGAGGGAAGCAGATGGTTGGGCATTTAGGGGTCTGGGAGAAGGAATCTCTGGACATTTAGCAAAAAGAGTCCTGATTTAGCTGCATTTCCTTCTGCTTGGACACTTTCTAGATGTGTATGCTACTCCTGCTTGATGGGGATGTTGTTTCTTGGGAAACTTGATCAGAGCAAGTAAAAGCATATGGCGTACGGAGCTACCTGCTTCCAGAAGCTGGCAAACCCTCATTAACCTGTTATTATGAACCAAATGATGCATCCTCACAAATACCTGTACAATCTGTACCACAAATGGCCTCAAGTTACACCAGGGGAGGTTTAGATTGGATATTAGGAACAATGTCTTCACTGAAAGGGTTGTCAAGCATTGGCACAGGCTGCCCAGGGAAGTGGTGGAGTCGCCATCCCTGGAGGTATTTCAAAGCCGGGCAGACGTGGTGCTGAGGGACATGGTTTAGTGGTGGTTTTGGCAGCGTGAGGTTGATGGTTGGACTCGATGATCTTAAAGGTCCCTTCCAACGTAGGGGATTCTGTGATTCTATGATTCTAACTTCTCTCCCTCGCATGCAGAAGTCTGTACTCCCTCGCCATGAGGTTTTATTGCACAAGAGACATATTGTACTCTTCATGATGTCCCGTACATCTTCCATTCTTCAGAAGATTCTAGTAATGTTTACTGACCGATATCAGGGCTGTATTGCGCCAGGCACTGTTGAAAGGAAGGAGCCTGCTCCAAATGTTACTGATCCTTATTTTACAGGAGAGGAAAATGGGTCCAAAAGAGCAGGATGACTCTCACTGCAATATTCAGAGGTCCCTCTGGAAAAGACGAAATTTGAGCCAATTTTTTTTGAGTACAAGTCTTTCAGCTTTGCCCCGCAGTAGTTCATTTTCCTTACAGCATGTGGCAAAAAGACAGAAAAAGGCAGGCAGTGAAACCCATCCGAGTGCCAGTCACTCCTCTTCCGAGACGCATTTCTAAAGCACCTCTTGCTTCTTTTTGTCATTGTAGTATCTGATGTGCCCTCGATTTGAGGACTACATTTAATGTATTTTTTTTTTCCTCTGAGCTGGGAGAGAGATGATCCACTTCCACGCATTGCCTGGGGACTCCAGAGTCATGAGGACTAACGTGGGGGAAGCGATGGGTTTATAATTAGTCCTGGGGTGTGCAGCCACTGCCCAAATTTTCCTTTTCCCTCCTTCACTGTTTCCCTGCTGCCCATGGGGCTGAAGACTTTGCTCTCCTTTGTGGCCACTCCAGCTGAGTATGTCCCATCCCTGGAAACATTCCAGGCCAGGTTGGACGGGGCTCTGGACAACCTGGTCTAGTTGAAGATGTCCCTGCTCATGGCAGGGGGGTTGAACTAGATGGCCTTTAAAGGTCCCTTCCCACCCAAACCATTCTGTGATTCTGTGACTCTATTGAGGATGCTCGTAATAAATGTATCTCTCCACAGCACCTTCAACGAGATGGAGGCCATGCCACCAAGAAAGCAGCTGTCCCTTGGTCTGTGGGGTCTGGTGGTGTTTCATGAGGATGAAGGCTGTGGAGGGCATGGGGACAGAGAGGATGAACATGTGAGAGCCCAGGCAGTGGAGGTCCAGGGAGCTGTATGGAGACCCCAGGCACCTCTCCTGAAGCTGAGGATATCCCCAAAGCACCAGATCCCCCTAGGCAATGGCAGAGGGATGTCCAGCACCACTGTGAATGGTGAGGGACAGTGAAGCAGCTTTTCATCTTCAGCCAGGATAAACTCCACGGATGAGCTGCGCTTTAACAGTCCTGCTCATGCCCCGGAGATGGGAGTTTGTGTTTAGCTCTGGATTCACACCAAAGGCTTCCCAGTCTGTACAGCAAAACGCAGAGAGGATTAGTCCTGAGCTGCTTCCAGGTCATCTCAGCGCTGGACTGAAAGCAGCAGTGTAGACATGTTTTTATTTTAAGTTACACATGAGAATCCCATGCCTCAGTAACTCCAGACATAGGAGAGACCCCTCTTCTCTTTTGGAGGGGTTGATGTGGATCAGTGCGAACCGCTGTAGGGGAAGAATTAATCTTCCTTATTATTAATCTTTGCGTATATTTATGAGAAGAAAATGTCATTAATTAGACTTTCAAATCATTCTCAGATGTTGAAATCACCTGAACTACCAGCATTAGTAATGCATGCAAGTTACAGCCTGGACAAACTCAGAATCAACTCACCACCAGAGGTGAGCATAAAAATTCAGGTTGCCGTGTCTAAACACCTACGAAATTCTTCTCGCGTGCAATTGCCTGGAACAGGCTGTCATCAAAAGCTGCCTCTTTGCATCTGCACAGATAGTTCCAGGCTGTTGCCGTCATGCAGGGACTGAACAATCTTGAACGCGCACCACCAAAGTAATCATGGGCGGGATGGTACCAAACAGCTATTCATCTCCTCCAAAGACAGTCCTAGAAATGTCTGATGACCTGATTTTCACGCTTTGTTCTTCTTCAGAGATAAGGCAGATGGAGGCTAAGGAATCGGAGTTTCTCCAGGAGACCGAGACCTGTGGTTCTGCATCAGAGCCCGCATCCACCCACGCAGTGCAGCGTCCTCTTCTGGGGAGTGGCTGTGGCCAATGCAGCTGGCAGAGCCCCTCTTCAGGACATGTCTGGCATTTGCTGTCAGCATGAAGAGTCCTTCGTCTTCTTACCACTGCTTAGAAGTTCGTTTTTGCTTGGAAGCCCAGAGGTTTGTAGACAGCCCTTCTCAGTCTCACAGATCCTCTCAGGGTAAATGCTGGATTCCAGCATTACAAAGCTCAAATTTGGTTTTTAATCTTGCTAACTTATTGGTTTTGGTGAAACCCAACTGCTAGTGAACCACCCCATGCCAGGACCTCTCCTCTGGACCTCAGGTTTAGTCTGGCTATGTCAATGGTAAGGCTTTCTTGGCCTCCAAAATGGAATTTGAGTGACCCCTGAGCTGCTCCCTGGCATTGCCTGGGTCAGCACTAGCTGCTGCAGACCACGTCCCTGCCAACAAATTCAGTGTGGACATTTGAGTTTCAGCTGAGCCCAAGCTCTCTGACTCTCCTAACCGGGATGTACTTCGCAGGAATAACCCTGCGAAAAGCACCTGAGCTTATGCACACTTGACTCTCGGCATCCTCACCACCAGCTATCAGATGTTGGCAGTGTCACGGGAGGTACCACGTGACGAAGGAGCAGCTACGGCCCACAGCCGTCCCCTTTGACAAGGGAAAAGTTTTGGGAGATGCACAGGATGGTATAACCGGAGGCATCTGCCCCTGTGTAGGCATAAGGACATGAGCCGGCAACGTGCGCTGGCAGCCCAGAAAGCCCCCCGCATCCTGGGCTGCATCCCCAGCAGCGTGGGCAGCAGGGCCAGGGAGGGGATTCTGCCCCTCTGCTGCGCTCTGGGGAGACCCCACCTGGAAAACTGTGTCCTGCTCTGGAGCCCCCAACAGAAGAAGGACGTGGACCTGCTGGAGCGGGGCCAGAGGAGGCCAGGAAGATGATGAGAGGGCTGGAGCCCCTCTGCTGTGAGGACAGGCTGAGAGAGTTGGGGGTGTTCAGCCTGGAGAAGAGAAGGTTCCGGGGAGACCTTATAGTGGCCTTTCAGTACTTAAAGGGGGCCTATGGGAAAGATGGGGACAAACTTTTTAGCTGGGTCTGTTGTGACAGGACAAGGGGTGATGGCTTTAAACTAAAAGAGGGAAAATTTAGACCGGATATACGGAAGAAATCCTTTACGTTGAAGGTGGTGAAACCCTGGCCCAGGTTGCCCAGAGAGGTGGTGGCTGCCCCATCCCTGGAAACATTCCAGGTCACGTTGGACGGGGCTCTGAGCAACCTGGTCTAGTTGAAGATGTCCCTGCTCATGGCAGGGGGGCTGGACTAGATGGCCTTTAAAGGTCCCTTCCAACCCAAACTGTTCTATGATTCTAAGGAAAACTCAGATCGCATCACAGGTTGGGACTCATGCTTGGAAGAAAAACTGGATATAACCCAAAATGGGGGGGGGTTGCATTGGCATATTTGCTTCTGCCCTGTCCTCCCGGCAGGCAGCAGAGCCTGGGAATCAGGAGCCCTGATTGTCACAGAGGTGGAGGCAAAGCAGTGGAGAACCTGAGACGGGGAATGATGAAGCGGCAGATGAAAGACAATTCAGTGGTGCCGGGGCTGTGGAAGGTCTGGAGGGGCTGCGAAAGCTCCTTCCCGGGCTGGGTAACAGGGATGTGCAGGCTGGGAAACATCCAGAACTGATGCAGGACAGTGTCTACTGTAACCGAGCGGTGATGCTGCCAGAGACGGGGATGTGAGGACGTGGGGAGAAGGGGTTGAGGTGCTCCCGAGAGGTGTGTGGGGAGGTGCTGACCCCAGGATTGGACCTCACGCCACGAACAGGGAGCTGCTCCGGTGGAGAGAAAGGGTGAGTTGGATCCTCGGAGCGCTGCTGGGGGCTGCTTCCCTTCACCGTAAAACCCAAAATACTGGGTGCGGAGGGGTGATGGTTTTAAACTGGAAGAGGGGAGATTTAGATGAGATCTCGGGAAGAAATTCTTGCCTGTGAGGGTGGTGAGACCCTGGCCCAGGTTGCCCAGAGAAGCTGTGGCTGCCCCATCCCTGGAGGTGTTCAAGGCCAGGTTGGACGGGGCTTGGAGCAACCTGGTCTAGTGGGAGGTGTCCTTGTCCATGGCAGGGAGGTGGAACTAGATGGTCTTCATGGTCCCTTCCAACCCAAACCATTCTATGAGTCTATGACCCCGGCGTGGAGGGGACCTGAGCTGCCAGGTGGTCTTGGAGAAGAGCGACACGAGCATCTGAGGGGTGTTATAGAAAGTGCAGGTGTGGGGTGGTAGGAGGTCTGAATTTTTGGCCCTTTTTCCAGGAGCACAAGCGGAGCCGCGCTGGGCCGAGGTCCCCAGGGTCCCCTGCCAAGCCAGGGCTTCATTCCAGCCAGGCTCTGCGCCCAAAACTGCGCCCAGCTGACTGCCAGCGAAGCGCTTCAGCGAGGAAACAGACCGCCGCTCTGCCCCGCTGCCCGCTCCCTGCCTGCACCGGGGCTCCTGCCTGCTCCAGCCCGGGATCC
>VYXH01008685.1:205073-254879 GCA_013397275.1 Burhinus bistriatus | reverse complement strand
GCCGCCCCCGGTTGTCCTCCCGGTCCTCTCCGCCGGCCTCCCGCCCTCCCTGGCCTCCTCCTTGGTCAGGCACCGGGGGGGTCTCCCCTCAGCCGACCCCCCTCGCTCAGGCACCGGGGCCCTGTGGGGGCATCGGCCTCCTCAGAGCGGGGCTTGTGGTATCCCCCCCCCGCTCCTCCCTTCCTTCCCACCCCGCATCGTCCTGCCAGCTTCCCCTGCCCCGGCATCGGGCTGGCTCTCTCCGGGGTCACCCCTCGGGTTATGCCCTCCGCCTTCGGTGGTTGTCCGTCGTCCCCCGGTTCTCCACCCCGTCCCCGCTGGTGTTGCTGAGGTGACCCCCGTTTCCCCAGCACCTTCTGGTGGTGAAGGCCTCCCCAGGCCCCTTCCCTTTCGCCAGCCAGCATGGAATTTGCGGAGCTGATCAAGACCCCCCGAGCGGATAACGTCGTCCTGCACCGCCCTTTCTACCCGGCCGTGGAGGGGACTCTCTGCCTGACCGGCCATCACCTCATTTTCTCTTCGCGGCGTCAAGATAACGCCGAGGAGCTGTGGCTGCTGCACTCCAACATCGACTCTACTGAAAAGAGGTAATGCCTCCTACTTGCCCTGCCTACCCGCACCTGATCGGTTTTTTTGTGTCATTATGGGTCGAAAAGCGGTTGTCAAGACCGGCTCGCACCTCTGCTACTCTCAAATCCAGGTCTGGAGAGGAGAAAGGACAATCAATTAGAGCGCGGGGTAGAAAATTGGCAGGGGCAGGTTGATTCTCGTTCTGTTGGGATATTGATGTTTGACTGTTGCATCCTGAGGGGTGTGGGTTGGTTTTTTTTCGGTCCTATGTAAAGTTGGAATTTTTACGTTTAAACACCTTTGTCAACAGCACTCTGTGGTAATTGTTCAGTGAATTTCCGCAGTAGCTCTTGAAGCACTTTATAAAGGATGCATCTTTACCACCGTTCAACGGAGGTGGAAGCTGAGGCACCGATGAAGTGATTTACCTTGGATCAGCCAGCGAACCTGATGGCAGAAGGGGAGTCTGGACTTCCTCAGGCCCAGATCAGTCTCCTGCTGCTCGACAGCATCATCCCCTTGTTCCTCCCAACTGCTCGTGGAAATCAATACCGCTTTAACAGCATACTCCTTGTGGGAACGACGTGGTAAAGCTGAGCGGTAGCTGCGGCACTCCGTTTTATTCTTGCCCATCTGCTTTTGTTACAGGGAGTTCAGAGATAAATCTTCCTACCATCACTTCTGCCTGCTTTACGTGCACCGTTGCCCCATCGCGCGTCGCGTGTTGAGTGGCAGTCCCCTCTCACCTCGTCCTTGTCCTCTGCTTCCTCACCTTAGTCCTTTTTTCAGTTTGCTCATAACATTTTTATTTTTTTTGTTAATTACAAAGTCAGTCTCCTGTTTTCCTCGCCTTTTAAGGAAATGTGGAAGAACAGATTTCCTTTCTGCCCACAAGACCTGAAAAATCAAACAGCAGCAATTAAAACTATCAGGTCACCTCAGACTCTGAGAATAGGTGAAGTACTGGATGCTGATTAAGTTTCTTCCCGTGTTTCTGGTTTCTCTGAGTGTTTCTGAGAAATGCTGTGTCTTGGCCTGAGGGTGGAGAGGAACGGAGTGGTGGAAACCTGAGGAAATCTGTTCCCATGTAGTACGGCTCAGTCACCAGGGCGGTTTGGCCTCATCCTTCTTCCCGCTTGTACTAAACCAGCCGTAGCTCCGCTTTGAAAATTATTATAGACAAGCATTTCTTTCTCTTCTATTTTTTAAGATGAGCTTAGTTGCGGTTACAATGCAAGTTATTACCAAATGACCGAGGAACATCTGGAATTATGGCAAGGGAGGAGCGCATTGCTAGCTTACTGCATGATTTATAACGGAGTTAGCTACGTCTGCAGATCCTCGCAGCCCTTATTGCCAGCCCTAGTTTCTAGAAGGTCTCTGGAGTAGACATCTCCCTCCCTGAGAGTGGCTTTGTGTGTATGTAACGGCAATAAAACTTTGCTGTATAAAAGGGTAAGAGTATATTCTCAGTGCTGCAGAGAATGGAATAACAAAGCTCTTAAACCAATAAAGGCTGTAGAAAGGTCCGGTTTGGCACTGCTTCAGGTTATTAGCGCATAACTGCGACATTGTGCCAGGTTCATAAAAATCTCTTCTCCCACTTTTGTGACATGAATGTCTTTTGTACAAAACAGTCTATTCCCTAATTATCAGATGGTCGTCAAACTGCTTCTTAAACTTCAATAGCGTTTTAAGGAACTTACAGATGACCTGTAGGGTTTGTTGAGAAGGGGAACAGTCTCTAGAGATTTGGGTTTTTTGTGTTTTGGAGTTTTTTTTTGCTTAAAGAAACGTGGAAAGGCGAGGCAGCTCTGGCGATGCGTTGTAGCTGCACTGTGTTACTACGTTGGGGATCTGTGAAATAGCACTAGCACGAGGGCAACCGATGCGCCCGCTGGCTCTGCTGGAGTTGCAGAACTTCTCTATCAAAATGCCTGTAGTTCTTCCTTCAGCACTGTCCAAATTATAATCAGTTCTGTGCGTTAAGCTTTGTCTGCACAGAAGAAATAGGTAATGACTTTTCAGCTGTGATAATAATTCTAAAATAAATGACAGGCACCTTCTGTAGCGCGGGTGAAGGAACCCAAAGCGTAGCAACAGGTCTGCTCTTGGAGCGTGTACAGCTCTGCCCTTGTGCGTGCGTGGCCTAACTGAGGGTTAGGCCACGAGCGACTGAAACTTGGGTCCTTCAGGTCTTGCCAGCTTCTGCTTTTTTATTGCCCTTGGCTGCCGCAAGCACTCCTGCGGTGTATGAGGAGACTCAGCTGCTTTTCCTTAGTTCGCTGCTTTGTGAACTAAAATCCACACCAGTTCTGTGGACGCTAGTGGCTAGTTAAGGTAAAGAAGATGCTCAGTTGCTGTTCAGACATCATCCTTCTTTCAGGTACGTAAGGAAGACTGGAGAGGGCGTCTGAGAGCTGTTTGGTTTGTAATGTGGAGCTTTTGCTGGGTTGACTTGCGTCGAACCAGGGGTGGTAAGACCTTAACTTCTCTGAGATCTGCAGAGCAATAGCCCCGTGACGCTGCAGGTATCGGAAACGACACTTTCTTATTAAAGATAAGGGAGTGTGATGTAGTCAGACTGAAATGTTGTTTTAAAAATCAAATGGTTTTAGAAATCTTGTGGTTTGGGCTGGGCTGCCACTAAAACGTGTAACAGATGCCATCTTTTACCTCCCTCCCCTTTCAGAGAAGGAAGAGCATCTCCCTTCAGAGGAGAGAAAATAAGAGGAAGAGATAACTTACGGGTTTAAAAGGAAACTAAACTACTTTAATGACAGATTAAAGAGTCTTATGCTCTACCAACCAGGACACAATCCTCAAAGTTTCAGTGCCTTACTGTAATGCTGAAACTTCCAGTACTATCAGAAAATATCTGAACACACCTTTTCTCTTTCATATTTTAAAGAAAAGCTGGGAGGAAAACCTTCTCTTTATCTTGTCATACTTAACTTCCACTCACTGCTGTATCACAAGGATGGAATTAAAAAAACCAAAAAGCGGACCATAACTTGCAAATACCAGATAAAGAGGTGGTTTTGGTTGTTTAATTTTTTTGAAAGAGGATGTTGCAGACAAATGACTACTAATGGAATTTTGTCTTTTAGGCATGTGTTGTGGGAAGAACTATAATACCTCATTGCACCTTAGAGGGTCCTGTTCTTAAGAGACTCTTTCTTCATGTCTTGCTGTAGGTTTGTGGGCTCGTTGGGTACTATCATTATAAAATGCAAAGATCTGCGAATTATTCAGCTGGATATACCTGGAATGGAGGAGTGTTTGAACATTGCTAGCTCTATTGAGGTAAGACTTCATAATGGTAAGTAATGCCTGATTTCTCAGATCTTGACCTGACTTCAACCTTAACAGCTTTTTTTCCGGTTAGGAATGTTTTCATTGATGTTCTGGAAAGCAAATGAGAATTGTGAGATATTTCCTTTCAATTGTTGAAATATTGTTTGTTGCTTGTAGGTGTTTTTTTAAAAAAAAACAAACAAAACCACAACCCTACTTTTCTTGATCAAATATCTTGCCATAGCATGTGGGAAAATGAAGCTCAGCTTCGTTATGCAGGAGCGTGAGAAGGCAAAACCAAATCAGACTGAGTTTCACGTGCCTCAAACAACATTAAGTGACGACTTGAGTTTGTGCTGTGGTGTTCATAATTGGGTAAATGCCATGTAGAATGTGTCCCGTTAATTATACCTGTTCAGCGTGCGTCTCTCTCATCCTTTGGTGTGTTGTTTCATGGTGTAGCCTGCAGAAGTGATACTCTGTGTACAACCCTCCAGTTGCGGTTAGATTGTTATAATCTGCTTTTTTTGTGCTACTGGGTTTTTTTTTTTGCATATGTTAAACTGCCCTGCAGGTGACTTAGTATTTCAAGCTTAACGGCTGTATAGTTTTGGGTGGCTTAAGTTTGCATCACCAATATTAGAGGAAAACGCTATTTGCTGGATGGTTTTTGGAATAAAATAGCAATTTGAATAAATTAAGCAGCTGTTTACTTATCTCGCCCGCACAGGCGCTTTCCACCCTGGATTCTGTCACTCTCATGTATCCCTTCTTCTACCGGCCCATGTTTGAAATCATCGAAGATGGCTGGCGCTCTTTTCTGCCTGATCAAGAATTTGAGCTCCTCAGTTCAGTGGTAAGTTGGAACTTGAGGATTTGCATGGGCGCACAGATATACTTGTGCAAGTGGTTTGTGAAGTACTTCACCCAGTAGTGTCTGGACTGGAATTTCTGGGTCGTAAAATAAAATAAATAAAAAAAAAAAGCTGTTCTGTGCCTGAGTGAAAAGCAAGTGTTGTTCAAATATTCACTCTGTAAACATCAGGCATTTCTGTTTATGTGCTAAATATTCCTATTTAGCACTTGTGTTTCGCCTTATACAAACAGAGTTTCGAGGCCCTGGGAGTTCCCTGAGAGGACATGAAGGTAGGAGATGTTTTTGTCCCCTCTGGGGGTGGCTCTCCTTGTTGTAAGAACAAATTTAAGTTTGTTGTGCTTAACTTAGCGTCTGAATTGGTTGACAAAGATTCATCCCACTCCCCTTAATTGAAACGAGGCTGTCTTTAAAAAGCTGTTTTAAAAAAGCTGTTTTACAAAATTGCTAAGGATTTCTTAGCTCTCTAGGAAGATGGCAGCAGATAAAGACGCCCAATTTGAAACACTCTTAGCTCTAGTTCATGCTGGGGAAATACTGGGAGGGTTTAGAGAGCAGGAAATTTCCAGTCGGGTTCTTCCAGGTGCTGTGAGCACATGTTGATATTATTTTCGTACTTGTAGGGTACAAACTGTTCTTGGGGCATTGCCTGTTGTATCTGTTACTCAAACTGCATTTTAGGATGCTGAATTTGATGTAGTGGGATCTGGCTCAGTTGCAGGAGCCTACCTGTTCTAATAGTGCCTTGGGTTAGCATCTCTGTGTTCCGGGTCTTTGTTTCACATCAAATATGTGCGCTTACTGCATCATCTTAGGTTTCTGAGACCACATCCATTAGTACAGCATCAAAGACCATTGATTTTATTTTTTTTTTTCTTTTATCTGCAACCCAGCTTGTCTGCAGCATTTATTGCTTCCTGTTTCTGACTAATAACTGAATAATATGATTAGGTTGACCAGATTCATATGATGAAATCACTAGAAAATTAAGGGAGTTCAGAGATACTTCTATTTTTGTCTCATGATTAGAGTACTCTCATGTGTCCTATCTTCACCTGCTGTCAAAAGACATACAAACTAACCGGTTACATTAACTAGCACCACAGTTTTAGTTTTAATTTCAGCTGGGGGAAGTCAAACGTGATCAGAGTGTTCTCCTGTTTGGAGGCAACGCAGCAGACGCTTTCCCAGCTCAGCAGAGGAAGCTTGGGGGCATTTTGATGAGAATCAAAAGGCCAGAAGCTGAAGCGCTCTCTGGTGAGAAGGGAGGAGCGTGAGAGCAGGATTGAAGGCAGCAGAAGGAAATCCTTCAGAGCTCAATGAAAGGTTGCAGGAGGTGGTTCTGCTTCTGTTCACGTTTTGCTTTCTGTGTGTAGCCGAAATCCTTGTTAGATTTCAGGGATCAAATCAATTCTGATGGTTGTATTTACCAGCATGATACGGGTGCTAACATGAATCCAGTGATAAGCTGGGCTTTTTTTCCGTTTCCTTTCAGAGGTTTAAAAATGCATTGGTAGCTTATTTGTGAATTTCTTGGCTTTCTGAATATGTGCTCCTTGGAAGGCTTACATTTAAAAACCTGATTACTTTATAGCACTAAGTTTCTAGGGCAATAATTCATTTCTTTAAAATATGCATGTCTAACAACTATTGATTAATTCTTGGCTTTTAACCCAAAACTTCACATATAACTCCTTTTTAACAAAATGGTGACGAAAGCCAGGTTCCAATAACTTACACTTCCTCAACACAGATAAATATATTGTTGACCAAATATTTCTTCTTCTGTAATTAAACTTTCTTATGTGGTAGGCTGGAACAAGTAAATATCTAATTTTGTTTTTTTCTCCTGTCAGATGAGTAGAATTCAGAAAGTTACCTCCCTCTCCATTAAATCTGTTATGCCTTACCTTCCCCAACATGGTAACAACTTGTCAAAAACTGCAGTTTACCCACACCGGAGCTCTACTAATGTATTAATTCCACATTTGTCTGCTACGGGAGAGTTGTTTTAAAACTCTGACACATTCTATAATGGCAAAGTAAAACTATAAAAGTTAATCTTAAAAAAAAAAAGTTAGGTAATACATTAAAGATTTAGATAATATATTATAGTATTGTACTGTATAATAAGAATAATTTTGCTGTTTATCTTGGCATATATTGTGCCAAATGTGGTTTTTTTTTTTTTTCCTCCCAAACCAAATACCCCCTGCCTGATTTTGCTCCACTGCATCAATCTGACAGTGTCATCTAGCATTGCCCCTTAAATTTGATAGCAAGCACTCTACCCCAGCTCCAGGATTAGGGAGGCGGCTATTTTACCATAATATTCCTGCTTTTAGTCCATGAAGGTGTTAAGGGAAGAACTGTTAAGGCAAATGACTTCATTTGATGTAAAGAAATGGGAGGAATCAATAAGTTTCAGAGGGCTGTCACTTGCTGATGGCTCTTGCTATGTGTGCTACCTGTTTATTTTCTTGGGAATAACCTACAGCACAGGTCAGCAGGGCTTTTGTCAGGTGTCTTTCCATGAACTGCTGTTCCGATAAATCCAACGTATCAACGGAGTAGTTCAGCTGAGAACTAAGTCGTATGTAGAAATCAGCTCAACGTTTCACTAGATGTCACAGCAAAAACTCCATGGTGCCTGCAGGCTCCAAATCACTGTGCTGCGAGATGAGACTTTAAAGATGCTATAGAAAACACGAATGGAAAAAAAGGTGTACAGGATGGTGAATGTTTGCTCATCCAGCTTTAGGTTCTGTGTGTGGTGTTTTCGCTTGAAGCACGGGGTAGTACATGAGATCTGGATTGGTTATAGGGATGTCAGGTGAAATGTGTGTAAAAAAAAATTCGTGTTCTTCACTGTACTACTGCATAACCAGTGGGCGGTCGAATGGAATTCGAGTATACACAAGGAGTTTCACCTTTTTTCTGAGGAGTTGGAGAAGAGCTAATAGATCAGGGGGGAGCGGTTTCTCTTCTGCCAGCTTCTGCAATTGTAGGATACTGCAAACTGTAACTCTTCAAAATCAGTTTCTTCTTAAAGTGAAGAGAAGTTTATACAGTAACAGTATAATTAACATGTAGGTATTTCATTACCACCAAGTTAACTTTCACGGAATTGTTAGAGTTGGAAGGGACCTCTAGAGATCATCTAGCCCAGCTCCCCTACTGACGCAGGAATGCCTACAGCACATTACTCAGGACTGCATCCAGGTGGGTCTTGAATATCTCCAGAGAAGGGGACTCCACCACCTCCCTGGGCAACCTGTTCCAGTGCTTGGTCAACCTCACCCTANGCCTATACTGGTGCCTAGCATTCTTCCTCCCCAGGTGCAGGACCCTACACTTGCTCTTGTTGAACCTCATTAGGTTCTTCTTCATTATCTTTTTTTTTTTCCCTTTCCATTTTGTTGTAGGAAAGAGCTCAGGGTTCTGGACAGTTCGGCTAGCTGTGCTTTATCTACTGTCCAGGAGCTGCTTAAAAACCCCTGAATTGTCTGGGTTTGGGCTCAGTTGGCTATGGTGTGCATAGCCCATATTTCGCTCTTACCAGAAAAGCACCAATCTTTGCCTGCATCTATTGTGATGCTTCTTGTCCATGCACAATCTGTTACCAACAGGGCTTGTTGCCTTCTGCCTTTTCCTCGGGAATGGCTTCTGTCATCGCTGCTTTGCAGGATCCTTCAAGGTCCATGCTGGTTTATTAATTTTTCTTCTGAGGCTTATTAGTAGGGCTTGAATTGTTTCACACTGTTTTGTGGAAAACGACCTCTCCTAGCAGTTACAAGTTTGGGATGAAGGATAACTGTTGTTTTAGCTTTTCAGTAACGTTTGAAAATCAGTATCTCTAAGCAAGTATTAGGACTAGAAAAGTAGAGATGTAAGAGGTAGTCCTGTACTGTGTTTAAGAAAATAGTTCTGACTGCTTTCTTTTTTTTCTTTGGAGTCCTCTCTCCTTTCTGCTCAGCCCCCAATCCTTTGCTGCTTCTAGCCTTCACTGGAATTAACTTTTTCCGATTCCTTAAAGTACAGATCCCTTGTTGGGAGAAGTGAATGTTAACTCTCTGCTTTCTGAGTTTCAGGCAGCATACGTATCTGGTGATGTCTGAAGATGAGGTTCACCTCTACTCTTGCACTGCAGTCCTTACTGCTTCCTGTGTCTGCATCTACTGCTGCACGTAGTTGAACTGCTGTTCCCTCGCTCTTCCCCTTAGTAATGGCAATTTTTTTTTCTTCCAAACTGAAGACATACCACAAGCAAAAGCCAAAGAGACGCTTGCACTGTTGGGTTTTACTATCATCTGATTCGTGTTGAAGTATACAAGCTTACAAGTCTTCTGAGGAGCAGCTAAGGGAACTGGGGGTGTTCAGCCTGGAGAAGAGGAGGCTGAGGGGAGACCTTCTCGCTCTCTACAACTACCTGAAAGGAGGTTGTAGCCAGGGGGGGTCGGTCTCACCTCCCAAGTAACAGGTGATGGGACAAGAGGAAATGGCCTCAAGTTGCACCAGGGGAGGTTTAGATTGGATATTAGGGAAAATTTCTTTGCTGAAAGGGTTATCAAGCACTGGAACAGGCTGCCCAGGGAAGTGGTGGAATCGCCATCCCTGGAGGTATTTCAAAGCCGGGCAGACGTGATGCTGAGGGACATGGTTTAGTGGTGGTTTTGGCAATGTGAGGTCGGTGGTTGGACTCGATGATCTTAGAGGTCTCTTCCAACCTAGGGGATTCTATGATTCAATGATTTCATATTTTAGCAGTCTGAAGCTGGCATTGCGGAGGTTAACTGGATGTCTGCAGAAGCAGCTATGCTGCAGAAGACAAACGGTGCTAATTGCTGCTGCGCTCCTCCTCCTTCCCATGTAACAGTAAATTATAACTGGATGACATAACAGTATCATCTCTCTTGTGTTATAAATGGTGAAGAGAGGAGGTTATGGGCAGAATTAAATTACCAAAGTGAGAGATAAATCAGGTGGATACTCTTCCATTCTTTTTCATACTAGTGATATCAGTGACAGCCAGTCTCTCAAAAAAAGCGTACCACGGAGTTGTGATTTCGCCTTCTCTACATCTTATGTGGCAGTAAGGTATTTATTAGTTCTATTCTATATCCATGCATATTTTTTCATGTGAACGGATTGCATGTAGTTATACAAAATCTGCTGTAATTTAACATAGACACCCCAAAAAGCTATTGAAAAAAAAAAAAATAATCATTGTTGGTGCATTAAAAGCATGAGCTGTGATCAGCCAGCCTCCCTTATGGGATCCAGACCTTCTTTCAACTCTGTGACGTGATTGCCGGAGGCAATTTAACTTTGCATCCGCGAGAACCTCCGCTTTTTATAAAACGTAGATGTTCAGAGAAGCTCTTTTGAGGCTAATAAATAATGAAATAAGCTTGTGACAAGGCTGGTGCAAGACTGGCCAGATAGGCTACTGCACCCAGGAAGCAATTGCTGTTCTTGATGATGGCAGCACACACGTCTTTTTCTTAGTCTGCCACCAAAAAAGGACAATTTTACTGTCTCCTACGCCGCACATCCTGTGCCTTGGATCTACTGGTGATGCAGTAGTGTTGTGAATCAGACCAGCTCGTTCATCTGATGGAAAGAGGTCATTGCCAGAAAACCTTTCTAAATGGATCCTGGTTTTCCATCAAACCAGTGAGGCATTTACAGAACCAGGTACCAGTCAGGAGGTGTAAGGCAAGAGGCAGTAAGTCTCTGGAAGAAAGGAAAGAGGAAAAGAGATCTGCTTCTGATGAGAGCTGTGTAATTAATGCATGCTAAACCAGCCTTCCTGAATTGACGTGGGTTTTTTGTGTGTTCTGTTACCGCATCATTTAACTGTCATGCTCTTCTCTTGCTTTCTCTGATGCCTGCTTCATCCCCCTACCTTTTTGTCTAGCTGAAACTTTCTTTGAACACAAAGGAGCAGAGGTGGTTTGGGTTTTTTTATGGCATCTGTATGAGGTCTCTGCCTGCTGCAGTGGCGCACACAAATGCTTCCTAGTCTGTACTGAAACGCCTCAGCCAAGGAGTTACTTAAGGTCTTGTTTGCTTTCTCACATCTGTGTCATGTCAGTGCATAGGAACTAAAAAACCCAAAATCCACCTTGAAAGCAGCTGCCTGTTCCTCTTCAAAAGGCTTTTATATTTCATTTTAACTTCTTTGTGTCTGGAGCTTTTACAGGCAAATTTGACTGCTATTCTGCTGCTACTTTTACAAATTTAATGCTGCTGTTAAAATCACAACATGTTGTAGAGGATTCTGCGTTATTTTCCCCACCAAGGCTTCTGCCAGCAGGTTTTGTTGGCCGTAAGGAATACAGGATAAGGATGCACTGACTGAACATGTGGCCCAACCAAGCCGCCGTCATGCTATCCAGGACCAGGAGTTCAGTTCCCTGCCAAACTTCAGGCAAGGTTCTGCTGTGTGCCCCAGGGGAAAATATATGCCTCATGGCCATTTGATGTACCTGGATGGTGTCCTCAACACAGCAGGTGGTGGTGTAGTACTAGCCCAGAAGCAGCAAGCCCTCCATGAAGGCTGGGCTTGTCCGAGGCTGTGGTTAGGGCAGTGTCGCCCCTTCCAGTTTGGACCTCAGTAGGTGAGGACTCCTCGTCAGTGAGGCTGCTCGTTAACCTTTGGTTTTGCCTGAGATGGAGCCAAGTCCTGTATCTGACCCTGGGTATCAGGTAGCCGGAGCTCTCATGCCAAGTGCCTGCGAGGGTGCAGGGTGCCAATATTCAGCACTTTTTTCACAAGTGTTGGGCTGTTGGAAGCTGAAAAATTATCTAACGGGAGTTGACGATGAGACCTTTGTGCTTAGGTGCTGTGCTGGTTCCAGGAGGTGCTTTTGGAGGAACGGCTGTAGTGCTTTACGTAAAGCAGAGCCCACAGAAAAGAATGAAGCTGGACATGTTAAATTGCAATTTTAACCTCGAAGCAGCTTCATTGTCTGGAGTTGGCGGACATTCTTGCCTTTCTTGGCTGCCTTTGTCTTATGGACAGTGTTACAAACTGTGCTGTCAGCACAGATAGAGGTTTAAGCCCGTGTTACCTGCATCTAAATCAACTTTTTTTTTTTCCCTAAATCTGCTGATGTAGGAATACATTTCTGTTCTGGGGTCTCCCCAAGAGAGACGCATACCATGCTCTCACTTCCCATGAGATAGAACCTGTCTGGGAATGCAGTAAGTTTCATTGTAGTGTGTACTGCAGGCATGCTGTCTGCTGTGTCGGGCCACAGTTGCCTGTTTCTGACCATGTGGACTTCTTTTGCGCTGTTTGTTGAGGATGTGGATAAATTGGACGGGGATCCATTGTTCAACAGATCCTGCACCTCAAGAACCGGAGTCACCTGATAATTTCTTCCGTTGCCTACGAGCTTTATCTGCACGCTGGGTAATGAGCTTCTGGGAGCTGCTGCAGCAAGATACCATGATTGCAGGCGGCATCGAGAAGTGTGTGTGTGGAGGGACATAACCGGTCAACAGATCTATAAATGGATACTAGAAGGACTAGGCAGGGATATACCTTCTAATATCTGTAATACATCTGAGAGGTAGGGGATGAGGAGCGCACTGCAGTGAGTGGCCAGGCTTGTTTGCTTTTCTTGGCTAGCACCTCTTTTGCCACACTTTTGTTGGAGACTGGATACGGTGCTGGATTTGGTCTGACTGATTAGCATAATTGTGCTGTTAGAGAGGGTCCAGGTTCCTGGATGAACAAAAGTGATTATGCTAATAGTGACAACTGAGCTTTCACGTGTGGTGCAAATGGAATAGATCACCAATATTGCCCTGTTTGTGCGTGCTTTATTCTGAAGATGGAAGTTCCTCTTGCCTAGTATGCTGCGCTGTTCCTCTTCCCTAGTATGTTACAGTGTAATTTTGTTGTTTGACCCAAAGACTGTATGTTCTTATCTTTTTTCAGACAGATGAATGGCGTCTAAGCTGCATCAATAAGGAATTCTCTGTCTGTCCTTCCTACCCTCCAGTTGTCGTTGTCCCCAAATCCATTGATGATGAAGCCCTTCGGAAAGTTGCCATGTTTCGCCATGGCAGTCGCTTCCCAGTCCTCAGCTATTATCATAAGAAGAATGGGATGGTAAGCTGCATTTGAGTAATGGTTGTACCCGAAGGAAGCGTGTGAATATGTTTAATGAAAAAACAGCTTGTGCTCTAGACTTAATACAGTTTGTGAGACGTTCGCTCCTTTTCTTTTCTGACTTATTAAGTGTATGCAGTGAAACTGGTTCTGGGTGATGGAATGAGTAATCTCCATCCTAGAAATAGCTATTAATCCCCTTGTTTGGGAGTGTATGTGGCATGAGCTTGCTCACAGCAGTAAGAGCAAGATGAGACTTGTAAAGCCACCGCTGGCACCCTTACTTGCTTTGTCTGCCAAGAGGCTTCATGCTGAAAGGATGGCAGAAACCACATTGTCCTGTCTCTGGGTGGTGGGCTGTCTCCTTCGTAATGGAGTCATGATGACAGCAAGCGTGCCCAGAGCCAGCACCGCTTCTGCTGTGTAACTGTCGAATGAGTGATCAGAACAATCTGTTCTCCGAGCCTGTCAGTATAACATGTTTCAGAAGCAGCAAATTCTTGGTGTTGCACAGACTTTACCACCTCTCAACAAGCCAAAAATCTAATTCAGCAGCTGATACGCTATAATTAAGAAAGGCACTTTATGAAATTGTTGAATAATTCTTTATATATCTTGCTGATGTAACCGGTTCTGAGGATACTGGGATGTCCAACCTGCGGCTTGTAAACTTAATCCAGGCTTCTGAATCAAATGCTCTAATGTATTCTCGCCTCCTGTTGCCAAGATTTGTAAGCCCTGAATCAGAGGACACTAGTCTGACTTAGTATGTTTGGGTTGTTTTTTTCTTTTGCTTTAAAATCAGCCATCCACCAACTTCATAACAGTTGTGCTTTCTGCTTTTTCTCAGCTTGAACAAAAACCGTTGAAGGAAGATTTGTTGAATTATCTCTCCGAATTGTGCATGTTTCAGGTGTGAGGAATATAATAGCAATTTGGCTTGGAGTTCTTGAACCTGTGACAGTAACGCTGTCTGTCACGTTGCTCTCTGGGCTCCAAGTTCTCGAGTGTAGCTGGGGTTGCTGACTGGCTGCCCTCACCTCTCGGTTATTTGAGCTGCTGGGATGCTTTCTGAATTGAAAGGCATTTGCTAAAGAGCAATCTCGGCTAATAAATCTGTGGACCTAAGGTTTATTAGTCTAGCCACTGGGTAAAACTGTACCTAGTAGGCATTTTTAACACATGAATGACTTGAGTGTTTTAAAAACAGAGTTGGGAAGAGACCTTAAAGATGACAATCCTGAAAATGTTAGTTTAGAAAGGAGCCATCAGCAGAAAGCCAGTTCAATGGATCACAAAGATGGTATTACAGGAATAATTCAAGGGATAAAGCCGCTAAGAAGATGTCTGCAATTTAGAAAGTGGCTTGCCAAACGATTGCTCAATTCAAGGATTTCTAGTTTGTTTTTTAAATAAATTCAGTCCCTGCAAGGGCTTGCACTTAAAAGAACGGAAGGATTCAGGGCAAGGGAGAAGAGCAGCTGTAGGAGGAACTACAGAGACGTTTCTGTGCGTCAGGCAGTGCAGATCAGGACGTTTGCATGTCTGTGTCCAGGCATGGTGGATTGAACTTGAAGCAGATGGAAGTAGAAAGTGCAGTGGGGTGAGAGCAGCACTTGCTGGTGCAACTCCACAGAGAAGAGCTGGAGATCCCCAATGGAGGGCCCCACTTGAATTTTACCCCTGAACTGTCAGAGGGAGCTTTTTAAGGTTGAGTTATCTCACTCTCACGAGCTTTATAACAATGGCCTGAGTTGTAAAGGAAAACAGGAGTATCCTGTGTGGATTTCAGCAGCATGCTTCTCTAGAGAGCCCTTCTCCATGCCTGGTGTTGAGACCTGACGTGTCAGTTTGTATTTACAGAGCCCTAAGAAATCTTCCAGTGGAGGGGTGTCCTTTGCGTAGTGAGTTTAAACCCCCATTCTCAGCTTGGCGCTCAAGTGCTCGATGGCTTTCCATCACAAGTATATCCATTTTCAGTACCTAATTTGTGGTTATTTGTCTCCGCAGGTCATGATGCGAAGTAGCCAGCCTCTTACAGGTACGAATGGGAGACGGTGTAAAGAAGACGAGAAGCTTATTAACGCCACGCTACGGCCTGGCAAGCGTGGTTACATCATTGATACGAGGTCCTTGAACGTTGCCCAGCAGGCCAGGGCCAAAGGAGGGGGCTTTGAACAAGAAGCGCACTATCCCCAGTGGAGGAGGATTCACAAATGCATTGAGAGGTGGGTGAAATCACGCAGGCTCTCCTCTGTGCTTGGCTTTGTAGGGTTGCATCAGCAGAGCTATGCTAGCTCCATAAAGTGTTTGCTTCTGTAAGAGGTGGCTGTGTATCCTGGTTCCTGTCAACAGAGTCAGGTTCCTTTTTTGGCAAAATCAGGGTGTGCAGATGATAAAGGTATTTGGCTTTGGAAAGCTGGGTTTGGTTCCTTGTTCTGAACAAGCTGCTGCAGCTTTCGGACATCAGGCAATCTTCCTCTGCCGTCTCTTTCTCTGAGCATCTATAGCTGCGCTCCAGCCTTCCTGTGTTCTCCTTTGCAGCAGCGTACGGGAATGAGCAAGTCCCTTGCCGGAAGATTTCTGTAGGTGAGGCTTTGTTCTGTGGCAGTCACACTCCTCTTATCCAGTACTTTTCTCTGGACATCTAATATTGTTTGGTCATTTGGTGACAAGTTACTAAGTTAAATAGACTTTTTGTCCCAACGTTGTTCAACTACTCTTAAGCCTTAGTTTTGGGGAATCCTTCTACACAGGCATGCAGTAATGTTACTGGAGCCGCTGCAAAGCGGTCTCTCCCCTTGTCCCTGTATAGGCCAGCTCTTGAGGAGCTAATACAAGGAATTTCCTGGCTGTTGCTTTGAACTGTTTGGGTTTGCTTCTAAAAATTTTATGTGGACTTAAATTTGATGTTGATTATTTTACAGGTGGGCATAAGCATCAGGTAGAGAGAAATGAATAAACCACAGTATATGAAGACTAAATATCTCACGCTCTTTATTTGGCTTTGTCAGCTTTTTTGAGATCTAGTCTGCTAGCTGCATCCTCTATTAGACCCGAGCACACACTGGGGTCAGGGTTAAGTGGCATTTGATCCATCACTATTTTGGTGCCCCTGGAAGGCATAGTGTGAAGCAAGACTAGAGAAGCATCTGGTTTTATCAGCTGAGTGCTGAATACCAGCTTTCCAGGGCTTGAGGATGTGTTGCAACAACTGCAGAAATGATACAAAATGTGTTCTCTTCAACCTCTTTTTCTTACATTCTTAAGAAATTAGCCAAACTAATCTTGGTATGGTTCTATGTTGGGAAGTTGAGTCTAGTGTAAAATTTCCTGTGTTACAGTGGAGTTGTGTCCTTGTGATGGAGGGCTTTCCGATTACTGTTGCAGCTCTACAGGTTAAAACTCCCCCCCAAAACTTTTGGTGTAGTACAGAGAACGAAGGTGCAGCACTTGAAACTTGGCTGACGCTTGTTAATGTCCATGCCAGGTTGCAGTCACACTTGTGTTTGATAATGGGAGTGAGACTACTGAAACACATTGTACGTGGAAAGTATAAGATACAGCTCAACACACACAGAGTTCAGGTAAGATAAGGGAGAGGCTGTACTGTTGTAATGCCTTAGAGAACAATTTGTTTTGAAAGGCGTGAGACTATTAATGTCCAAAGAGTGGTATTCTGCCACTAGTTAGCCATGGCTTGGGATTCCCAGTGAAAACAGGTTTGCTGAATGAGGAGACATGACTTCTATAGGGTCGTACTTCTTGAAATAACTGCATATAAATTGTAGTGCTTTATTTTGAGATCAGTGTATTTCTGTAAGCGTCTTGTCCTGCTTGCTATATTACTGCTTATGATTTCAAGAACATTTTGCTTTTCCCAAAGGTTTAATATTCTGCAGGAAAGCCTCATCAAACTTGTGGAAGCCTGTAATGACCAGTCGCACAATATGGACCGCTGGCTTAGTAAACTGGAAGCTTCCAACTGGCTGACTCACATCAAGGAGATACTAACTGCAGCTTGTCTAGCTGCTCAGTGTATTGATAGGTAAATCTTTTTCAGAAAGCCTTTTGAGTTTCTCATTCATGGGTTACAGATTACTTGTTAAATAACTCTGTTTCCACTTTTAAGTATTAGTAACTGGCCACTGTGAACTGGCTTACTTGTACCTATGCGAGATACTCTTTCATCATGGTTAAGGAATGTTCCTCCAGTAAATCATGCTTGCGTTTTTAGAAGTACAAGCCTGAGGGAGGAAATCTTGACTAAGAATAGGTATTAGATCACTTAGTGAAGGTATATTCCTATGTCTAATGCAACCAGTCTAATACAGTTAGTTTTATTGAAGGTTTAGGTTAGAATGTGCCCATCTGAAATGCTGTTTGGTACCCCAATAAAGTGAGAACAGAGGGTTTGTTTTTTTTAAAAAAAAAAGTCTTTTTTTTCAGCTGAAAGTTTCCAATATCCCACCTCGCTTCTAGAGACTAAAACAATGGCATTTCCTTGGTTTCCTCAGGAATTGGTCCAGTGCCTCTTCCTCTTGAAATTTTTATCCCTGCAGTCCTAGCAAAGCAATCCTGTTCATCCCTTATAAGTGCTTGTGACCTCTCTTAACCTGACATTTCTTTCATAAATGCTGCTGACTTGGCTAACTTGTCCTTAAAATGTATCCAGACCTCGGACTGGAGAGCAAGCACTGGCTGTCAGATGCCAGGGTTTGTAAGACCAAATGCAGGGCTCTAAATGTGATTTCTTTGTGGCTCTGAGAGGGCAAAGCTCTTCTCAAAACTCAGGGAAAACCTAGCTTTTCATACCAGCTAGGAAATGTGTTACACACAAGTAGGCTGAAATGCAGTCTCATAGGGAAAGCGGCATTAATGCATTAAAACATGAGCTGCTGTGCTTTTTAAAAGCACTGACGGTGCCTGTTTAGTCATGGACTGTTCCAGAAGAGGATTGCTTTTGATCAATAGTTTTATCTGTAATTCTTTCCTGCATGTGTATAACGAGAAACATCAGTGATGAAACTCTTCTGGCTTGTTGGGATAGTGGACAATTTCATCATTTTTAACCTCAGCTTTGCTTTTTCTGTTTACCTGGAGCTGTGGCACGCCGGGTCAGCATTGGTGCCTGGCCTGTCTCATTCAGAGCCTGGAGACTGTAGCTGAGCTGACAAGGATGGTTCAGTTATATTGGCCACAGGGAGGCAACGGCTGGGTCAGATCTTGCAGCATCTTCAAGGTCTGGGGCCTGAAGGATGAAAGAGGAGAACAGCATTATCCTGGGGGGCCCCACCTTGAGGAGCGCACAGGCTTGTGGTTCATCTTTGCAATTGTGCTTGGCTGTTAAGCAGCCTCTTTATCTGCCACTGCCTGGGGGGAGGGAGTGAGTATCTGAAGATTATCCGTATTGTAGAGGGACTGGGTTTGTTTTAGACGTAGGACTATAGACAAAGATCCTGCAATGTTTAAGTTATAGATTTTTTTTTTTTTTATGCTTTTCACTTCAAAAAGCAAGTAACGTGTGCGGGGTTACTTGCTTGATAGATTGATCTTCTTACCCGCACTTTGCTGCTTAGGTTGGGTCTCTGCACGGAAAGAAATACAACCTGCAGTTAATTTCCTTTCTGGGTGTAAGGATGTTGGCCAAAGCGAGACATTGGGTCAAGGTTTGGGAAGAGTAAGGGGAATGAATGTCACTTAATACCATCCAGTCCTTCCCTCAGGAGCACATGGATGAGATTCTGATAGTGTATTCAAACACAGCCTGGGATGGAGGAAGAGGGGAGGGAATCGGCTGTCCTGGACAGTCCCCGCTGCAGTGTGGGGAGTGACAGCCCGTGGGCCCCTAGCAATGTGCAAAACCTTCCTGCGCCCGACCCTGAGCTCCCTCTGCTCCTCACACTGTTCTGCTGATTCACTTGTGCTGGCCGGTGAGTGAGAAGTCTTTGAGCTTGGCTCTTTGACAAGCTTCTTTGCTCAGCACACTAACTCTTCTGCCTTTGTGCAGGCCGAGCTCTTCCATTTCTTTCTTTCTCTTGAGCTGGCTTATTGACTGACTTTTCTTGCAGTAAACCCCAACTGAGCCCCAAATATAATTAAGCCCAGGTTTGAGCGAAAATATCACAGTATCGTTTTGCGGAGCATCTGTGGGGGGATGATAGGTCTTCATTGCAGTGCTCATGGGAAGGTTTCAGCAAAACAATAAATAACACAAGCAAATTTTGAGATGCATTTCCATGCTATAACTCAGAGGGGTACCAATTCAAACTAGTCAGCACCACAAAAGAGACTTCACTGCACATCTTTGGTCAACACGGCAAAGGTTCTGGATTTCCAGCATGCTTAGCAAGAAACTAAGCCTTAAGTGATGCAGAGCTCTAGTTAGTGTTGGTGAGGATCCAGGTGGAGAAGGTGGTATGCTTCCATGCAGGGTGGTGAGTAAGTTTATGGGAGGGAAGAAGGGGTAAAGAGCTGGCAAAACCTCAGCATTGTCAGGGTAGCAACGCTGGTGCCCACGGGATGCGTTGGCATCCACTGGGATGCGTGCGTCCTTGGGACGTGTTCTGCTCATTCACACTTACTCCTTTCCACATTTTTCTTTCACAGGGAAGGTGCATCAGTGTTAGTCCATGGGACTGAAGGAACTGATTCAACACTCCAGGTAACTTCTCTGGCACAGATTATCTTGGATCCGAGGTGCAGGACCATACGTGGATTTGAATCTCTTGTTGTGAGGGAGTGGCTGCAGGTAAGAAATACTTATAGACAAACCGGCAATCTGTTCTGGTGACAAGTTGTATTGAGAAATAGCCTGAGAGGCAGCGAACAGGTTGGGTCTTGTTGCAGCCCTGCTTAGTGTGGAACGGCCTTCGTCCTAAGAGCAACATCAGTAACTGAGTCATTTGTACCTCTGGCACTCTGGGGCCTCTGCCTCTCGTGGTAGTCTTTTGGTTTTGGGGAACCGCCTGTTTTGTGCACTCAGGGTGAACATCTCTTTAGGGAACAGTGTTCAGGCTAAAACACAAAACCTTAGTTCCAGTCTTTGTACTCTTGCAACTAATGTGCTCAGCCTGGTCCTTCAGTACACCTACACCAGTTTGTTCTTGGTAAAATTCTCCAATCAAATACAGAGCTATTTACGTAGCCGGAAAAAGGCAGCGAAGTTGGTTGTGGTTACTAGCAATTTGTTACTGGATGCTTGACGAAATTACGGTTGTAGAAAAGAGCAGTAATAGCATAGTTGCATGGACAGAACTAGCCCTGAACTCTTTTTGCTACATGTACTCACATCCCATTACTTTGTATGTGATGCTCTCTCTGATTCTTACGTATAGGCTGGTCACCCTTTTCAGCAGCGCTGTGCCCAGTCAGCCTATTCAAATAGCAAGCAGAAATGGGAGGCCCCAGTGTTTCTCCTCTTTTTGGACTGTGTGTGGCAAATCCTTCGTCAGTTCCCTTGCTCTTTTGAATTCAACGAACAGTTCCTCATTATGCTCTTTGAACATGCTTACGCTTCACAGTTTGGGACTTTCCTGGGAAACAACGAAAATGAAAGGTTGGTGAGGATGCTTGCTTTGAACCCTTTAAATATTGGGCTGTATCTGACAAAAAAGTCTCTTGGTTTGCAACAGGGTGAGGGCGCTTGTGTGGTCTCCCTTAGCACAGGTGAGCTTTTCTTGTTGCAGTTACGTAGTCTGCTGCGATGTTAGGGAGCTTGTCCCTTACAAGTGGGACACTGTGACTAAAGAAAGTTGTGGCTTGGTGAGGGAGTTGAATTAGTCTTCTCCAAGTCCACGCTAATGCCATAGACTGTCTTTTCTGTTTCCCTGTATGGCCTTGAAAAATCTCCACCCGTCACCAGTTTATATAGTCTCTTATGCAGAAACTGTTTCCATAAAAGAATAAACAGCTAAAGATCAACTATGATGTGAGTCATAGCTGTGGGAAGCAAACTTGTCCATGCAGGCCTGGAGGAGAAGGTCAAAGCAGTCAGAAGCTAAAACTGGAAAGTCTGGTTCTTACCTTAACTGTCAGGGAGGAACATGACTCTAGAGCCTGGTGGTCCCGATGCCCCCAGGAAAGCAAGGCTTTGGGTTTTGCATCATGCACTAACCGCTGAAAGTGGAAAACATGGAAGAGGTTCTTTCGGAAGGATCTGCCTCACAGTTACACCTTAGCAAAAGCTTTGCTTGTTTGGCTGCGAGCACTGTGATTAGGTTTGAGGTCTTTTTGGCCGTGCAGTAGTACAACTTCAACAGAAGGACCAAAAATCCCTCCAGCCGTAACCTCTGACTTGGTGAAATGTGAATTGGCAATCTGCACTGGCTGAGGTTCTGAGCGAACGCCGTGAGCTCTCGGATGGATGCTCATGCAGCTTTGAAAGGAAGCAGCCAGGACTGCATCCTGCTGAAGTCTACCTTGTCAGGTAATGATGGGCTTGTGCTGAGCTTGCTTACAAGCTTGTGGCCTTTAAGGTGCTTGAGCAGACCAGCATCTAGCTTCTGAATCCTAGTCTGGGTTAGATGCTGTGCGCTACCAGTGGGGCAGCTCCAGGCATGCCCTGAGCAGGGCTGCTGGGAGCAGCAAACAAGGTGGAGCCTGGGAAGACTGGAGCCTCCCACGGCAGAGAGAAGCTGCCAGAGAGGTTTGGATTCCCGTTTTGAACTTGGCAGTTCTGTTCTCAGGACTCCTGACTCCAGTAAGACCATGTCTGATGGTCTGCTGCTTAACTCAAGACCACCAAATGAGTGGAAGGGAAAAACAGAACTGATACTACAGATAAGGAAGGCAATTTAAAGCTTCCTGTAAACCTCTCTGCCCTTAAAGTAATCTTTGCTTAGAAGAGACTCTTCTGTCTTCTGCAGGGCTGCTGAACTGGTCATCTGCAAAACCAAGTTAGACTTGAAACCAGTAAGATGAAATTTGAAAAGAGTACTGGATGTTACACATAGTAACCTGCCTGTCACATCTGAACGTGTCAGCCTGTGAGCACAGAAAATGTTTGATGTCTGATGTTAAGCTTGTGCTGTCTGAAGCACTCACAGGGATAGTAAATCTCCTGCCTGGGTGGCAGTTCAATTTGCTAGTGGAAGCAGGATGAGATTTGCCAGAACCTAAGGAAGACCGACCCCTGTGTAACTCCTGGAGGTGGGTTTGACCCAGGAAAACAGCACTGCTTTCTCTCGGTGCTTCCTGCCTCCAGAGGGACCTGATCAGACGTGCCCATTGCCCAATTCCAGCAATAACACTGCTTTAATGTACTCCGAGAATTGCACTAGGATCCTTCCTTGATGTGGACACACCACACCTCCCAGCTCTACCTTAACACAGGAGTTCAATCCCTTTCAAAAACCTGACAGTCGAACCATTTTGGGGAGGTGACTGAGCCTTCATCTGGACAGAAGGCAGCTAGCTTCCACCCAACTTAAAATGTTATTTCCCCATCTTTTCTTTGGAACTAATTGTCATCAGCCAGGTCGAGTAAATTGCTTTAGGTTTACACCCTGTGCCATGTTGGTGAGAAGTATCGAAGGGATTAGCCTGAACTGTCTGGGCGAGTAGCACGTGGGAAAGCTTGTGGCATTCTAGTCTGCGGGGTTCTGACAAAACAAAATGAGTATAAAAGTGAAAGCTAACTCGTTCCTATGGGTTTGTTAGGTCTAAACTGAAGCTGCTGCAAAAGACTATGTCCCTGTGGTCCTGGGTGAACAGGTCTGAAGAGCTGAGCAAATTCCAGAATCCTCTTTTTGAGGCCAACAGCCTTGTCATCTGGCCCTCCGTTGCCCCGCAGAGCCTGCAGCTCTGGGAAGGTAAGCCAGGTTTGCTTTTCCTGTTACAGACAATGTATATTTTTATGGCTCCTTGTAAAGCTTCTTAAGTGTTCATTCCTGTTGTCTCTGCTCCGTGCTTAGTCTGTCTCCACTGATGGTGATCTCGCTCCCTTTTTGAAATCTCTTCCCAAATATTTTTGGCATGTGCTGTCCCCAGAGGTGTAATGCTTAATCCTGCTGAGGTTTGGTGACATGCTAGTCTTTGCCAGGGAGCCTTCCCAGTACCATTTATCTTCTTCACACAGTATTTCTGCAGTGATATAGCCTAATCTATAGATGTTCTGCAGGCCTAAGGCTTTTGTTCTATATCAACCAAGACTTCCCTTTCTGCATTACTGATCATGTTGGCCAGGATAATCTGTCTGCGGGAGGTTCCCTGCTGCAGAAACTTTCTCCATCCCATCTGTACTGAAGAGTTAATTACAGCGAAGCAAGCAGGCTGTCATGGCAGGGTGGAGACTGAATACGGATTGGTCTGATCCGTGTATGAGGAAAAAAAGGAATGAAACCCTCTTTTTTTCTTTATTAACCTTGTTTAATAGAATGGTGAACTTAGAGAGGAGGGTCAGTATTTCTAAATGCTTTTTAGGGGGGAGGGTAAGGAAAAAATGTGTAAACTGTATGCGCGTTACTTGAGAGCTGATGGAATATGAATGAAGTTTCCTCCTTCTGACTTGTGCTGTCTGTGGGCTTTCAGGTGTCTTTCTTCGATGGAACAGGCCTTCCAAGTTCCTAGATGAAGCCCATGAAGAAATGATCAGCATCATAAAATACAACAAGGAACTTCAGGCAAAGGTTAACGCATTGAGGAGGCAGCTAGCAGAGATGGAGACGGATGATAGGATGCAGGAGAACCTGTGAGCTGGCAGGGCTTTGCCTCAGGTCTTTCCTTTCCAGTCCCCTTTACGTTAAAGACTGAACGTGGAAAGTGCATGTATTGCAGAGCCCTCTGGGTACAGCTGACCCTCAGTCCTCCCACTGCTGAAACCTTCACTTCCTGCTATGTACCTCTCTGCTTTTTGGGAGGGATTTCTGTTTTGTTTACAGAAGACATACACAACTGGGCACAGTGTCCTCTCTTGGCAGCTTTTCTGTCTCAAAATCGTGTACGGTATCAGCAGAAGCTGGAACTCTTACCTCCACTCAACTGTATGGATGACCAGGATGGGCCAAGAGACCGGATGTTTCAAATTTATTTTGGACTTTTTCTGGTTTTGTTGAACTCTCTAAACACTCGGCAGGATTAAAATACGAAGTTATGTACAGATAGGTAAAGGCATTTTGTCTGAAAGCACCTTTCCTCTCCGAGAGTAAGTAAGGCAGCTTAGTTCTTAAGTTTCTGAGAAAAACTAGAAAATTGTACAATATAACTACAGGTTCTACCAGTCTATATGATACTCTCAGTAGCCTTCAGGGCTAACACTTGGTTTTTTGTGTTAAGCATTGGCTTGGGAGCAGTAAGTTGAATACCAAACCAGAGCAAGAAATGTCAGTGCAATACAGAACTGGAGTAGGGATTCTGCTGCTAATGTTTAAGCCATGATCTCCAGGTGGAATCGTCCCTCGTGGACAAATATCTCCTAAAGAATAACAAAATCTTTTATTCTACCTGGAAAACAAAAAGGTTTAGTAGTTGGCGGAGGTGTTCACTTGCAAAACAGTGGCTCAGCGCTGTCCTTTTCACTAGAGCCAAGCCGCCCTCTTGAAACCTTGGACTGCGCTGGCTGGTTTTGTACACTCGAACAGGTTCACGGCATTGCTAGGGTGCAAGAGCAGCACTTAATCTACAGCTCAACAAAACACGTCTGCTCCACCTGGTGTGCTTTTTCCCCTCATGCTCTTACTACGTGTTTTGGGAAACATGAAAAGCAGAAGTTGGAAGTTAAGGTGATCTGACATATCAGGTAGCTGCTGCAGATTGAGGCTGTTGTGCCACAAAAATGCTAATCGTTTAGATCACTTGTAGCTGCTAAAACTGCTTAAAGACTTTAGGGATAAGCTTTTTTCCAAGTAACGTTGTATTTTGTAGCTGATCTTTGTGTTTCTGTGACTGCGATCTGCTTTTATAAAATCAGAGGTTTTGCTAGAGATTTTTTTTTTCTCTCCTTTAAAAAGACAAGATAAGAGTGGGTCTGGAATATTACCTCAGCTAGGCGTTTCTTCAGCTTGAGTCCATTGGTAGCTGTACATGACTGAAAAGACTTGAATTGAGAACAGCTCATGTGGCTGGGATTATCTTAAAAGGTGCTTGCTGTTAGCCTGTTCCTACTGAAATGAATGGAGCTGCGTTAGGTCAGCGTTGATCTCTTTGGAAACTGTTGAGCTTCCGTGACGCTTGATGCTGGTTTGGAATGAAGCTGCCTTTATTTAAAAGCTACTTCACATAAAGATAGATATATGTGAAAATGCAGGATCTTTAGTTGTCATAGAAATACCTGGAGAGTAAACTGCTGCAAAAATCATGTAACCACTAAATATATTATAAGAAAAGTTCTATAACCAAGGAAGCTATATAAAATTATGTGAAAGTAATTAAGTGCTACCTTAATGCCTTTTGCTTCAGTCCTTATTTCCTTAATGATTTTCTTCTCGACTAACCTAAACTTAGTCCTAAAGTCATCTGGCTTAAAAAATAAAAAGATCCCTTTTAAACCATTGTTCGCTTAAGGCAGAAGAGTAATTCCCCCTACTTGTAATACCAATTTCTTTTTAGATTTGGAGAGTGAGTCTTGTTCACTAAATGAAATCTGACACAGGGAACGCTGCTCAGGGTGGCTGGTGATCTCTACTGCGTAACAGGGGAGGTGCAAGTTGGCCGTGTGTTCCTCCCGCCTCCAAACACTGGCTTCTGGAGCTGCCTTCTGGGTATATTGCAAATGTAAGCCCTTAAAAAAATTATTGCTCACCCTTTAAAATTATGTCTATGGGATCTGCACCTGCCTGGATGTCGTATCCCTATCCAATTCAGCATTTCTGCTGTTTCTCTACGTCTGAAATACATTATCACTAGCCAGATGGGAAGGATTCAGAAGGCGCTATTTTCCCCATAATAGACTATACATACAACGCACTTAAAGGTTGTGTAATTTCCTAACATAGTAATTATATATTGAGCTAAATAATAGATAAGCAAGGAGGGCTTTTGGTTTTTTTTTGTGTCTAATTGCCTGGCTGCTCTGGTCTCTCATGCAAACTGCAGGCATCTGAGGAAATTGGGTAACCAGCTGTGACAGCTAACAAAAGGCAGAAAATGCTCTCTGAGCTAGCATTTCATCCTCAATGTGTGTTTCAGGACTGAATCCATGCCCAAGTGCCGGGCGCTTGCCTTGGCTTGGTGGTAGTGTGGATCAGGGCCTTCATGTGACAATGCTAGTGTCCTCCTGAGCAGCCGCAGCGGTTTCTTCCCTGTGGATTCCTCTGCTGTGCGTCACCTTGTGTCCCCTGCGGACAGCAGGAGCTGGAAGCTCAACTTAACCTGCAAATTGTCACCTTCATGAGATGTTACCTGGAGCAGTCCTGCAAGGTGTTGCACGTGGTGGAGTTGAGATGAGATGTGTGGATCCTTGCAGGTCCTCCTGGGAGAAGATGGTTCACAGACCTCTTGTGTCAGGCTACTCGCACATTCTTTTAACCTTTTCATTCCCAGAGCTTCCCAGGCTCTAGTCTGGTGGCTACTGGTGTAATGTGCAGCGGAGCACTCCTGTTTGTTGCTTACCTGCATGTCCACCGTATTTATTCACATATTTAATATCGATGATTGGCTTGCTTCCTCTTAGAGGGGGGGATACCTGCTGGACTCTGCCCCATGAAGTCGCTGACACCCTGTTTGCGGGTTGTCCGTGTCGTCCCAAGCTGTAAGTGCTGTGGCAGTGCCCGGCTCCGGCTCTTCAGCCTGAGGCTGCCTTACGCTCTTGCTGACACCTCTGCTTCTGCTCTTTTGCACACAGGTATTTGTAATAAGCCGGATGCTGAAGGTCCTCTCCCCCGAACTCTGGGGTCAATCAATGCGGACACTCTGCCATTTACTAAAAAAAAAAAAAAAAGGGAAAAGGAATTAACTTGCACAGTTTTCATAAGGGAATACGTACCTTCAATATTTTGATTGTATTGACCTAACTTTTGAATGTGGCAAGCAGTTTAAGTGCACTATTGTCCATGTTGCATATGGTATAACTTAAATTGCACTGTACGGCATATTGGCGTCTAATGTATGCTTTGCTAAAGCCTTGGAAAGTGCTCTCGTGTACAGGTTCCTGGATGAGGGAAAATGTCTATACTAGCCCTCCCTTTTTTTTTCTTGTAACTGTGTGACACTGAATAGCACCGTGTGATGTGCGCTACGTATCTGTTAACCAGTAGACATTTAAGTGATGAGTGCACTTCTGTCCAAACATCTGGAATTGCTACTTGGACTTGGCTCCTGCATCAGTCTTTTTTTTTAATTATTATTATTATTTTTAATGAAATCAGTAACAGGGCTGGGAGTTGTGTGCTATTGTTAGATGTATGCTGTATGTATACAGAATCCCAGCCGCTGTGGTGTTGAATATATGGAGAAAAAAAAAAAGTAACAAATCTGAGGAAAAAAAACCTAGGGTGGCTCCAATGGCTTAGCCATTTGGGGGGACAAAAACGGATACAAAGTGGCTGTAAACTTTGCTGTAGATATGTTGAGAACACAGTAGAAATGTCTGTTCAAATTAAAACCTTGAAGACTCTAAAAACTTCTTTAATTACAGTGCTGAATCTTCTTTATTTGTACTGCCTTGGGTTTCCATTGTGGGGGGGGATGCGAGTGTGATGTGGATATAAGCTCTTACCTGAAACTTTGGTTCTTTTCAGCTCACTTGTGTCTCCTCCTACAGCTGAACATGGGCTGTGGTGGTAGAAGAGGGGTTTGTGCTGCGTGGCAAGGAGAAGGTTGAGACCCTGAGTCTGTGCATGGTTTGCAGAGCTCTGCTCCTGTGGCTTTGGTCCTTTGACACCAGCTCTGCCCCTGATGGATAAAAATTCAATTAGCTAAGATTTTATGCTTCTGTTGAACTCTCTAAAGGAAGGCAGGCATACGTCTTCAAAGAGAAGGGTGGTTCAGACTGAAGCAAAACCTTGCAAGAAGTCCATCAGTAGACCTGGGGTCATGGTTACCTATTGTTTTTTAAGGGAGGTGGGTTACCTGGGAGNGCAACCTGGACCAGGGTCTCACCAACCTCAGAGTGAATTTTTCTTCCTGAGATCCAATCTAAATCTCCCCTCTTTCAGCTTGAAGCCATTACCCCTCGTCCTATTGCTCTAATCCCTGATAAAGAGTTCCTCCACGTCTTTCCTGTAGGGCCCCTTTAGGGACTGGAAGGCTGCAATAAGGTCTCCCTGGATCCTTCTCTTCTCCAGGCTGAACAACCCCAACTCTATCAGCCTGTCCTCGTAGCAGAGGTGCTCCAGCCCTTGGATCATCTTCATGGCCTCCTCTGGACCCACTCCAACAAGTCCATGTCCTTCTTGTGCTTCGGTGTGCTTGCCAGAGGAAGGAGTGAGGAGAGAAAGAAAAAAAAACAAAAACGAAACAAAAACAAACAAACAAACAAAAAAAACCCCCAAAACTGGGCCAAGCAGCTCTTGGCCAACACAGGCTGTGAACCACGGAAACTGCTGGATCTCTTCTGGCTGGTCACTGTGAACCACGGAAACTGCTGGATCTCTTCTGGCTGGTCACTGTGAATCTCTGGGCTGTCTGGTTCCCTGCGGCATCGTCCGTGGTCTCTGCAGCTCCTCTGGAAGGTGAAGAATTTGTGTGGCTTTTGGCATTTCAGCGGATGGAAACTCTGGGGGTGTGTGCTGCCTTGCAGCCTGTGCAGTCCCGTACGACAACACAGTGAAGGGTGCTGAAGGTTTTGAAGTGAAAAGATTGATAGTCCCTATTTGTGCAAAATGTTTGCAGAAGTCCCGGTTGAAACAGAGTGGGTCTACTTTAAAATATTTTTAGCTATAATCAGGCAGCCTGATTTGGTTTAAGTGTGCGTTTTGGAGGGGAGGGGAGAAAACAACTATCTGATCAAGTGTTGAAATTTCTTTTTATTTAACTTTCCTTCTTATGTTTTTATTTGAGCGTGGGTAAGAGGACGTCATTAGTCCAACAGTTTAAAAATAAATACATAAAGGCTGTGGAACATTTAAAAGGACATAAAGCCATGTGTTGGATTCAAACCACAACTGAGATGCCACTCATGAAAACACAATGCCTTTAAAGAGCTTGTAATGTGCAAATAGGCTGTTCGGGGCAGTTTCTTTAGCCCATATTATCTGCGTGTAAAACACGATGTTTTGATTCAATGCGTGGAAACGCCTGATGGGAGGCAGTGGAGAAGACAGACTCTGCTTGGTGCCCGGTCTGTGACTCGCTTCAACTCTAGCCTGGCTCTCCAAGCCTCCCTTTCTTCTGTCATCTGGCATCGGATCTGTCCCATCTTGCCCCTTTCTAACCTGCTCACCTACTTTTGACGAGGCTTTGCAGGGTAGGGAACAGGAAAGCGATTACGTTCCTACAAAGCATTGTGAGAAGCGGCTGCCTGGCAGGGAAACCAGTGAGCCCCTGCGGATGGGACACCCACGAGCTCACCTTGTGAAATACTGGGTTCCTCTGGCTGAGGGTGACTCTGCAACATCCAGATCCCGGTATCTTGTACGTGGTGTGGCACGACTAGATCTTGAGGAAGTTAAAACTCAGCAGATTGAGGCCGTTGGCATTTCTTTTTTGAAAGCCCAAGTGTTTTTGTTTAGTGCTATTGTAGAGCCCTCTTTCATGCTGCCAGTTTTGTCCCCAAACAGTGAACAAAAACAATGAGGAGGAACGACTATTGTGCGTGAAATGTAACTCGAGGATGCTGGCCTGTGTTGGGTTGCCCCTGGTTTCTCCTGCTGTGTAAATGTCAAGACAAGCCTGTGGCATTTGTCTTTCAGAGCCGGAGATGACGATCCTTTGATGTTCTGTTGCAAGAGGGTTGCTGGTGGCTTTAGATCGTTGTTATCTGATGCTGCAGGTCATGCTGATGGAGGGTTTATTCTTAAAGCTCAAAATCTGCTCCCTCGGCATCTTAAAGTACTGGTAGACAACCCGGCCACTACACAGAAGAGGAGAAAACCTGTTTCTCATATAAATATTGGGGGCTTTGGACAATTTTTGGGTGGTAATCTGTTTTTTTAAGGGAGGTGGGGTAGTTCGGTGTGCTTACCAGGGGAAGGAGCGAAACAAAGGACAAGCAGGTCTCGGGAAACAGGCTGTGAACTATGGAAACTCCTGGATCTCTCCTGGCTGGTGGGTCAGTAGGCTGTGAACCACTCGTGAGCAAAACTTTTGCCTGGGATACAATAATCAGGGGTGAAAAAGGCACAAAGTTGCTGTTGAATTCACCGGGTTAGTCACATAAATTCAGGGTTTGCTCCCGCTGCTTTTCAGGGAAAATGTACTTTGGTGCTCATTCCTGCAAAATGAGTTGAAGCTCTTTCTTCTTTGTACTGCTATTTATGTTTTAGCCAGTCTGAAGGGTGGTGGGTCGTGGCTGTGCGGGTGAGGCACCCTGCCCTAACGGCTGAAGGCTTTTGGGTTGCTGCGCGGCGTGCGGGAGGGCTGTGGGTCTGCAAATGAGGGATGCCGTAAGGACAAAATGTCCATTAAACGGACTGCCTGACTTACGGTGCTAAAACGCATGTCTTAAAGACACTGGGTATAGTTATTAAAATCAGCTATTAAAGTTATTTTTTACAGCTTGTACGGTTAGGTTGTAACAGTTTACAGGAACTTTTAATTGTATATAGAGGATCCATTTGGTTCATAGCTGTACGACAGTGCCAACAGCAATATTCCCTTTGAACCTATAGGATGAAAAATGTAGAACACGTTGCGTTTCAAGGCCAAGTTGGACGGGGCTTGGAGCAACCAGGTCTAGTGGGAGGTGTCCCTGTCCATGGCAGGGGGGTTGGGACTAGATGGTCTTTAAGGTCCCTTCCAACCCAAACCATTCTGTGATTCTATGAAATTTGCTTCCTGGTGTCTCTTTCCTGACATGAAATAAATCATTGAGATGCCCCAGCAAGGTAAGTGCAACATTTCTGCATGATGCTTTCTGTTTCAGCCATTTCCTTTTGGCTTGTAACGCCTTGATGGTGTGAAATACAAACTTTTTTGTTAAAAACTTCCTGGCAGGAATAAGGGTTGTTTCAGAGCTGAGGTTTTTGGAGCAGAGAACCGCTTGCCTTTTGTGTACTGTGCTTTTTCCCATCAGCTGCCATTTTTTTGTGGTGCTTGGAGCATCTTAGCTACCGTGGCCATATCCTACATGATTGTGGAGTCTTGAAGCCTGTGTTAACCAGTGGATTAGATGTGGTGTAGGAACTGCTTTGAGTAAACGCAGTGGTGGTGCACGAGACTGAGACCTACACTTGACCCGAACCTCTTTTCCCCAAAGACTTGATGACATTGCTGCTGGAGTGAAGAGGATTCCCTCCGCTTCTTATTTAATCAGTTGTTTTGTGGAGAAAAGAGAAATTTGCACTGCAGTGGGCTAAGTACAGGGCTCTGGTTTCTACAGTTCCCTTAGGTTTGGGGGGGGGGGAAAGAAAAAAAAAAAAGAAAAAGCTGTGCCTGGCTGGGAAAAAAGTTTTTCTTCCGCAGATCCTTAAGGGACACTTGCACAACTTCAAATACATGAAGTATCCCGGCTGCGCTGCCAGCAGTTGGCAAGGCTGCCATTTCACAATGAGGAAGGCTTTGGCAACGCTGAACTAAAATGCTGCTGTTCTCCTCCACCTCTTTTTCCTCCTCGCTTGTCCAGCTGTTTGTGATTCTACGTGGCACACTGGATTGGAAAAATGGTAAGGAAAAGTAACCCACCCAAAAGGGAAAAGCTCTGCAGCCTGAGTCAGCATCTGTGGTGTTAAACATTGCAATGAAGCTTAAAGTAATTAATTCACAGGGAAGATTTGTAAGGTGAAAACCCATGTGGCTTAATGAGGTGTCATCTAAAGCTCTGTCACTGGAACTGGATCCTCATGTAGACTGGAAGGACGACTGACTTTCTTATTTTTAGTTTTTTTCAGGCACTGGATTGGGGTTTGGGAGACCCAAAGTCCTGGTCCTGCCACTGCTGCAGATTGCTGGTGACATCTCAAGTGATTTATTTCATCTGCATTCTTGGATGAAGAAGTACATTTTCTGAGCGAGTCCAGGCAAAATTCCCTGTTCTCACGTGCCTCTTGTGTGTTTACAGTTTGGGACAGAGAGTGCTTGGCTGTGTACAGCTTTGATCAAAGCTCTGGGCACTAACCTGGGTCTTGAGCTATCAAGCACGTAGTGAAGCCCGGGTGGAGCTAAAAGGGGAGAAGAGAGGGCGTACCTCAATCCTTGCCCACTGCTAACATTACAGGAAGCCACGCACGTAGCATCTATGTGGTTGTCAACAGGACTGAAAATAGCTGGTCTACAGAAATACCTTCTGAGGAGCGGCTGAGGGAACTGGGGTTGTTCAGCCTGGAGAAAAGGAGGCTGAGGGGAGACCTTCTCGCTCTCTACGACTACCTGAAAGAGGTTGTAGCAAGGTAGGGGTCACTTTCTTCTCCCAAGTAACAGGCAATAGGACAAGAGGAAATGGCCTCAAGTTGCACCAGGGGAGGTTTAGATTGGATATTAGGAAAAATTTCTTCACTGAAAGGGTTATCAAGCATTGGAACAGGGAAGTGGTGGAATTGCCTTCCCTGGAGGTATTTCAAAGCCGGGCAGACGTGATGCTGAGGGACATGGTTTCGTGGTGGGTTTGGCAATGTGAGGTTGATGGTTGGACTCGATAATCTTAAAGGTCTCTTCCAACACAGATGGTTCTGTGATTCTACTCTGTGGGCATGAGCCTTGTACCGTGCAGAGCAGCAAGCCAAAGGGACAGCACACCTTTATGGGAAGGGCTCTGCTGTGTCTCCAGGTGTCCCGAGAGGCTGGGAAGAGCTCCTTCCGCTCAGCTTTCCAAGCACAGCAGGCCGTGAGGAAGGTGTGCAAATTCATCAAGTGGGAAGAGGGTGAAGATCACGAAAACCCTGTGAGTAGGAGGGAGGTTAAGCCTGAGGCTCTGGGAGAGGCTGTCACAGAAGGCTTTGAACAAGAGGAGCACTTCTGGGTGTTACATGGAAAAGGAGAGGAAGAAGGCAGCTGCATGAAGCAGAGTGGGGAGAGTGACAAAAGCACTCTTGGAGCCATGGGCTCCATGGCACTGTGCTGCTTAGAAAAGGATGGATGGTTCTTGTCTGCTGCTGGAGAATCCCAACAGCAGAAGTCACTCCCAGCAGCTCTGGTGTCCCCCCTCAGCCCTTTTGGCAGTGCTCCGCACAAGTCCCAGCTCAAAGGAGTGCCTCACCACACGCTATGCAAAAGATGCTCTGGAGTTTGCCAGTTTACTGTGTTTTAATAACCTGCCTCTCCTGGAAGAAGGGAATGGTCTGTGCGTTGCCATTGCTTGGGCTCACGTTGTACCTGAGTGACACCATGTTAAAATTGTTGCTGTTTTGGAACCTTTTGACTGGGGAAGAAAAGAAATCAGATTAACTGCTGAAGAATCAGATCCCTGAGGGGCTGGCTGCATATATTTCTCTCCAAATTAGGAACATCCCTAAATCTGTAACTCAGCTGCTGACACAGGATGGCACCTCCTGTACGAGTGAGAAAGAAAGGGTGCTGTGCTATGAGGATCAAGCTGTTCCCCTTCCTGAGTTAAAATCAACCTTTCTCTGTCCTCTCTCCCTTTCTTCACCTCCCTGGATTTCTTTTTGATGAGAATGTTGCCTCAGCGCTCAGCCCAGATCGGACTTGCCCTTCCCTTCCCTGTCATCATGGCCTTGAGAGGCAGAGCAGCTTGCTGGAACACGTCCTACTATCTTCCCCTTGGCTCTTTTAGTTTGCATTCCCAATATTCCTCCGTTAGCATGTTCCTGAACTTCAGACTGGCTTTTCTTGTTTGCAGTCTCTCAGACGTGGGTTTTTTAAAAAAAAAAAAAAACAAACCCTAAAACATTAAAATCCAGATAGCATGAAAAATATAAAGCGTACAAGCTTCTCAGTAGGTTGTAAGCCTCCCTCTCTCCCTGGAGCACTTTTTGGGGCACCTTTTGTCATGCACAGAGGCCCTGTGAGCAGGATACACCCAAGTGAGGACTAGTGAGCTACAAGGCTGCTCTGACCACTGAGAAAGAGACCCAAAGTGTCTTTGCTGCCCAGATGGGCACTTGTTGGGTAGGAGGGTTGGCCTCAGCTGCTTGCTGGAATGGAACGTCCATGCTGCTGAGATGCCATCATCCACCCGGGGCTGGGTTTTCTCCCTTTTAGGATTTTCTGCTTTCTCATGTTGAGGTTTTTCCTCTTGTACCTTTGAGCTACTACCTATCACATCTTGACAATCCTACCTCTGTCCTCGGTTTTACCTTTCTTATCTTGCAGGGCTCTGTGCTCTTTCTCACAATTTGGCAATCTCCTGGGTTCTCAGAGGCAGGGTTATCCAGCTGGGCCATATCAGGGAGGCCTTGGATCGCAGCTGAACCTGGAGGACGGGGCGGTTTCAGGGCCAGCTTTCTGCAAGCTCTGTCTAGCTTGCGTTCGTGCCAGTTTAACACTCCAGATGGTTGCCTCAGCGCTGGAGGAGGTAACTGGGTTATTAAATCACTCCTGCTTCTTTGTCAGTCTGGGGGATCTGCTGTCCTGGTGCGATACTGGTCTAGAAGAAAACTTTATGTTGAGTCAGGCTAGCAGATACAGTAAAACCACCAGTGAGCAACTTCAGATGCTCTATGCATCATCCTTCCCAAGCAGAAAAAGCCCTTTAGCTCAACTGCCTGCATATATCAGGGCTCTGGAGACAACAGGATCTTTTCCTTTTACCTTTTTCTTTTTTTGTGCCCCTGTACTCAGCGCTGGTGAGGCCGCAGCTTGAGTACTGTGTTCAGTTTTGGGCGCCACAGTCTAGGAGGGACATTGAGGGGCTGGAGCGTGTCCAGAGAAGGGTAACAAAGCTGGTGAGGGGTCTGGAGAACATGCCTTATGAGGAGCGGCTGAGGGAATTAGGATTGTTTAGTCTGGAGAAGAGAAGGTTGAGGGGAGACCTTCTTGCTCTCTACAACTCCCTGAAAGGAGGTTGTAGTGAGATGGGAGCTGGTCTCTTCTCCCAAGTAACAGGCGATAGGACAAGAGGAAACGGGTTCAAGTTGCACCAGGGGAGGTTTAGGCTGGACATTAGGAAATAATTTTTTTCACTGAAAGAGTTATCAAGCATTGGAACAGGCTGTCCAGGGAGGTGGTTGAGTCACCATCCCTGGTTGTGTTTAAAAGTCGTGTAGATGTGGTGCTTGGAGACGTGGTTTAGTGGCAGACCTGGTAGAGTAGGGTCAATGGTTGGACTAGATCATCTTAAAGGTCTTTTCCAACCTAAACGATTCTATGATTCTATGATACCTCTGCAGCATGCCAGGTGAGATCTGTTTGCCCTCACTGCAAGGCTGGATCCATGGTGCCCTTCCTGAGAGCAGCCATGGAGTCACGCTAGAGGCTCCGCTCTTCCTTTTTTCATTTGGTGTCAGACTCCTCAGCCTGGAAAAGTGATTGTTGAGGTGATGATATGATGGAGGTCTAAGATATATTAGCATGGAGAAGGTAAGGAACAACAATTTGCTCTGCCTCATACAAGAATTAAGGTGCACCAGATGAAATTATCAGGTGACACTTGAAACAAAAGGAGCTGCTGTTTGGCAGGGTGTGTGGTTCAGCTGGGGGGCTCACGGCCATGGGGCATCATAGATGCCGAACATGATATGCATTCAAAATGCAGCTAAATATGGGAAAGAAAAATCCATCAAGGGTTATTTAACACAATGACATCAGCTGTCACTCGTAGTCCCTGAGCCGTATGGTACCAGGATGCCAGGGGACCATAGCTGTTAGTTTTTCCTCCATGTACTGTGCCCTGGCTGGCTGCTGGTGGCCTTTGAGACAGCGGACAGGACTCGGGCAACCCTTTAGTTTGACTCAGTTTGCTGAAGATAGTGCACAGTCTATAGCAGATGGAGCGATGCTGCCGATACTCCCAGAGCTTGGCTTCCCCAGAGGCTCTACATGCATTTTTTGAGGCTCTGCAGTCCAACAGGAGAGGTCTTTGTGTTTATTTTCCTACTGTAGCTTTTCCTCTTTTAAAGAGAGCCAGCTGGTTTTGTGAATGGTGCTTAACAGTTCCTTCAAACTCAATTAGGCACTTGGGAGCCAGGAGTTCGGAGCACTCAGCTTCTACAGCGACCAAAGGATTTTCCCCCCTGCAGCTTCTGTTACATCATGATTTTCCAAGATGTCCACACTTTGCGAGCTGAGGTTTTAAAAAGTGGCCATTTGTTCGTGTGTGAAAGCCTCGGAAATAGTGGCCAGTCCTGCTTTGTTTGCTCTCCTAGCTTTGAAATGCTCTGAAACCAATTTCATTTATCACTTCCATTTTAAGAAAGAAAAAAAAAGAAGAAAAATAATTTTTTTTTTTTTTTTTAAAAAGTCAGGCTCTGTCCCAACTCTGAACTGACCTGAATCGCGTTATCTACAACAAATGCCAGGGATTTTTTTTTTTTTTTTGGGCAGACTTGATGACAAACCGTTCTTCCATTTGAAATGGCTGGACAGTGGGACTGAAATGCTTTTTCCGTGTGCTGCCCAGGCAGGCATTAAGTGATGTGATTAATAGCTGTCACATGTGGTTGCCTCCGCCTCTGATCTCTAGGCTGAGGAGGTCTGGGTGTGCAGTGGAGGGTTTTATTTTGCTAGCAAGAGCTCTGTGAAAGGTTGCCCTCCCAGGAAATTGTTTCTTGTACTTGAATATCTGTCTTTGTCCTGACTGAAAATTAAGAGCTTAAAAAAAAAAAAAAAAAAAAAAAACCCAAAAAAAAACCAGAGTATACACACATATTTTTTTAGGACACATTTTTGTTTCTTTGTTTAGTTAAGCTTGCCAGAGTATTTCCTTTAGGTACCTTTGACAAAAGCAGTTTAATATTTCAGGATTCCTTTTTGGGCTGCTGAACTAAAGGTTCCAGCTCACTGAGCTGTGCGCTCGGAGGGGCCTGGGATACTTTATATATCATATTTTCATGCTCTGGACTCCTGCCCAGGCAACGTCTCCCAAGAGCAGGACACTGCCATGAGAAACAGAGCTGAGCTGGCTTAATGAAGGCATGTAAGAATGACCATGCTGGTCAGAGCGAAGGTATGAGCATCTCCACGCTTGCTCTCCAGCAACCATCATCAGTGAATATTTAAGGAGAGAATATAGGGAGTGGGATATTTCCCAGACTCCAGTCATAAGCGGTTCAATGACTTCTTGAGGCAGAAGTTATATCTGGCTTGTCACATTTAATACTCGTTATGGAGCCATCCTCTGCAAGTGCCTCTCGGATCCATGTTCCATTTGGGACTCGGTGATCAAGCAGTTGGCTCTCCTGTTTATTTTGGAAGGGCTATGGATGTATGGCACGCAAAGCTGCAACCCCGTCAGGCAAACAGTAGCCTGAAGTCATGCAATATAACAGACATGACTTGAAACCATTTGGATTTAGTTCAAGAAAATGCTGACTTTTGATTTAAGGGGAAAGAAAAGAAAATGGAATGATTTAGGCAAAATCCCCTTTTTGCCCCCAAGGACAATTCTTTTTCTTTTTTTTTTNACAATTTTTTTTTTTTTTTTTTTTTTTTTTTTTTTGTCTTTGCTGAGATTGCTCTTTCTGTGGATGGAAAATTCCCAACCTGCTTGAGTTGGCAAGCTCTTGTTTTTAGCTAAAGCATATGCTGCTGTATGTTTGTGTCTTGCTCCAACTAAAAGCTGTGGATAAATAAAGAGCTGAAGGCAGTATGCAGTTCCCTTCCCCATTCCAACAGTCCTCATATTGCCAGTGGGGGGGTGGAAAAATGTCAGTTACAGTTCAGTCTGCACAAATGACAGCAAAATTATTCTAATTAAAAAAATAAAATGTAATTCCACCTCTGTCACCTGTTGTACAGGGGACTTCGCTGTAAATACAGAAAGATCCCGAAAAGCTGATCTACAGCACCCATTGCCTGAGAGACATCAAACGAGAAAAAGGAATAAACTGCCTTTATTTCAGTAAGAGGACTATTAAACTTCAAGAGCAAAGATTTTTAGATGCATTGTGCTAGATTATAAAGATCATCTAATAATTCTGTATGGGAAAATAGAATTCTTAAATGCTTTTGTCTCTCCCTAGCTTGTAACAGAATGCCTTATTACCCCTCAAGCAAAGGCAAGAAATTCTTGAGCTGATTTTTCACTGCTGCTCTGCGTGCGACTGCTGGCTGCTCTGCTCAGTCTTAACAGCTGTGAGAGGCTGGCGAGTCTGTGCGAAAGGTGTCTGCCTGTTCCTGGATGCATCAAGCATGCTCCCAGCACTTGATAAATGATTTTGCAGCTGTGGTAACGGCTCTGTTTTGCAGAGATGGCCATTTTAGATTTCATTTAAAATGCATTTTAGCTTTTCTGTCCTGCAGTTTCCCTCCAAGGTCTTCTGCCAAATATCAGCTGTAATTTAGAGTGAAAGTTTTGAGGTTAATTGAACAGGGCGCTTTGGAGATGAGGGATTTAAGTCCATGAGACCTTGCAGATTTCATAAAATGCACCGATATGATTTTAGCAGGCTTTTCTCAGGTTGATTCATGGCGGTTACACCCTTCAAGACCAGTGAAACCCAGTAGTTCTCTGGACCAGCCACACTGGCTGCACTGAGTAGTTGTGCATCTACTCCCAGATCTGGCAAGTCATAGACTTTACAGGTTTTGAGCCCCTGACAGGGAAGCTTTACGTTACATTATCAGATGAAACCCGAGTGCTTTTCATAAACCCACTATTTATTCTCCAAAGTCTATTTACCAAATGCGCTCAGTAAATAGAGTTGGGAAAGTGGCTTTAACTTGTTTACAGGGTTTTCCTCCTCTGCTTTGTTCCCTTGCAGAAAATGACCCTGATGAATGGCACGTCCTCTCAGGCCACAACTGGCCTCAGCCAACCCTACCTGAGGCTGCTTCTTAGCCAGCTGCGGCAGTGGGAAGAGAGGAGGAAGAAACAATGACGACGGGACTCGTGAACATCTGAATATTTCACACTATACCATTTTCTGAGCATTCAGTGTTTCAAGGCTGCTATTTGGTGTTCGACAAGTTTCCATCTCTTGGGCAGATGGAGGTGATCTTCCACCCTTCTTGTCCCAGAGTGCCCACCTTGGTCAGAGCCGTGATTATGGTTTACTCTTCCACCGTAGTGTTCAAAGCTTGCTTCTGCCATGCTGCCGAGCCCAACTGCTTCTTACCACAAGAGCGCTGGAGGTGGGATCTTCTCTGTGGGGCAATACTGTGTGTTTCTGCTAATTACAGAGGCTGTTTTGCACCGAGTAGTGCAATAGTGCAGAGAGGCCGTGTCTACAGATGCTGCCAGCCTCAGACAGACACTGTTTGGATTGGAAAGTTACCAGAGAATTAGTATTGTTGGATGGGTGAAAGGAAAAGGTATTTCTGTGACTATGGAGTACCTTCTCTAAGGGAAAACTCAGGGCTTCTCTCCTTTACTGTAACTATGTAAAGGATTAAGCCTAACTTCCTTTCCATTAAAATCTCCCTTTTTCTCATGGAGCTTGAAACCTTGCTGTGTTTTTGGGTATGCACTAGCTCAGGTACACACTGAACCGCCCAGCTATTCAGTGGACTACCTGGAAGGCCAGATCCGGATGAACCTCGATAGAGGAGGACAATTAAATTCATTGCATTTATGACCGTTGTTCTTTGTGGTGTGTGATAAACTTGGTGTGAGGCTTTCTCTGAATTTTTAAGACAGTCTGTTTTTTCACCTCTCACAGGGTACGTTCCTTAACCCTTACTGTACTGCAACATCTGCTCACCTCAAAGACCTGGACAAGCTTGTTTTCATACCAGGTTGCGTGGTGTTTAGAAGGCTACAGACCTTTAGGAAAGCAGGCCGTGATTTATGGGACAGAGAAAACGTACTGTGAACAAACTCTCTTCTACTGGCCTGAGAGCTGTCTGAAATGCTGCTGCTGCTTAGACTGGAAATGTGTCATTAGCTGCCCTAATTATGCATCTTGTTCCCATAGCCTACTTGAAACGAATCCTTTTGTGGAAACCTCATTGTCAAGGCCAGTCAGGAAGGAAGGAAGATGGATGCTGTGTGCACCCCAGGCACTGTTAGAGTGGATTAGTTCTGCAGAAACAACTGCTGAGGGTATATAATGTTTCCCTTCTGCCTTTGTTTTTGGCTGCGGTTACTTGTGTCTGAGAGAGGATGAATGTATTTGGCCTTCGCAGAAGTTGTGAAGGGCAGGGAGATTGGTTGGGACTTGCCGTTTCTGTTCTGAGCCTTCCGTGTGATGTTCTTGGTGTGCTACAGGAGCTCTGCTGGAAAACCGGGAACATCAGCAACAGGGAAGCGAGAGTCACTTTGAATTAGAGCACCTGCCTGCCTCTTGTGAGCTCGGCGTGTCCACTCTGAGGTGTGAAAACCCCGCGTAAGGGTAAGCATCAGCTTGCTGTGGATTTCTTAGCAACCTTATTGCCTCTGTACGGGCAAGTGTTCATGAAGGACGTGACTTGGGGCCTGATTCTTCCCTGCCTGGCTCATTACCTACACATGCAAACATATCTCAAAGCATTGCTCTTACATTTCAGAGGTATCCTTCATCCCTTTTGTTTGCTTAGATGTAAAGCTGCAAGGCAGTGGGGAAATGGGCCTGCATAGGAAAGTCTTCAGGGAACAAATGAAGCAGGTTCCTTCCCCAAAATAGCAAATGCATCTCTTGCTGAGATCTAGGAATTCCTACTAGCGGGTTGCGGTGCAGCTCAGGGCGTCTTGAGGACTGTGTAACCTTCAAAATTCGAATCGGTGGCCTTTTTGGTGCACTCTCAGGATAAACAACTGTTCCCTCATTATTTTATATGTGCTTCTTGGATATTAAATAAACCTAAACCAATTCTATAGGTGACACCAGAACAGGAGGATCGCTCTATATGCAAACAGAGTTATACCACAAAGGCTCCAGAGCTACAGAAGTCGCAAGCATGGGGAAAGATTCAGGTGCTGAATCTGAAGCGAGGAGGTTGTTAAGCCCTCTCCCTTTGCCCTGAGACAGGATCCACTAAAGATACGTCTTTGCTGATGGAGGCTTACCTAACCTGCTCTTAAGTCTCTCAGGGACAGGAATTCTGCTCCCTCCCCAAGTGATCTTTTCCAGGACTTCCTTACAGCTAAAGGTTTGTCCCAACGAATAATCTTGCTGCTATTAGAGTACGTGGCTTTGAAACCAATATATTCTCGGGGTTTTTGTTGTTGCAGTGATGGTGGTGGTGCTTTCCACTATAAGATCGACCCCTTGACTCCTCCAGCTACTTCTGCTCCTCACAGAACTGTCTCTGTTCCCTTCCCCTTTTCCCAGTTTTTTTGATAATTCTTGTTGCTATGACTGTCATTAATGGTGTCTCATCTCTCTTGTAAAACCCTTCACCACGAGGGTGGAAATTAGCATCGTGGCTATAAAAGCAACCAGACAAAATATCTGCCAGCAGTGCATTAGCAGTATTCACGTGTCTCACATTGCGGTGGTGAAATTACTGTCTCTGAGGGGAGCTGCCCTTGCAGGATCGCTATCCTGTGTTCACAGAAAGATGTCGATTATAAGAAAGCAGCAACACAAAAAGGCACTGAAGGCTTTATCCTGGTACCTTACTGCGCAGGATGCCGTACGCTCCCCTTACACAGAGAAATGTGACTGCAGCCACTGCAGTCTACGGTGTATGCGCACAGCGCTGGAGTAAAACCTGCTGCAGAAACTCCTGCTTTCTCTGTCCAGCCTGCCTGGAGAACACGTTACCTTTCAGGCCGTGATCTCAAACGCAGCGTTGAACAGCCTGGCTGAAAGATGCTATCAGCAGAAGCATGCCTCCTTCTCAGCCTACCTGAAGGGCTAACACCTGCGTTTGCACTTTGCAGGAGCTCACAAGAACTGGAGTGATGCCAGGTGAATGATCTTAAAAACAACACATCCATGGTTCACACAGTGCTTCACCTCTCATTTAAAAAAAAAAAAAAAAAAAATGAGGCAAATCTAATCGAACCAAACAGCATCAAGCTCTTTCTTTTTAATTAAAAAGAATGACTTCCAAATAAAATCGTCCCCATCTATTCTCCTCTGAGGAAATGGCAGTCCAGTGTGAGGCACGTGTTTGGGTGCAAAAGCAATGCCAGTCACTCACAGAGGGAAGATTACAGCTGACTTTGATCAGTACGAGGTTCTCCCTTGCCTGCCAACACAATGTGACACCTTCTTGTGCGCAAGCATAGCCTGTGTCGGATCTGTTGGGGATGATGAACATCAGGGTTATACCAGTTCAGCGCCACAGGGAGAAGATGTGTCTCCTTTTCACATTCTGTGCAGCTGACCTGTCACCAAAGCAAAGTTCAGCCTCCCTCCTTGGCGACTCTCTGTGGCTACAGGAACTTGTATCTAGAATTGACAATTTAGTCATTAGTGCTGGCTGCTATGGTCTGAGGGATATAAGACAATATAAAGTCAAGGCAAAAGTCCACTTCCTTATGAACCTATCTCTTAACAGTGGGCAGTGGCAAAAGCTTGTAGAAAAAACAGAATCACAGAATCACTGGGGTTGAAAGGGACCTCTGGAGATCATCTACTCCACCCCCCCTGCCAGAGCAGGGTCACCCAGAGCAGGTTGCACAGGACAGGGTCCAGGCAGGTTTAGAATGTCTCCAGAGTCAGAGACTCCACCACCTCTCTGGGCAGCCTGTGCCAGTGCTCTGCCACCCTCAAAGGAAAGAAGTTCCTCCTCATGTTCAGATGGAACTTCCTATGGTCAAGTTTGTGCCCATGACTTCTTGTCTTTTTTCAGTGGTGCCCAGTGATAGGACTAGTCTCATCCTCCTGGCACCCTCCCTTTAAGTATTTATAAGCATTGATGAGATCCCCCCTCAGTCTTCTCTTCTCCAGACTAAAAATACCCAAGTCCCTCAGCCTTGCCTCATAAGAAAGATGTTCCAGCCCCTGATCATCTTTGTAGCCCTCTGCTGTGCCCTCTCCAGCAGTTCCCTGTCCTTCTGGAACTGGGGAGCCCAGAACTGGACACAGGACTCCAGATGCAGCCTCACCAGGGCACAGTAAAGGGGGAGGATGATCTCCATTGACCTGCTTGCCACACTCTTCTTGATGTACCCCAAGATGCCATTTGCCTTCTTGGTCACAAGAGCACATTGCTGGCTCATGGTCATCCTGTTGTCCACCAGGACTCCCAGGTCCCTTTCCACAGAGCTGCTTTCCAGCAGGTCAGCCCCTGACCTGTACTGGTGCAGGGGGTTATTCCTCCCCAGGTGCAGTACCTTACACTTGCCCTTGTTGAACTCCATGAGGTTTCTCTCTGCCCAACTCTGCAGCCTGTCCAGGTCACACTGAATGGCAGCACAGCCTTCCGGTGTGTCAGCCACCCCTCCCAGTTTTGTGTCACCAGCAAACTTGCTGATGGTACACTCTATCCCTTCACCGCGGTCATTGATGAATATGTTGAACAGGACTGGACCCAGGCCTGACCCCTGGGGAACACCACTTATCACAGACCCCAACATAAGAATACAAGCTGGAATTCAGTGATTTTACAGCATTACGCACCTTTGTCCTCTGGTGATCATATAATGTCTTGCTATGTTCTCCAGTTACGTGGGTCCTCTGAGCCAACCTCCCAGCACTACTTTCAGATCAATATGATCCCATGCAGGGATATCCCCAGCAGCACATTCTCTATGAAAATTTTCAAGATAAATAAAATAATCAGGCTGTACCACTTCTTACTTGTGCAGACACAGCGTAACTTCCCCCTCCTGACACCTGAGCATTTTTTGTCTCCCAAAGATACATGTTCTAGTCCTAAACTGCTGTATACACTGCCTCTTATGGGAATTAAAAATACTTGTCTCAGGGCAGAAATTGGGTCCAAATCAGTATTGACCAATAAATACGGTGGAACACCTGCTGTTCTCATGGAGCTTAGATCAGTATGACTGTATTGGTTTACCCAAGTGAGCGATCTGGTTGCGGAAGAATCTGCTAGCAGCTTAACTGTGTGACCTGGATCCAGTTTCTTGCAGAAAAGCTATAGCTTGTTCTCCTTGCTTCCCATGAGCCTTGCCTGGTTCAGTCCATGTGCTCAAGGGCTGTTCTGCACCATCCACGCTCCTGGTCAGGACTGCAACTCATTACAGATACGATTTGCTCTCCTGGGCTACATCACGAGGTCCTTGACTGCCCAGACATGGGAAGGCTGTAGTACCTAACTGATCTTTCAGTTGCTAATTGTCACCTTCCCATTTCAAACTTCCTCTGCTGCCTTTCCTGACTTTGCATCCTCTCAGTGGCTCTTCTGCATGAAGAGCTGTTAAGAGTTATTATCCCTTCACTAAGACTGTCGTTTCTAGTGTTCCCACTCTTATTGAGGTCACTAGCCCAGTGGCAGGGTAGGATCCGTTAGGTTCTACAGTGTTTCTGAGAAAGGCTGTGCTTCCTAAAAGAACAATCCAAGGAGGTGGCTTCCCCTTCCCCATCAGGGCCAGCATCTCGGGTGTATGCAAAGTTCTAACTGGCTTTGGTAACTGAGGCGTCAGCCCAGCAGAATGAATCTCCTGGTTGGTCTTCAGTGCAGAAATCAATGTAGGGGGGACTTTGTTCAGTCAAAAGGATCTTCACTGGAACAGGACATATAGGAATCATGTTTGTGCTGTCTGCACAGCCTGACAGTTATGACACCATGCTTCAAAACTGGAGATACACCCTATCAGTACACACACATTTACAGCCCCAGCTGACAGCTGTTCGGCAAACTCCTGTGCAGCTTCTAGCATATCACCAGAGAGAGTCTGCTGGCTGATTTTGTGCAGGAGGCGGGCGTAGCTATTCTGAGAAGAAACTCATCATACTTATTCTTCTAAGTAGGAGGCCACGTAGAGAATAAAGTTAGTGGAGCTGCGTGTCCACAGCAAGGATCCCACCGAGTCTTAGACTCTGGGGTAAGGTTAACACCCAGATACTCTTAGGCTCTACAAGCGAAGATTAGAATAGTCTTAGAAAGGGAATTAATTTGATACTAGATATACTGAGCTGGGATACAACAGTGCTTTCCACTGGAGACATTTTTTAGGGTGTTTTGAAACGCATGAATGGTAGATTTCTATACAGGGCAAGAGGGCAAGGCTGGGCCCAACATTTTTGGATCTCAACCACAGGAATGTGCCTTGTGAGCTGACAAGCCTTCTGAAGAAAATGTAGTCCTGTCTCCCTTTCCCATGTCCTCCAAAGCTCTTTGTGCTGAGGTTTTGGAGCTGTGCTTCTTGCTTACAAATTCTGCCTCTTCATTTTCCTTTCTGGGAAAATGTTCTTCAGTTGAAGAACCTGCCCAGGTGTTTCACATCAACAACAGAGAAAGCAGCTTCTACAAACCTTTTCTTACCCCCAAATGCATCACTGTAAAGTGGGCTCTGGGGTGTCAGATGCCTTCCAAGTTGGTCCGGGCATAGATAGCCATCTGTGCGCGAGGCCTCTGGACTGTCTGCCTTGTCTCAGCTTACAGTTTGCATCATGCAATGCTGATCTCCTTTGCGCTTGCGCACTGGTGTTTCTTCTTTCCACACGACTGGGAGGTGCACAGGTAGCTGGAGCAAAGGGCTCGCTTGGGGTAAAACGAGGGACCAGAAGGCCCCCCCTGTGAGTGCCTTCTGGCCTGGGATTGCACACAGGAGGTGTGTTACCTGAGACACCAGGATCCCTGCTGGTAGCCTAACAGGAAAGCTGTGGAGTGAAGCCTTCGGTGAACCCTCCTGGAAAGGCTGCTAAGTCTCCAGCGAGAAGTGAGTGCACACAGCAGCCAGCTCATACAGCCACCTGGGACCTCTGCACGCTAGTTCTGCCTGTTTGATCCAATGCTCTCCTTCGCTCAGTCTCTCCATAGCTTCTTTGCCCTCCTTTGCCTGCCTCAGGGCTGTGGGTCTCCTTCTCTTCCATTTCTCAGCCCTTCATGTGCAATTTGTTGCCCCCGTCTGTTGTACTTCTCCTCCCCAGCCCACCTCTGCCTGGTTTACTTAGAGTAAATGTCCTGAACTGTCTGTTCTTGTTTGCAGACAGCCCGTTGAAGAGCAATCCCATCTGCCAGGGCTGATATGCAGACACTCCCCAAATCGATGTAGTGATACCATAAGACTGTATGGAGGCAGTGAGGACAACGTTGCACGTTTATTGGGAGGTACCAGCTGAACATCCTTCTAGAGAGGGGCCTTACTTGGATAAAACTGCAGAAACCCAGTAACATGACATGGTTCTATGCAGTCCAGGCACTCCTGATTTCCTAGGTAAAGCTGTATGTAGCAAGAAGTTCTTAATGAGCAACCAGGAGGGATTAGAGAGCCTGGAGCATTTTGTGCAAAGTATTTGGACTTAAATCTGATCCCGTGTCACACTTTCTAAAACTCTTAGCAGCATTCTGGTGTGCAAGGTTTTTGCAAGCTAGGAAGCAGGGCTCGACATGGGAATCCAACTCCTAAATCAAGGTTCTCCTGCTGTTTCTGGCTGAGGGAGTAGGTAGAAGATGTCCCTGCCCATGGCAGGGGGGGTGGAACTAGATGATCTTTCAGGTCCCTTCCAACCCAAGCCATTCTATGATTCTATGATTCTATGACTTCTGACAGCAGAAGGTGCTGCTGGCAGGGGAAGCTTGTGTGTTGTTCCGTTCCTCAGGGGAATATTATGACTAATGTGGATCAGTAGGATGTCCTCTGCAGGAAAAAGAGGACAAGCTGCTGGCAAACGGGACACTGTGTTTGATGGAACATTGATTTGAGGGATGACGGCAAGTTCTAAACAGGGGATGCAGTCAACAATGCCTGCTTTCAGACAGAAGTTGATTGAATCCTCCTTTCTCTGAGTCCTTGCAAGTCTTCTTATTTCCAACAGCAGCTGCATAAAGAGCTTCCACAGCTCCAGACCCCTCTCCTCCTTTCTTCTGCTGAGCTGTACTTCTAGCAAACAACGTTACTACTTTTTTTTCGCCGTATTCCACACACTTCTATTTTTCACAACCTTAAAGAGCATTAACTCCCCAAGCAATCTTGAAGAACAAAGGCTTTGAGATAAGATTAGCTTGCTGCAGAGATGTTTATAAGGCTGATGAATTTCACCTCTTGGCAGGCAGGTTGGGGATCGTTATGTAACAGCTTAGCTCCATATAATTAGAGGGCACAAAATTATATATGAAGCGGGCGTATTATCCAGTGTGGATACTACATGTGTACCTGAGTTTGAAAAGCATATGAGCGAGTTTGTGGCGGAGAAGAACATTAATGATGAGTGACTGTAAATATACGGAATGTGAAGATACCATGTCTGGTTCGGAAAGTCCTTCAGCTGTAGGTCGCGGAGGTCTGTGAGAGTAATGTGGGGAAAGAGCCACTGTCAGAGACAAGAAAACTGGACTAGGATGATCTTCGCTTGATTTGCTGTGGTGGCTTTTATGTTCTTAGTTCAGTTCACTAAGTGATGAGCAATACCTGCCTAACCACAGCAAGGAGCAGATGAGGACCTCACAGAGCTTTGCAAACTAAGCTCTTGCTATAAAAAAGCTGTTTTTCGAGGCCATGTATTGTAAGCAGAACGTTGAGGCATAAGGAAGCTAAGTGCAGTAATGACATTTGTTAAGTATGGGTCCTTCCTGTTGGCTGTACCCACTTGATTGTTATTCATACAATGGAGTCATTTTTGGGTGGTGTTGAGCTTATCAGTTTCTGTTTTAAAAATGATTAGTGCTTGAGTCATGTTTACCCTCACTCTCAGCAGCACTTACTTTCTGTGTTTGAAGGGGCTCCTGAAGGCAAACTAACCTCCTCCTTTGACCTGGATTTCACATGTAAACATATCTTTTTGAAACGTTACCTGTCTTTTCTGAAGTCGGCTGTATTTCACGGTGTTTTGCAGATTGTAGTCTTTCCATCTTGTCTAATTTGTGCCCATAAACAGGCACAGTGGGGAAGAGGGGAGATAAAACAGCTCCCAGCTTTCACTTTTTTGTCTTCCTCCATGTAGAAAGGCAAACGTCTAATACTCCATTTAGTCCTGAAGTCTTGCCATCAGTGTTCTGCCATTAATTACCACAGAGGATAGTTACCCTGGTCTTTGAGGACTTTCCCCTTCTATCTTCTTCACGATGGAGCTCCTGATTTTTTTTTTTTTTCGAATACTCAAAAGCCTTTCTGTCATTTTAACTCTGATAAATGAATCTGCTGTGGAACCTCCGTATGTATTTCTTCTTCTTGGAGGTAGAAGAATTTTCCATCTGGATGCTGATCATCGCACAATCTTACTCCCAAGTATACAAATCCTGCAGAACTCACCATTTTGCCATGCCCTCTTCAACAGTTCCTTAATCAAAAGGTTTTCTTTGGCAAAATACACTTGTTGATTGTCCTTCCCCTCACCCAGAGGGATCGTCGACAGCAGTACTCATCCTGCTCAAGGAGCAACAGGTCACCTAATCCCCAAGAGATGTTTCTTCACTGTACCTTGACTTAGTCCTCCCCTTTTCACAGTCAGACAGCCTTTGCGACATTCTGACCTTGCAGCCCGATGTGGAGGATGCTTTGCAATTAGAAATATTATTTTGGCAGATAAGGGCAGAGCAACTGATATCGTCTACCTGGACTTCTGCAATACATTTGACACTGTCCCACACAACATCCTTGTCTCTAAATTGGAGAGACAAGGATTTGACAGACGAATCCACTTGGTGGATAAGGAATTGGCTGGATGGTGGCACTCAAAGAGTTGCAGTTAACGGCTTGATGTCCAAGTGGTGTGCATTGACAAGTGGTGTTCCTCAGGGGTCGATACTGGGACTGGTGCTGTTTAACATCTTTGTCGGCACCATGGATGTTGGGATTGAGTGTACCCTCAGCAAGTTTGCTGACAACACCAAGCTGTGTGGAGTGGTCAACATGCTGGAGGGAAGGGATCCCATCCAGTGGGACCTGGACAGGCTCGAGAGGTGGGCCTGTGCCAACCTCATGCAGTTCAACAAGGCCAAGTGCAAGGTCCTGCACGGGGGTTGGGACAATCCCAAGCACAAATACAGACTGGGTGGAGAATGGATTGAGAGCAGCCTTGAGGAGAAGGACTTGGGGGTGCTGGTTNCCTCTGCTGTGAGGACAGGCTGAGAGAGTTGGGATTGTTCAGCCTGGAGAAGAGAAGGCTCCGGGGAGACCTTATAGCCCCTTCTAGTACCTAAAGGGTGTTACAGGCAAGATGGGGAGGGACTTTTTACCAGGGCATGTAGTGATAGGACGAGGGGTGATGGCTTCAAACTGGAAGAGGGGAGATTTAGATTAGATCTCAGGAAGAAATTGTTGCCTGTGAGGGTGGTGAGACCCTGGCCCAGGTTGCCCAGGGAAGTTGTGGCTGCCCCATCCCTGGAGGTGTTCAAGGCCAGGTTGGACGAGGCTTTGAGCAACCAGGTCTTGCGGGAGGTGTCCCTGCCATGGCAGGGGGTTGGAACTAGATGACCTTTAAGGTCCCTTCCAACCCAAACCATGCTATGATTCGGCGATGTCTGCGAAGGGGCCACCATGATTGCCCTCACCTCTGACCTCTGTACTGCTGCACATCCTGAGTTTCTCTCTGCCACCCTGCCCTCAGCCAGCGCCCCGTTGTCACTCCGCAGCCTGGCCAGTGACTGCTGACCTCACAGCTCGGGGAACCTCGTGGTCTTTGCACCTCCCCAGCATCCCCCCGGTGCCACCGAGGCCAAGGACGCTCCCTCCATTTGGGCCCAGGCCTGCGGGAGGGCTGCTGCGCCCCCCGGAAGCGACCTCCTCCTTCCCCTCACAGGGCATGACATCACGCCTGCGAGGCGTCGCTCTGACGTCATACCACTCCCCCTCTTCCCCCCACCCAATCTCCTCCCCGGCAGGCGGTGACGTTTACCTGCAGCCCCGCCTCTC
>VYXH01008685.1:128947-201824 GCA_013397275.1 Burhinus bistriatus | reverse complement strand
CGCGGCCTGTCTACTCCTTAGTTTTTTTTTTTTTTTTTTTTTTTTTTTTTTAAGGTGTGGGACAACTCCTACTTTCTGTCAGGTTTTGATTGGCTTTCAGAAGAGGCAGTGTCCTATAAATTGTCATCCCACTCTGCTTCTGGTCTATCACCAGCTGAGGGACAGGTGAGTACAGAAGAGGAAAAATTCCAGCGTGCATTGCTTAATCCTGGAAATTAGTGTTGGTTGTTAATTTAAATTAGTGGGGTGGGGGGAATAACTTCCGTGTTTCAGGATAAAACTTCCTCATTTTACTTGATCTAGAAAACAAAAGAGCTAGTTTCTAATACCGGTTTGGGTCGAGGAGTTAAACCAGTGACCAAGAAACTAGTCAGAATGTAATATGAGGGGGGAGGTTGAAAATATATAATTGTCTTCTCTTTCTCTCTCCAGTTCCTAACGGAACAGAAGTGTTCCTCTTTGGGATAGTAAGAAAGAGAAACCTATCAAAAAATGTAAAGATTTTTTTACGTCAGTTAAATGAATGCTTCTTGTGTTCAGAGCTGGTCTTGAAGTTATTTAAAATGGGAAAGTCTGACCTGGCAAAATGGGCTATTCTGTCTAAGTTGCTTTTGCAAGTTAATCACTGTGTTGGGGCTACCTTTTTCTCACGGTCGGTTTGAGGAAGTGTTTTTAAGGGGTGCTATTAATTTCTTTATGTATCTGTGCACTCGCTGGCAACTTTTAGAATTTTATAGGTAGTTACATCATTTTTTCCCCCCTTCGTATTTGAAACAGAAACAAATGCATGTCATAGGTGGGATTTTTGCATGCAGCTGCGCTGCTCGCTGAGCCAGGGGTTTTTCAGAGTTTGGTATGAAATGAGTTTACTGTTCTTTTGAGTCAGCCTAGACTTGCAAGTAAACTCTCAGTTTAAGGCTCTGTGGTTTCACTCCAGGTGCGTTTGGAGAAACCAGTCCGGTAGGTGGGAAACCAATCTGATGTTAACGTGGCATTTTTAGTAGCAACTAACTTTAGTTTGTACTTTGTTTATGGAGCTCAAAATGCCTTTTCAGGTACTTTAAGGGGAAATTTTCTGCTACAGAGACCAGTGAGTCTCTCTTAGTGCAGTAAGAGTTGCTTATTATCCCATTCTGAAACAAGAAGGGATTATCGTGTCTCTTTAAAGGGCTAACATTGCCCTTTAACGGTCTTAATTTAACTTAGTTAACTAGTTTCCTAGGGAGAAACATACCTTATGAGATAGAATTGTCTGGATATGTCTGCCTGCTGCCTTCTTCCCCTGCACACCTAACTACTTTTGCACCTATTGGCTAATTTGAAGTAAGCTTGACAGGGACTGAGTCTCAAAAATAGCAAGAACATGTCTGTTTTGTGAAGGTGGGCTTGCAGGGGAAATCTCATTAATGCCTTGGCTGAGTGTCGGAGAATGGTTGTGGCTGGAGGGGACCGCTGGAGGTCATCTGGTCTGACCCCCTGCTCAGGCAGGGCCACCCAGAGCCAGTTGCCCAGGACTGTGTCCAAATGGCTTTTGAATATCTCCAAGGCTGGAGACTCCACAACATCCCTAGGCAACCTGTGCCGGTGCTCGGTCACCGTCACAGTAAAAAAGTGTTTCCTGATGTCCTAAGGGAACCTCCCGTGTTTCAGTGCGTGCCCATGGCCTCTGGTCCTGGCACTGAGCACCAGTGAAAAGAGCCTGGCTCCATCCCCTTTGCACCCTCCCTTCAAGGTATTTGTATACATTGATGATATCCCCCCAGAGCCTTCTCTTCTCCAGGCTGAACAGTGCCAGCTGTCTCAGCCTTTCCTCATAGGAGAGATGCTCCTGTTCCTTCATCATCTTTGTGGCCTGTCAGCGATATAAGCTGAATTGTACTCATCAACGCTAGAGAATCAAGACAGGAGAAGGATGTCATAACCTCTTAGATTGAGTCCTCAGGAAATGGGGCTTCTTCACTTTCAGTGCTCAAGGAATAACTTGTTTGCTCTAGTTTTGGGGGTGGAGTGAGGTGTGGGTATATAGGGTTGGTGTATAACAAGGAATTGCAAGAGACTTGTGCAAAGCCTGGAGAAGATAGAGCAATTGCTTCTGTAGCACCGTGACAGGAGAGGTACAGCTTTAATAGATCAAGCTGATAATGAGGGAGACTGATCCCTGTAATGGGTTTGTGGCCGTGAGGTGGAGCAGAGGCTTGGCTATTTCATCAGGATACTAACTGACCATGCTTCTCAAGGCGATGAACAAGTGAGCAGACAAGTCTAAGGGGGAAGGAGGGGAAAGATGTGTCTCAGAATAAGGTTCTTCGATCAGTTTAAATATGCAAATTTGCATTTCAATAATGCACTTTTTTTGGGCGGGGGATATCTTATTAAGCATGGGATAGATAGTTTAGCAAGTCTTCTGTATTTAAATAGCAGGACTCCGTAAAGTATCAGAAAATTCTCAGCCCTGCGTGTTGCTATAGGTGAAAGGAACACCCACATTAATTACTTGTTTGCTTTTCTGTGCATGCTAGAATTGGTAGTGCTGGAATTCATCTGCAGCAATTAGCTGACATAATTTCTTGTTGTGGCCTTCCTTCCTCCTGAGTCTCCTTTTTATAATATATGCCACAAGAACACATATGAGAAAGAAATTGATGGGGTAATCTCAAGCAAGCTAGTTTTAAATATGTTTTCATCTGTCACTTTGGGAAAGAGAGTTAAAAGTTGTTTGAAGGGGGATAAGGAAGAATTTAAGTGACTGGACCTTAAGAATTGTATTTGAAAGACGTAAACTGGAACCTCAGAAAAGACCCGTTATGGACACATGGGTGATTTATTTGGGGTACATTGTTCTCCATTTCCTTCCCCAATATGAAAGATTTGGAGAGAAAGAAACCAAACTTGCATGTAGCTCAGGGTAACTTAAGGATATTTTTGCAATGTGTTATCGTGAGCAAATCATGTCTTTTTTTTTTTTGTGAAGTAATTAGGACATTTTCATGAGTCCTGGGTAAATACTGCTTCTCTTTTGTTCGTTTCCTGGGTACTGTCCATCATGTGAATTAAGTCCGAGCAAAGCAGCGCTCTTTAAAGAGATTTACTGCTGCCCCTATTGGCTTAGCTGTGTCTTGCTGATGCAATACTAAGAAGGGTTGCTTATTCATAGCAGTCTATGAAACTTTCGCTCAAAAGTACCTACAGTGAAGCCAGGTAATCATAGCAGCTGAACTTGTTGAGTTCTGTACGTTGTCTTTTTTGCTTGAGATTGTGGTTTCTAGTGACTGTTTTAAAAAGGCTTAAACTTGAACTAAATTCTTGCTGTTCATTATACTGGACGCTGGGCTGGGGCTGTGGGTATTTTGTTGAGCTCGCTCTGGTGAGTACATTACCTCTATTGATGTTACTTCACAGGCTGCTTCTAGTAGACGTGGCTCTCAGTTGGCAAGTCAGCTAGGACTGCGTTTGCATAAAACTTCGCTGAAACCCTTCAGAGTTTTTTAAGGGAGTGTTTAAAATGTTTAGTATGGTTGAGCCGTTTGTGACTAATCTTTTTCTGTTGTTCTCACAGCATATTTGAAGGAGGAAGATGCCAATTGTCAGAAACGTGAGCAGAGCTCTCAGCCAGCTGCTACAGAGCTCTGGTTGTGGATGTGGGATTTCCATCGTGCCTGTTCGATGCATTGGAGTCTCACCCCGCCAGGTGGCCTCCGACGCTAGCTTTCACTCGGTTTCTTTTTCCGAGTCTGATCATCCCCGGGTTCTAATTACAGGTCAGCATTCCTGTTATAACTGTATTCCTGCTCCAGCTTCTCAATCGAGTCCCCTGCTCCCCTCCTCCTTCCCTGGTGAGCAGAATGCTGGAAGCAAAAATACTCAATATATTCTAGAATTGTGATGATCTTTCCCACATGGTGATAACATCTAAGTCCCATGTGAACTTTCCTACTATTTTTGTTCCAGAAGTCTACTAAACACAGTTCATTGGGTTTTCCTTGAGAAAAATATAAAAGTTTTGTGACTCACTGAGAAAAATAGTACTTGTTTCTGATGTGATACATACAATAATGGAAGCCTGTATTTTGATATCACCTTTCCTGTGATTTTTGTCTCCTTGTGCTGCCTTTTAGGTGGTCTTGGCCAGCTTGGAGTGGGACTTGCTAAGCTTCTGAGGTATGTCATGATTCTTTGACGTGCTATTAGTGAGGTATTCAAGCTTTAGCCATTACTTTTAGAAGCAATACTTTTCAGGAAAGCTGTTTTTAAAAGAATCCTAGTGACAATTGCAGATTCTTTTTTTTTTTTTTTTTCCTCTTGGTCTTTTTATTTTATTTTTCACTCCTGTGCTTGGTTTAGGTTAGCTGACGTGCTTTTTTTTGTGTACATTGGTCACCATTCCCAAAATAACATAATTTTGTCTTAGAGGCTAGCTGCTGAGTTCAGTTTGCTGCCAGTTAAATGGAAGTATTCAGAATCTGAATCCTCAGAGGGTGGTCAGTTTTCCCTTTCTTTTTTTTTTTGGTCTAGCCAAAAAAGGCTGGATATGACTGCTCAATAGAGAAACAAAGGCTGTCATTTTATGCAGGTACTACAGAAGAGAAAAAAAGTGCAAACATCCACTTGAAAAAATAAGTAGTCCTTTGCTAACTACCCAGCTGTTGGACTTTGCAACTGCTGACTTTTATCTTTCTGAGAATTTTAGTAAAGTAACTTCAGGAATAAGGTTCCCTATTCAGTAAAATGCAAACAAAAATAAAGGTTAGGATACTAGATCTTGAAGTTTTCATGATTTGGTGGAAGATGAACTGATGGACCAAAAGGAGTAAATGTAAAATATGTTTCTTCTGTCTCTTTCTCTTCCCCCATACATAGTAACATAGTCTTATTTTTTCATGGTATCTTTTCAAGAAATGTGAAATGCTCTGAGAGCTCTCCCTGGTCCATATCATTGTCTGTATCCATGCTTACTCAGCTCCAGAGTATCGTTTGCGCATAGACAGTGTTTGTTGCAGAGGATTTGAACTATGACCAAAAGTGAGCAGGCTCACTGCATTCAACACTGTGTTGCAGTTTGAATGTTTTCTACCATTTCTATGATATATTTGAAAATCATCCAAATAACGTGAGGTTGGAATGTACTTCAATGCCATCAGACTTGCTCCCTGTGACAGCCTTGTGCTGATTAGAAAAGCACAAGGCAGAGATTACTCAGTTGTAAGGACAGTTGTATTTACTTTGATATAAAAGTAGCTGCAGTTACAGCAAGACCAGTGGCTTTTTGTTGTGAGCAGTGGAGTAGATTATCTCTGGGTAAAATTTTCAGCAAGAAGAGGGTGGGAAGGTCGGTCTTCTCAATGTATTTTCATTTCCTGAAAGATTTCTCTATCCTTATGTAGTCTTTCGCTGCTACTAGAAGTAGTTTAATAATTTTCTAAGATGCTATATTGACTTTTAAGGGACCGGTGGGTTTTCTTAGTGCAGTTACTGATTTCATTGCAAACATTATTGTTGTTCTGCTATTGCTCCTGCTAAACAAAATAGCAGCATAGCAACTTAAGAATTATCTTGAAGACTGTGGACTCACTGTACTGTGTGGGTATTTTTGTACAGGAAACGCTTTGGAAAGAACAATGTGATCTTGTCTGACATTAGAAAGCCTGCAGATAATGTTTTTTATAGTGGTAAGTGACTGGGGGAGCATATGGAAAAAAATTCTTGACTTTACCTCTGATTTTGATAGGCTGATTACCCAAGTCTAAGTAATATATGGATTAAACTGAACAAGTTGCTGTTCGAAACTTCTGGATAATGCCTTCCTGCTTTGAAATCTTGACAAGACATTGATTTCTTCTGTCAGTTACTCCCTTTTTCCAGATATTTTCCTTTGCATTTTTCACTGTCTCTTTGCCACCTTGTTGGCCAGAATAACCACTTGAGTCAAGATGAGCTTGGCTGTTGTGCTCCTGCTGTAAAAAGAGATGCATTTGTTCTTTTGGAGGGAACAAGTTTGAAATTAAATTTTTGCTTTGTTTTTCTGTGCTTAGGCAATTTTTATTATGATGGATGCAGAGTAGGTTTTTTGGATTCTTTTGTTTTCGTTAGAAACTTGCGTAAGTTTTTCTTCGTCATCATTGTTAGATGTTGGAATAGTGTACACTAGATGTTCCCTGTTTTCATGCTGTTGACTGAATAAAACAGGAGTTCTTGCATCAATCTGTTGTTGAGGTAGAGGTAGCAGTTTCCCTTCATTTCTCCTGCTTATTTACTAATTTGTTGACAACTGCTGTTAGGTGTGCGTTCTGCTGTGCAGTCAAATCCTGAATAGAGGTATGATCAAGAAGCAGCAATCTGAGTTTCATATAGAACTTTTCTTTATATCTATTCTTTTTGGTGTTCAATTTCCCACTGGTTCCATTCCTTCTAGGTCCTTTTATCTACGCGGATATCTTGGACTACAAGAATTTACGTGAGATAGTGGTGAATAATCGGATAACTTGGCTGTTCCACTATAGCGCTTTGCTCAGTGCTGTTGGAGAAGCTAACGTCCCTTTGGCCAGAGCTGTAAATATTACCGGTATGTGACAAGGGTTTCAAGTTTATGACTCCTGCAGAGGTTTGAGAAAGTGCCGTGCATGTTCTGATAAATCCTGTTGTTCGTTCCAGGTTTACACAATGTTCTGGATATTGCAGCTGAGCATAATTTGAGACTCTTTGTTCCAAGCACTATTGGAGCCTTTGGACCCACCTCTCCTCGAGATCCAACTCCTGATCTCTGCATTCAGAGACCAAGGACAATCTATGGAGTCTCCAAGGTTCACGCTGAGCTCATGGGAGAAGTGAGAATTTCTTATTTTATTCATTTCATGAAAATTCTGGGAGAACTTAATTGCTTTTGTAAGATTCCTCGCTGCAGTGCTCTTTTCCCCATTCTTTCCTTCCTTCAGGCTTTAGTACTCAATAGTAGTCTGATGCAGCTCTTAAGGACAAATATCATTGAATCATAGAATGGTTTGGGTTGGAAGGGACCTTAAAGATCATCTAGTTCCAAGCCCCCTGACATGGGCAGGGACACCTCCCACTAGACCAGGTTACTCAACCAGGTTGTCTGTTGAGTTTTCTTGGAAAAAGTACAAAGTATTGGAACCTGGCAAACATCTAACTTTCAATATCATTTCTTTCCCTGATTCATTTTGACTTTGGTCTCTCTGCCTCATCTGCCAATGTGAATGGCATTGCATAAATGACAGTGTACAAAGCCTTGCGAAAGCGTGCTAGACAATGATGAATTTTGCCCCCTGTCCCCCCCCAAAAAAAAAAAAAAAAGACTCTGAAGTCAAAGTCGTGGGAGTCTATACATGCACAACTTCTCTCTTGGCTTTGTAGTCTTTTAGAAACATAACACTGTTAAAGCTGATATTTTTACATACAGTTTCTGCACTCTTGAAATTCCTGAAGGACAGTGACAGGTCTGAAGACTTGATTTAACCTGAAATGTCTCGCTTAGGAGTTTTCAGTTTCTGAACACTAGATCTAGACCCTACGTTGGAAGCCAATCCATATCAAGAATGCATATTTATTGATGTGGAAGAAAACTAGAAAAGGGCAAGCAGAGAGCTCAGCTACCTGGCAGGGAATGGAGACTGTTCAGTAGCTCCTTTTCTTTCTTCCCTGTCAGGGGATGGTTACAGAATGGAGGTTCATCCTGTGGCAGATCTTTCCTGTGAAATCAACGCATTGCCTGGCCTAATCTTGATACGTAAAGCTATGTTTCTCTCCTCCCTCCATAGTACTACCATTACCGGTATGGCCTAGATTTCCGCTGCCTGAGGTATCCAGGAATTATATCTGCTGACTCTCAGCCTGGTGGGGGAACAACTGGTAAGTGACTTGTGCATATTTCTCAGTATTGCAGGGAAGAACAGCAAAAACATAAGCCAATACAGTAATTTTTAATGTGTTTGTAGAAATGTAATCTGCGTAGAGCATCAGTGTAGAGATGCTTTTTCAACAATGTTACACCAATACTTTTGTCCACTCCAGCCTAGGGTATAACTTTGTAGCCTTTACATGTAAACAGTATCTGAGAGGGTTTGGATTAATTACACTCATTGAGACCATTTCCTTTAAAAATGTTTTAAGCTCTGCTGTCTTGCTGCAAACTGCAAATGCAAGAATAGCATTGGGATAGTTCAGAATGACTTACGCTTCTGCTGTACAATGAAAATAATGCACAGTTCTGCTGCTAGATTTTAGACAGGAGACTTTGGGGGTGGTCTGAGGGTTTGTTGACTGTCGTGAAGTGAACAACAGATTGAGGCAGATGAGTACACACGTCCATTGTTCTTTTTCTACAGATTATGCTGTCCAGATTTTCCATGATGCCATAAAGACCGGCAAATTTCAATGCAACCTAAAGCCAGACACTCGTCTCCCGATGATGTATATCGATGACTGTCTGAAAGCGACTCTAGAGGTCATGGAGGCCCCCGCAGAGGCACTGAGCATGAGGACGTACAACATCAGTGCCATGAGCTTCACTCCTGAAGAGCTGGCGCAGGAGGTGCAGAAGCATGTTCCTGAACTCCACGTGACCTACAATGTGGATAAAGTCAGGCAGGCCATAGGTTAGTATCAGCTTCTTCGGCAGTGGGCAAGAAAAAAACTGCTAGATTCCTATACGTTAAGGGCAAAACAGAGTTTCTTTTCTCTATAGGCACTTGCAAATTGCTCCTGTACAGTTCAAGTCTTATGGTTCTAAATTCAGCTTTAGTACTTCAAATGACCGGTGATGACACATCTTAAAGTTTACAGAAATTTTTCTTAAACCTCATGTTCTGTGTTTTGTCTTTCTTTTCACTGCAGCTGACAGCTGGCCGATGAACTTTGATGACAGGAATGCCCGGAGGGATTGGGGTTGGAAACATGATTATGATCTCCCGGAGTTGGTGACTACGATGTTTAGCTTCCTTGGGTCTGACTCCAGGATTGCTCAAGCTAACTGAAATACTTTGTAAGATGTTTCCAGATTTCCACAGAGGACCAGAAAGAAATGGCTAAATTAGTTTATAATTTTCTCAGTCTTAGAGCATGTCAATTATTAATTTTCTTAAGTAGCAATAGAGTTGGGCAGAAACATACTGTAGCTGGAATGTACAACATCATTTAGTACTGTCTCCAAGCACAGCACTGGTGACAAACACAGAATTCTTGAACTTTCACACTTAAGCAGCTAGGAAAAAAAAAAAAAAAAGGCACTTACTCCTGGCTGATGACTCTCCAATCATTCCTGCTGCCTGCCTCTTCTTTCACAAACGACATGGGACAATATTGTCAAACCTTGTATTCCGGGCATATCCTGTAAAGTTAATGGTAGGTTTTTCATTTTACTGGTGGAGGATGTTAGATCATAGTAAGATATGATCAGTTCTACTCTTTGCTTATAAAAGAGAGATGAGAAGAGCTACTTCGTGTTTCCAAATTGCAGGGGTCGTTGCAATTCTAGTTTGAAATCAAACTTTGGTCAATAGTTCCTATTTATGTATATATATATAGTGCTGTATAAGCATACACTTTTCTATACATAGGGCATACAAAATAGCATTATTCTTATAATGCTTATAAATGTGAAGGGCAATAGGACTTGAATTCTCACCATGCTTTAAAAAAACAGGGTTTACAAGCTAAGCTTTGTGCTGTTCTTTGAAAGTGCTGCTGCCTTCAGTTTAACTTTGAAGGTAGATCTGAAATCCGAAGAGCTGTTCCATGTGTGTGAGTCTGGGGTGTATTTCAAGAAGGCAATGCCCAGGTATGGGTTTATTGTTAATGAGGGCTACTTCTGGTTATCCCAGTTGTTTGCTGTGCTGGCACGATGGCGTACTGCCTGGAGCAAGTTTTAAAGGTGGGCTGATGATGGAGCCTTACGGTAGAGTCAAATCAGCCTTTGAAATCTGTTCATGTTCGCCGCGTTTTCTGTGTGCACTGTAAGTGTATTTGTAGATGCTATTTATGCGTAACTGTCATGCTTTTGTTCTTTAGAGAGGGATCCAGAAGCTGAAACCATCTTCTAGCTACAGTTAAGGGTTGTTCTGCTCATTGAGTTTCATGCACAGGAGATTCTGGGATTATCAGGGGAGTCTTAGTAGATGCATGCGAGGAAGATGTGTCTATTCGAAAGCTACTTAGGAGACTTTGAGAAAGGACAAACCTGAGAGACAGGAAAGCCATTTTAGGTAAAATACCAGTTTCTGTGGATGTGATTCTGAGCCGTTGGCTACTATAGCTATAGCATGCCTTGAGAAACAGCATCTGGGAACTTTGATTTTATTTGTTTTTTTCAAAGAAAAAATATCTTTCATTTTCAAAATGGCTGGAAATTCCCTATATGAAGCTCTCCATCTTTTTTGTCTTGTGTACTCCAGTGGCATGTGTAGGTAAACAGGTTCAGGTATTTTTTTTGCCTACAACTTGTTTGCTATGCTTTCTATGATAATGCTTTGGTAGTTGCGAGTCTGTTACACTCTCTGTAACCCTGCAGAACTGACGCAACCAGTTTTCTGTCACTTTGTGAAGGAGTCTACACGCTGCAGGGAATATGTTTTTCTCGCAAAAGTAACCTTCAAATGAAGATTCTATGGTGAAACCCAGTTATTTTAAACATTTGTTAAACTTGTATCTCTTGGTTTTGTATGTATCTTATTGTTTCATCTGTTGGCAAAGTCTGCGTTTCCCAGCTATTTAAGCTCAGAAACCTCTAAGGTTGTGGCCTGTTATTGAAACTTCTTTTTTCTTTTTTTATGTTGTTTATGTTTCTGAAAAGACAAGTTTTTAAAGTTTGGCCGCTGTTGTAACTATCACATTGTTGAAGTGTAATATTTGGCCCAATGGGCCAGCAAAGTTGGTCCTCCATTCATAGCCTCCCAGGAAAGACTGGCTCAGGGTTTGTTCTCTGCCTTCCCAAAACAGGATTACCTCCTAGTAAACCGTTACACTGAGCCGTCAGGTGAAGGGCTTTAAGATCAGCTGAAGTGTCTTGTCCATTCCAGTCTGTTATAAATCAGACCTTGGGGACTCCTCGTTGCCTCTGTTCCATGAGATGTATAAAATAGTTGTTGACGGGTCTCACTCCATTTCTTTACTTCACTCGATGTTATGGGGTCTGCTCCCCTCACCCTTGGTCAAAGCTCCAGTTAACACTAATGAGTGAAGAGCAAGAAAGTTTTTGTCTGAAACGCACTGTCCGTGGTTGTGACATTGCACAAAAGCTTTGGTTAAGGCGTTGCGGTGAAGGTGAAATTCAAACCTATGGCATTTTGAACAAACTTGGGGTTGCTTTTGTTCTGTTCTGCCAAAAATTGCTGACTTGCTTTAGGAAAATTCCATTTTGCAAGATCTTAAATAAATCATATAGCGATAGAGAGCTGTTTGGAGGTGACAAGGTGGCAATAGGGAATGTGATTAGAGATGTCTACATGGTCTGAGTCTTGTTTGGAGTTCTGGTTTTCAACCTGTGACCAATGATGCATGTATTTTTTTTTTTTTTCCATATCTTCCCCATTAACTTCTGTTGTAACTATGTTACAGTATTGTCTGTATTAAACCAATTTGATGTGGTACAAAATGTCTAACTTTTGCTACCAGTTTGAAGTTTGACTTCTGGGCAGAGACTTCTCTCATGACATTTGAGCATTGTAGCTATTAAATTGGCTAGTCAGGGGAAAAAAAAAAAAAAAGAACTTGTTAAGAATATTTTTTCAAATATTGTAAGTTGTGGATGATGCCTACTTTAATAAAATCCTATGCAGATATATTCTTGTTTTGTCATCTTTTGCTGGTTAGTGCTGAAGCCTTTTCTTCAGCCGCCAAAGTGGTGCATGATTTGAGGCACAGAGACACCCCCTGGTCCCCAGTCTGTGTGGTGACACTCAAACATCTGTATGTATGTTTAACTTTCTGCTGATTTTAGAAGNGCTGGTCACACCATTGCTGATCCAGGCCAGGGTACTCTTGGCCTTCTTGGCCACCTGGGCACACTTCTGGCTCATGTTCAGCCAGCTGTCCACCAACACCCTCAGGTCCTTTTCTTCCAGGCAGCTTTCCAGCCACTCTTCCCCAAGCCTGTAGCGCTGCAAGGGTTTGTTCTGACCCAAGTGCAGGACCTGGCACTTGGCCTTGTTGAACCTCATACCATTTTTCCAGCTGTTCTGTGTCGCAGAGGGTTACTCACAGGCAGATACAGCACGGTTACCCTTTGATCTTCAGGGAGCCACTAGGCAGGTGTACGGGCTGTGCTTATAGACAGCAGCTGTCCAAAAGATAATGGATTTCAAATATTCCTCTGTCACTTCTAGATTTCTTAGCCCTTTCTTATGTTGAGAAGCCAGTTGGTCTGTCTTCAGCCGTGTTTCTATCTCATCTGTGCAGCTTTGAAACAGCAAGAAAAGAGCAAAAAGGTGTTCTGAGGGAGAAGCTTTAAAAAATGCATGCTAAGAATTCAAGACTGTACGGTCCTCGTTTCTGCTGCTGTGCAGGTCTTAACTCCAGGCGTTGCACAACCACTACTGTTGGTCATGGGGAGAACTTTGTGCAGACATGAGTGAGAATGAGTCTGCTCCTAATAATTTACCGCGGACCCGCCCTGCCTCGTTAACTGGTGAAGAAACACTCCCTTCAGCTTAAACAAGACCTTTCCCTTTTCCTACACCTCAACTTTCTAATGATGGGAACTTCTTGCGGAGGAAGCGTTCCACTTGGCCACAGTTTAATGACTAACGCAGGCATTATGTTTCTTGCAGAACAGGTGAGGGTGTTACAGCACCACGCTCTTTGCAGCTACTTCACTTGGATAATTAGTTTGATCCTTGTTTACACATGCTTAGCCTGGCTTCTCGAAGTGCTATAGGTGACGGTGCTTTGTCTGCAGCTGCTGTAGCTGAGGAGAGCATTGCCATTACCCTTCGGGTCCTCTGGGCCCTTCAAAAACAACTATTCAATTTTTCTCCTTTTCCCTCTGCCCTGTTCTTCAGCAATTTAAGAATATTTGACCCTATAATCATATTCATGCAGCAAAAACAAAAGCCTCCTGAACTTTTTCCTTTTCATTCGCAGATTTACTTCTCCTCCTTGCTGGTTTGCCTTGGAGTCGGTGACTGGCTTTGTCCTCGCTTCGCTGTTCCCATGCAAGAGGGAATGGACAGAGCTGAAGCAGTGCTGACACCATGGTTATCCATAGGGTAAAAAGCTGTAAAGGAAGGAACTCTGCTCCTTCTCAAGGTGCGAGTGCCAATGGAGCGTGCTTGTTCAGCTTCCCCTTGGTGTTGAAGGTACTACGTACCTCTGGTGATGCGCTATTAATTCCCAGACTGCTGAATTTGAAACGGGGCCCGGGCAAAGGATCTTTCTGTCCTCCTGAAAGTCACTGCCCAAGCCTGGGGTAGAAATGCAAGTCCTGCCTGGGTTTGGGTCCTGTTGCAATGATTAATTCCTAAGATGTTAATTCCTTTGTTTCAGCCCATATAGACGCAGCTGCGTTCTGCTCTTGGCTGCTTAAGATATCAGAGAGAGGTGCAGAAGAGGAGGAACCTTCTTCCTTCAGTGAGACAGCGCGAGAGCTGCGGATGATTAACCTCTGTGCTTTTGGAAAACCCCTCCTTTTGCTCCTTAGGAGGGAGTCAGGCTCTAACATACCATCTGTCAGGAGCTCTGCGTGCCTCTAGGTAAGAGAATTCCAGCCAGGGGAGGTGGAGACAAGTTAGCCAGAGGGCAGGAACGTGGCTCCAGGGGCTGGGATGCCCACCTTGCAGCCCTTCTCCTGACACCCCATGTTTCGGGCAGGGCTGAGGTCTTTCCTGACACCCTTGAGGCAGGTTGTTTCTATTTTAGGTGAACATTAGCTGGCATTGCAAAACCTTTGCCCTTCTCCTGGAGGCTTGGACCAGGCGAGTGCTCTTCAGGCTATTTTCGGCTTCATACCGTAATTGTATGTGATCCTAAATTCGCCGCAGGTCTGAGCGCCTGTGGCACGCTGGGGCTGAGGGGGTATGCGGGGGGGTGGGCTTGCATATGCCCACTGGGCAGCAATGTCACAAGAAATGTTGCTGTCCTTCCTGGTTGCTTCATTTATGTCACACGGGGATGGCTGTGATGATGCACACAGGAATACTGTGTCTAGTTTTGGAGTCCTCAGCACAAGAAGGACATGGACCTGTTGGAGCGGGCCCAGAGGAGACCACAAAGATGATCAGAGGGCTGGAGCCCCTCTGCTATGAAGACAGGCTGAGAGAGTTGGGGGTGTTCAGCCTGGAGAAGAGAAGGCTCCGGGGAGAACTCATAGTCCCTTCTGGTACCTAAAAGAGGCCTACAGGAAAGCTGGGGAGGGACTCGTGATCAGGGATTGGAGCAATAGAATGAGGGGTAATGGTTTTAAACTGGAAGATGGGAGATTTAGATCAGATCTCAGGAAGAAATTCTTGACTGTGAGGGTGGTGAGACACTGGCCCAGGTTGCCCAGAGAAGCTGTTGCTGCCCCATCCCTGGAGGTGTTCAAGGCCAGGTTGGACGGGGCTTTGAACAACCAGGTCTAATGGAAGATGTCCCTGCCCATGGCAGGGGGGTTGGAACTAGAAGATCTTTAAGGTCCCTTCCAACCCAAACTGTTCTATGATTCTATAAGGTGGCTCTTAAATAGCTTCCCCTCACCAAAATGTGTGTCCCCTGGCGCTTTTAATTTCAACAGATGTGACCTGGGCTGCATAGGGAAGAGTGTGGCCAGTAGGTTGAGGGAGGTCATTCTCCCCCTCTACTCGGCACTGGTGAGGCCACAACTGGAATACTGTCTCCAGTTCTGGGCTCCCCAGCTCAAGCGAGACGGGGAACTTCTGGAGAGAGTCCAGCATAGGGCAACAAAGATGATTGGGGGATTGGAGCACCTCCCTTATGAGGAAAGGCTGAGAGAGCTGGGACTCTTCAGCCTGGAGAAGAGAAGGCTGAGGCGAGACCTTATTCTTGCTTACAAGTATCTAAAGGGTGGGTTGGAGGAGGATGGAGTCAGACTTTTTTCAGTGGTTCGCATTGACAGGACGAGGGGCAACAGGCACAAGTGGGAACATGGGAAGTTCCGTTCAAACATAAGGAAAAACTTCTTTACGGTGAGGGTGACCGAGCACTGGCACAGGCTGCCCAGGGAGGTGGTGGAGTCCCCTTCTCTGGAGATTTTCAAGCCCCGCCTGGGGGCAGTCCTGAGTAATGTGCTGTAGGCATTCCTGCGTCAGCAGGGGAGTGGGACTAGATAATCTCTAGAGGTCCCTTCCAAATCTAAAAATTCCGTGATTCCGTGACCTCCACCGTGCTGCTGGTTGCTCAGCGTGTCCCTGCCTTTTTTCCCGGTCCTGTGGGCCTCCTCAGCCCCCTTCTTGGCCAGGGGGAAGGGCTGGGCCGTGCTCCCAACAGGATAAACTCACCCCTAGGAATTTCCCTCCTGCAGTGAGGTCACAGCATGTTCCTGGATGGGTGGGATGACCTTTAGACCAAAACTCATTAGAGGAGGTCCTTGGCAGGTGAAGTCAGAGTGCAGCTCCAAGGACACCAGCGAACCGATCATTTTTTGGCAAGAAAGGAGCATTGCTGCAAGGATGATCTCTCCTTACCCATCTGGTGCAATAGGTCCTTAATCTCTCCAGCCTTTCCGTAATGCCAGAGTAAAGACCCGTCATCAGCAGAGCTGTTGCGAAAGTAATGTGTCAGAGGGGACAAAGCAAAGTCCAGAGTTCACCCACTGACCATCCGCTTCCCCTTCAACCGACGCTGCGGGTTCTTTGCATCTGAAGCCCAAGATTCATGAGATTTGGTGCATTTTTTAAAGCCCTACCTCCTGGAGTCTAGTGATTCCGAGAGACTCTCCTATGAGGCTGAGAAAAAATCTACCTTTCTAATCCTTACAATTTTAAGGAAAAAATAATCTTCTGAAAAGGAGTATGAACTCTATGAGCTCGAAAATCTGTAATTGATTTTTTTTAAAGTGCAGGGTTTTAATATTTTATTACTATTTTATTTATAATAATTTTTTATATTTTTATAATCTTGCTTAATTTAGTGGACTCATGGTTTTTCACTATATGGCCACAACAATATTCATACATTCCTTTGGTAAACACAAGAATTCCACTGTTATTGCTCAGATATGGCTTGCCAACATTTCCTAAATTGTGGTACACCGCTAAAATGACATTTTCGGTAGAGTCTCTTATATGGAGTTCATCACGGAGTGTCTGAGTGGGTTTAGTTACACAGAAACACCACCCCATGGATGCTGTTTCATGGAATAAGTGGTTTGTTGAGGTCCAGCAGCAGGGAAACTTGGTTTGGTATGGATTTTTGTCTTGCAGCTGATTGATGTGAGTGTCTAATAATGAAATAAAAAATATTCCTTTTGCAAATAAAGACCCCCTCCCTTTGCCTAAGTCCAGCCCCCTCATGGCCGGACACACGTGTCCCTCCACACTTCCCCATTGCACTTGCCTTTGGGGAATGCAAAGGGAGAAAAGATCAAGAAATGAGCAATTTCCCTTTCTCAGTATTACTCCTTTTTTAAGTCATCTCTCCTCCTTCCGCGTCTGCTTGTTTTTTTCTGTGGTTATGTGTGCGTTAAGCAGGTTTGAAGTTGCGCCAGGGCCCAATAGGTGTCACAGCTGGCCCTGTTGAAGCCAAACATGCTTTGGAAACTGGGAATAATCCCAATTCCTCCTGCAATCTCTTCCCCACTTGAAGGTGATATGAAACCTGTCATATATAACCAAAAAAAAAAAAAATCCCCGATCAGGTAACATCCATCTTTACCAGTACTGAGGACAGGAGGAGAAGGAGTCAATGTGGTGCAGATCCTGCTTGTTCAAGCCCAGGACAGCTGATATTCTGGTTTCCCCACCAGCCCATGCAGCAGCCTCCCTGGAGGAGCTGCTACTGCTGGAGTGTTCTGGTGGAGACCAGAGGGGTTAGCATCCAGCATGTGGCTAGAAAGTGGACTCTGGCGAAACCTGAGCTCTTGCCAGGAATCATAGAATGGTTTGGGTTGAAAGAGACCTTAAAGATCATCTAGTTCCAACCCCCTGCCATGGGCAGGGACACCTCCCACTAGACCAGGTTGCTCAAAGCCCCGTCCAACCTGGCCTTGAACACCTCCAGGGATGGGGCACCCACAGCTTCCCTGAGTAGGAGCAACAGGACTCATTAGGGACTCGGCACAGGCCCCATCACTCCACTGCATTGCATGCCCAAACTTCTCTGTGGACGTCAGCTCTGCACGCCCAATGGCTAATGTTCAGTCCTTGATTTGCACTGTGGCACCACCTCTTTCAGCACTTGTCCATGAATATTGCCTCCTCCATTAATGGCAGAGGACTTGCAAAGCCTCGTGATGACACCAAGCGGAGGACAGAGTCTACCCAGAGGTTTGCTCAGCTGACTGGCTGATGAGCTGCCAAGAAAACAGCAACACCTTTTATTTCTTCATTCATCTGACCCTCAGCCTTATGGTCTTCTTGCTGGGTGGAAAAACTGCCCCAACCATTGCACAAGAGCAGTAATGTCTCACTCAAGACATGCCATAGACGGTAGAGTAGATGTTTGAGCTGCCGATGACTCGTGGTTGCCAGGGGGTATTTGCTCTGCTGGCAGCGTGTCCCAGGATCAGCGCCAGGAGCAGATTTTCCACCTTCAGCCTCCCCACCTGTCAACAGGGGCCGGGACATTTGCCTAAGATAACGCTGAGCCTTTGGGAGAGGGGGAATGACGTTTTCCACCCGTCTCCAGGCACGTATGCCTGCCAGTGACCCCTGTGGGTCCTCAGCTGTCAGGAGAGTGGGACCAGCAAGATCCGCATTGCATGGGAATGGTTGTACCTTGGTCCCTAGGGACACATCGTGGCCTGGTCCAGACAGGGTGTCTGTGTAAGGGTCCAGGGCAGTTTGGAAGGGTTTTGACTCTCCAGAGATTGCAACAGAGCTACAGCCACCGTGGAGAAGGGGGTTATGAAGGGGAAGGACAGTTGCACAGTGCAAAGGAAGAAAAATGAGTCATGAGGCTGGGAACCCAAGGAGGAGGAGGGTGCAACCCATCACCATTGGATCACCCTTGGCTGACCCTTTTGGGGCGCGGACATGACCCTGGCGTGCATCCATCTGCCATGTCGTTTGGCAGAAATACAGGAACCCCATTGCTTGTCCCTGTAGGTTCTTCTTCCATCTCTCCTGTGTCTCTCTCTGTAAACTATTCAATACTCAGCGGACCACCAAGTGGCCAAGTGGAGAGGGTTTGAAGGTCCCACATAGCCTGGACACTGGGGAGTCCTGGACTTGGCCACAGCTGAAATGGGTGTGCAATGGGGAGCCCAGAGGGGAAGGCAAAGAGGTGGGAGGAGGACATGAAATCTGGCTGTTGGCCCCTGTGCTGACATTGTGGATTTCCCTAGAAATGCTGTTTAGACAGAACATGAGGATTTGAGACCTTCCAAGAGGGTGAACAGTGGGACAGGGTGATTAGAGCTCTCTGACAGATGTCTTTCCCAAAAATCCCAGCTCCATTGCACATACCTGTTGGGGCACTGGTGGTGCCCTCCACCCTCTCTCCCATGCAGGGAGCGCACAGTGAAGTCAACCCGGTTGGATTCAGCGTTAGCTGGGAAGATTTTTCCAAATTTCTTCCCACTCCCAGCACTTTTCATCCTCAGAAAAGGGGAAAAAAAAATTTATTATGTTGATGTTGGCTTGTTTCTTTTTTTCTCTTCAATTTTCTAGTTTTATGTATTTACTTTAAAAGTTGTAATTTAAATTGGAAAAAAAAAAAAAAAGTCAGTTTTTATTTACCAAAATGCAGAGGTTTAAGAAGTAAAAATTTTCAGGGATCATTTTCTTTCTTAAAAGTGCCTCCTCTCAATCCAGGACCAGGCAGCATTTTTGAAAGAAAGGCCCTATTTAAACCTTTTGAATGCAGTGATAAAAATGTAGCGAGAGGAATGCCACTCAACGCTGGTGGCAACGCTGCTGGCCACTCCACTTGGGGAACTCAAAGCCCGGTTGCTCTTCCAACACCTTGCAGTTATTGCCAAGAAGCTCATTGCTCTGGCCGACGTTTCTTCACGAAGGCTTTTGGTTCCAGGGATGGTGATTAGATATTTGCTGAGCTCGAGGCATGAGCCGCTTCCGTACTGGTTTCCAAATCCCTTCCCATCACCACAAGAAGTGGTGGCTCGATCTCTTCTGAGACATGTGGAGTCTGGCGCAGCTTTATTTGTCGTCTGGCCAGGGCAGGAGTCTCCATCCCTGCTGAGATGCCTGTTGAAGTGGAAAGTTTAATTTAAGGCTTGACTTATCCTGTCCCTGGAAGCCATTAATTAATTAGAGCTGTCTTTGGCCAGGAGGTAGAAGTGAAGGTGGTGAGCACTGCTGCTTCTCTGGGTGTGCAGTGGTTGCCCCAATTTTGGGTGTGCAGGGGGCAAGCAACACTGCTGGAGCAGAAGTTGTCTTTGGAAAGGGCTTTTCCATGGCCAAGGTTGGTGTCAGAGGTACACGTGGACCAGGTTTCTTCTGTGACCCCAGAGAAGTTGCTCAAGGAGCAATTGTGGAGGAGTGGGGGGGGTGGGGGATTCTCCATCCTCAGACAGTGAGCTCAGGCCAAAAAAAAGTGCTTTGCATTGCCACATCCTCTCTGCCCTGGATTTTGAAGGCCTTGTGATGCATTGCAGGGGCCGATGATGCAAAACTTCTCAAATACTGGATTTTGTTTTGGTTTTTTAAGGGAAACAGGTGGTTGTACACAACTGAGATATACATGTTTATGTGAAACCAGCTCTCCTCTTCCCGATGACTTTTTAAAGCAAACTTTGTCATTATTTTCCCCGCCTTTCTTCCCTGTCTAGCTGTGGATCGGCATTTCAGGGTGAATCCAATGTTACTCTATAACCTGAGCAGCGCAGTGACTCTGCAACATGATGCATTTTGCTTTAAACTTTCTTTTTCTCCTGTATCTTTTCCACATGTTGGCAAGGTTCAACTTGGATGTCTGAGGAAGTCCAAGTGCAGGGTGATAATTCGGGGAGCGCCAGTCAAGCTGTGGTTCTTGCAACCCCCCAAAGTGACTCCAGGGACCGTTAGGGGACAGCACTAAGCCTGTGTCAGAAGCCAGGAGAGGTTAGCAGCATGGTCCCTGGCCCTGGGAAAAGGAGATTTCCTGCCCTAAGCCATGCATGATGCCTCAGAAACCCACGCGTGATGCCTCAGAAACCCACGCGTGATGCCTCAGAAACCCACGTGGTAAGCAGGAGGCCAGCATGGGAAGCTTATGGAGAGAGAGGAAAGTGGTCCCTGGAATAAATCCCAAGGGTATTAAAAATGGGAACTGGGGGTGTGTGAACCAAATCTCTCCTGAGATGACCAGATTCAGGCAGGGAAAGCAGCCAGATGACCTGCAAGGGGATTTGCACAGGGCTGGCATCGCTTTTTTGGTCATTTTCTAAAGGACTCGAAATCTGGCTGTTCCCCCTTGCTCCTCCCAAGCTCCTGTACCAGAGGCATTTTTTTAGTCCACTTCCTAAGAAAATGAAGAATTATATGCCCAACCATTTGTCTGTCTGCTCATCTGTGCGCTCCCCCAGCAATAATTGCATCCCATGATTGATTTCAGCCAGGCTGCACTGAGGACTAGAGACATGAAAAATGCCAAGTTTGTAGAAAATTTGGGGCAGGGGCAGCTGGAAGGAGAGAGAGAGATGACCCAGGGTGAACTGAACCCCATATTAGATATCAGAGAAGGCCTTCCCAGACACAAGCCTCTCTCCTTGAGGTTCAGGGTGTCTCTCACCCTAAAATGTGGGCTTGTCTTGCCATCTACTGGTGGGAGCGAGATGGAGGAGCCTGAGCAGGGGCAGAGGACAGCCAAGAGAAGGAAGTTGGGGTGGGGTGAGCCCCACGCTAAGTCCCTGTGTTGCTGCTGGCACCTCAGGGGCAGGGGACAACCAACCCTATCAGGAGGGAACCAAGCACAGCCTTGCAAGTGTCATTACTCTTGCTCTTCAGAAGGCTTTCCTTGCTCCCGTGGTCTACTGATATCTACTTAGACATGTTCATCCTTGTGATAGCATCGTCCCTCTCCTAAACCTCCCTCAGGTGTACCTCCCTGCTTGGTCCCCCAGGTTTGGCTCGGGGATGCTCCCTTCTCCAGCTTGTCCCTGCTGCTGTTCTCCTGGTTTCACCATCCTCAAAAACGAGGTCCCAAAGATGAGCCACAGGTGTCCTGGCCTATGGGGGCCATGGTGTGGATTTTGATGGGGTCAGAGGGCTGTAAAACCCACCCTGGGTGAGACTTCTGTCCAGTGGTGCTTAGAGAAGCAAGAAGAGCTCTCCCAAGTGCAAACTCAGATGGGCTGGAACGAGATGGACATAGGGGAAACTCACCATAGATCTGGGGGGAAAGATGTGTATCCTGTACGCACTGCCAGTGGCCACGCTTGGCATGGGTCTGGGGGTGCTTTGGTTTGGTTCAGCATGATTAATATGGTTTTCTGGATGAAGCTTTGCTGAAGCACATTGCACTCAATTATTCCATCAAAGGTTTCCGTGGGTGAACCATCACCAAAACTGGATTTTGAAGGTTGCCTGAGCCACTCAGTGGTTTGGTTCATGCCTGTGGCCAACACCTGATGGGCTATGAGCAATCCCAGTGCCTTCCCCACCAGGTTTTGAGAGGACGTTTAAGCCAGGAAAAGGTGTCAGGAGAGGGAGCCAGAGCCTCAGCTGAGAGCTGCCAGAGCTGCCTGGAAGGGCTGCTCACCGCTATAGTGGCATCCCAGACTACACAACCACCCCACTGTTGGAGCTGGTCCCAATCACGTTCGAGGATGCTCAGAGCAAATCCAGCAATTCAGGTCCTTCAGGGCCCTAATTTTTGGAGACACATTCTGGTGCAGTCGGCACAAGGGACCGGTGCCCTGTGGGCCGGCGGTTTCAAGCCCTGTGGGAGTTTTGCCTTGAATTTTAATTGCGTTGAGGGCCGTGAGTGCTACGTGCTTTGGGTGGGATATCTCCTTGCCCCCTCTTCTGTGGTGTTAGGAACTTGAATTCAGCTGCCTCTAAATACTTGCTGCGTATTTGAACACGTTGGTGTGTCAGCACAAGGTGGTGTGTCCATGGGGCCAGTCTGTGCGTGCACCGGTACCCATGTGTGGCCGTGGGGCTGGACCTAGGCTTACACTAACCTGGGCGTGTTTGAGAGCTCATCCAGGTGCGCACGTGTGGTGTCTGCATGAGACAGGCAGGAGATACTTGGGCTGTGTTTTCAGGGTGGGCTAACATCAATATTGCTTGGATTCATCTACCTTAGCAAATGCAATCACTCTTGTTTTGCTGAAGCTAAGCTGGGGTGGGCACGTGTCCTTCCAGAAGCTCAGCTGATAAGAACTACAGGCAAGGCTGAGCTGAATCCCCCATTTAGCAAGAGATGCCCCCTGTGCTGTTGTGTTAACTTCAGCTTCAGGCTTTTACCTGCCGGTTTTCCTTCTCCCTGCTCCCTCTAAATTTAAGGGATGCTCAGAAAACTGTGACAGCCTCATCCCTACAGCTCAAGGACGGTAAGAGTGGAGCATTTCCACAGTGCCAGAAAATGCGGTGCTGTATGGATCCCCTAACCCCAACCTCACAAATAAAATCCTGTTCCAGCAAGCTCAAAACCTTACTCAGGGCAAAGAAAAGCACAGAGCTGAGTGTGGGAAGAGGCAAAAAACGAGACTTGGGTCTTTCTTGGGAGGGAGAGCCTAGCAGCAAGTTGGATCCTGACATCTTGAATCCTTGAGAGAAGCAGGATCCTGCCATCTTCATTTGTCGGTCAAGCAGGAGAAATTGGGGAGCCTGAATTTGGTGTCTGCCCCTTGAAACACACAGTTGCTAGGACTGCATCCCACATGTTCACCCACAGCTTGGCCACCCTGACCCCCAGGGGCAGAGCGGTGTTGGGTGCTTCAGCTGCTGAGCAAGCACCGTCCTGCATCTCATCTCCAGCTCAGTTTCAAATCTCCCTGAATTATTGATGGCTCTGATGCATGAGTCTAAAATTAGCTCCCCAGACCTTTTCCCTATAGACTGGAGCTGGGAACAGGTTTTTCTTTCTCTTTCTGTGGTTTTGCTCTGACTTGAGCAGATTTGGGAGAGAGGAGGGGAGCAAGGGATGGCCGGGGACCTTGGGGAACATCAAGGGAGGACCAGGATGGCTTCAAATGCATGGTGTGGTTTAACAGAGTGGACGTGCTCATTACAGTCCATCGGGGAAAGGGGCCTGGGGAGAGTCTGGGCTGTCTGAGGGGTCTTCAATCCAGCTTGTATGGGCTGGAGGCTGTGCTAGGAGCCAGGAGAAGGTGGTCTTCTTCATGTCACCCTCTGGGGCCTCCTCGGCCACAGTGCTGGTGGGTCTACAGGGCAGAGGGAGAAAATTACTGAGCCCTGGCTGCTAAGAGAAAGCCAGATTTCACCTCAAGTGGACAAAGGGCTGGTTTTGTACATGTGCGGGTATAGAAAATGGTGGGTTAGTGGCACAGACAGGTAGCAAAAGGCTAGTAAGGAGCCACTCAGTATCAGAGCGGGCTCTGCTTTAAGAGCTATTCATAGTCTAAAATGGTTTTAGTGATTTCCAGGAGGTCTGGGTGCATTAATGCTCATTCCTTGAAACTGTAAGTCCCAATCAAAACAGAAGGATATATTCTCTATGGTTTTGAGGTCAGAGGCAGTAACCCTCAAGTTTAACTCTATGTATTGCTTTCTGGAAAACAGTCAGTTTGAGCCGCAGAAAATAGTGGTACCTGCAAACTGCCTTGGCTTCCCCAGCCCTAATCCAGGGGCTCCGTAATTATGTTGGAGATATTTTGCTTAAAAAGAGAGGCAGGCGGAGCAGGAGGCAGGACAGCCCCGCTGCTCTCCCCTGCTTTGGTCTCCCTTTTGTGCTATGGAGGAAGCCCTTCATGAGAGACTCCTGACCCATGGCTGGTGCCATCAGCTGGGCGGGCAGGAGATGAGAATCTCTGCATGGAGGGCAAGGGGACCCCCACCGTGGGATGCAAACCAGAAGTAGGGGTGCTGTGAAATAATCCATTTCACATGTGCATCTCATGGCTGGGTTTATGGGACGGGATTGCTGCAGTAGCTCGGCCAGGGACTACTTGAGGCCAAAGGCCCTTTCCAGCCCGAGTTCTGCACTTTTCAGCTGGTGGAAATCTCACTCCATGGTGTCAGTCAGAAGGACCAGCAGGTAAATGAGGGAAGGATGGTTTTGGTGGCAAGATGAACTGTGAGATTGAGTCCGAGGACACTAACCTCCCCTTCCAGCCCTGGAGCTTGTGATCACTGCAGCTGAGCATGGCCCAGACCTCCCTGCAAGCCCTTCATGCAAAAACCTCACGCATGGGGCAGGGATTAAGGCCAAGGCCAGTAGCAGAAAGGACTCACAGAGATTTGTGCCATTGCTGTTTTGAGTCTGGTGATGATCACAGGAGCAAAGAGTTGGCAGGAGAGTTCCCATTCCCGTTGCCTTTGCTCCAAGGTAGGATCACACCACCTAAACTCATCCTGGCAAGAATTTCTCTAGGCTACTTTAAAAAACAGATGGAGGTAAGGGCTATGAAGATGATCAGAGGTCTGGAGCATCTGTCCTATGAGGAAAGGCTGAGAGTTGACGTCGTTCAACCTGGAGAAGAGAAGGCACCGGGGAGACCTCATAGTCCCTTCTGATACCTAAAGGGGGCCTACAGGAAAGCTGGAGAGGGACTCTTTATCAGGGAGCGAAGCGATAGGATGAGGGCGAATGATTTTAAACTGGAAGAGGGGAGATTTAGATTAGATCTCAGGAAGAAATTCTTTACCGTGAGAGTGGTGAGACCCTGGCCCAGGTTGCCCAGAGAAGCTGTGGCTGCCCCATCCCTGGAGGTGTTCAAGGCCAGGTTGGATGGGGCTCTGAGCAACCTGGTCTAGTGGGAGGTGTCCCTGCCCATGGCAGGGGGGGTGGAACTAGATGATCTTTAAGGTCCCTTCCAACCCAAACCAGTCTATGATTCTATGATTAAGAATTTTCCCTTCTTGAATGAGCTCTCTGGTGAGAAACCCCTTCCCAATCTCTAATCCTGCTGCAAGGGACTTACCATTTCAACAGGAATCGCCTATCAGGGAGATGCAGCAGATCAAAGGGAGGCATGGGAAGGAACTGGCTTATCAACAAGGAGGACGTGAGTTGTCTTTAATCCCACAAAGTCTTGGGCACTTGCTTTCTGGGCCACAGCATGGTGACAGGGGCTCTCCCTCGGAGAAAAGCTGGCGCTGGGGTCAACCGGGGCAGCAGCATGCTGAGGACCGCTCTTGTCTGCAACAGCACATCCTCTTCTCCCCTTGGCTTCATGGGGACTTCAGCACCAGGACCCGGCTCAGACCCTTAAAACAGCAACAAACAGGCTCCAGCAGGAAACTGCATCTATTTATAGTGTATTTGCGTAGTTTACAGCAGGGCTGTCCTTTGCATCCCTTGTACAGGGCACGCTGAGCAAGGGGCAGATCACCTTTCCCCCAGCACCGCCGAGGACCCACCCTGTCCTGGTCCCATCCCCTTGGAGATCCCTCGCTCGGTGCTGGGAGGTCTCTCTCTCGTCCCCCCCCTTCCCCACAGCCTACCTTGCTGCAAGTGCTTGCTTCAAGATAGACATTAAACATACGTTTAAGCACATTCCCTAGAAAATTGTCCCTTTTTTGAGAAACCTGGCATAATTAAAGAGTTGACTTAGTTTCAGCTGGGTGGGAAGGGCAGTACCGGAGCCAGTATGAAGCTGCAGGCAGGCTCAGAGCTGTACTCCTGCTCTGCACCCCCTCACCCCTTTGGCTGTGGGCATAGGTTTGGCCAGGATGAGTCCTGCTGACCCAAATAACCCCTGTATATACACATGTCGGGGTGGTGGACTGAAAAAATGGGCTTTTTGGAGGAAGGAGGATTTTCTAGAAGACACCACCAGGACTCGGATGGAGATGAAGAACCCTGCTACTGGTCTCCGTATGTCATGGGCATCATCCTGGGGTGAAAAGGCAAAGCTAAGGGATGGAGCAGGGTCACTGGGGCATGCAGAGCGGCGGAACGGAGCTGGGACAAAGGGGATCATTCCGTCTACGGCAGAGAAAACCCAGGGCAGATGGGACACAAGGTGATGTACACGATCTAGGTGCGGTACTTAATGAGACCATTAGATAGATGCCACCAGCACTGATTTACGTGTAGTTTCTCCTTCCACAGGGCAGGAAAATGATCTGAACAACCTCTCAAGGCCAGATTTATTCATCCGCATTTCCTAAGGGCCAAGCGAGCTTGCTAACCAACGGACTGACCTTCCCTTTCACCCAAAAATCCAGAGATGAGTGGATAAGAGAGCAAAGGGGGAGGTTTAAGTTCAGGGCACAGGTCATGGGAGCCCGTTATAAGTAAACAGGACTTGTTTAAAAGATGATGTATGCTGCACTAATATTGTTCCCAGTCTCCCACTCATCACTGCAAGCTAATTACACTTCCCGGAGCCATCAAACTTTCCTTCGCGTCTCGTATGCATTGTGGAAGGATATGAATACGACCTAGTAGCTTGGGGCTGGGACTGGTCCTTCTGTTTAGGTTTCTTTTAGCTTTTCTGCTGTAATTGGTCATGCAATTACACACTAATGAACTGTGTCCTGGCCTCTGAGGAGCTCTGGGTCCCTGTCACATTTCCTTGAAAGAACACGGGGTTAATATGAGGTGAAGTCTCCTATAAATCTCATATAAGGTTTTGTGCATTTGGATGCAGGCTGAAGTGGGTTTTGTTAGCTGCATTTGTGCTGGCAAACAAGGTCCCCGCAGGATGAGGGATGTATCCACTCACCGGACCATGGCCATCTCCATTGGGTTGTCACGCTCCCTCACACAATTTTGGCCCACTGCTTATACAATCAACCTCAAATATACAATATACCTCAAATCTGGAAGGGCAGGGGTTATTTGGAGGATGGTGGAGAGACTGGGAACAACAACTTCTTCCCCGCTGTTTGACTGTATGGTCTGAGACATGGAGGTCCTTCTGCCAGGGGTCCGCATGCTGGTCAAGCCAGGGCCTGATCTAGGACACACCTCATGATGGAGAATTGCAGTCCTAGCTCGTTGTTTTCTTTCTCATTTAACTTGGTCAAAGTTCAGGGTTTCTTGGGACCACCTTTGCAGCGTGGCATCATGGTGGGCAAAGTGTGTCCCTGAGCAAGTAAGTCTCTGCTTCATGCCAGACTTAAGTCAGACTGGCATTGATGGGCCAAACCCCTTCCTGAAATCAGTCCCATTAAAAGGTGGGCCCTCTTATGACCTTAACACCACCCCATAGCTCCTGAGAGGGGACTTTCAAACACATCCTTGTTTGCCAGTTCAGAGGTCTCTTGGCTTTGGGTGGTGGGTGCTGTGAAGTGCTCTTTGGCCCTCACCCAGGGCTCAGGACAGCTGCTGGGATGTGTGTAGTCTGTAGGATGGTGCGTGCAACCCTCAGCTTCAGCGGCATTCTACAAAAAGCTGAGTAGATGCCCAGCAAAGCAGAGGATGGTTAAACTGGGGGTAACCCTTTCTCTGAGAGAAGCGGAAGCTGCTGCCAACTAATTTACCAAAGAACGAGCCCCAAGCCAGGGTTGTCCCCAAGGATGCCCCTGCCTGGAGCAGGTTGCCTATGTGATGCTGGGGTTCAGCCCACCCTGCTGCTCTCCTTCTTCTTGTGAAATACTTGAGTGGCTTGTGCTGCAAACTCCACAGGTCTTTTTTCCTCCTCCTTCTCCATCTTGCCTGCATAATTGATCAGGAATGCTTATTCTGTCACCTCGAAGCCGTCTTCAGGCAAAGTGAGCTGGGGGACAGGTAATAAATCTGCCATTGCTCCAATCCACAGCATCAATGGTATTTTGAAAATCAACTTGCCATGCAGTAAGTGGGATGCAGCAGCTGGGCACAGACCGCTTAATTTCCATCTAACCCCCGTGCACCCCTTCATGCTTCCAATGCCAAAGACTCCTGAAAGCCCATAGGAAACACTCCATGCAAGGATTTTGGGGTACCTGCATCGGAAAGGGATGCCCAGTGTTGCTTGGCCGGGTGCTGGTGGCTGAGCGCCAGCCCTGACCCACATCACTGACTTTGCTGCAAGCTCTGACTGGAGGAGAGGCTGTCTGCACCTACCTGAGCATTCTTACTAGTCACAGATACTTAGCCATCAGCAAAGGACATTTTGGGGGTGTAAATATAACCCCAACCTCAGTTTAACTCCAGTGCAAACACGGACTCAGAGCAGAATAGGGACATCTGGAAATCAGGTGTATGGAGGCATAGATGGGGCTGGTTTCCTTCACGGTGGGCTACCAGGAGGTGACCTGGGAGTCTCTGGAGTTGCATGCACTGACCCCACCACTCTCATCTCTTCTCAGGAGAAAGATGGAGACGAGCACAGCTGAGGCTAATTCAGATCTCTTGTTTGAGGGAGAAATTACCCCTCTAAAACCAAACCCCAAGCCCTGTTAATAAGAACAGACCACGCAAGGCAGGAAGAGCTGGAGTCTGAGTTGCGTGAGTTCAGAGACCAAAGAGACAAACGTCTTCGTAGGGTTGGGGCATACAAAACCAGGTGGGTCAGACATGCAAAACTGTTTTTTCAAACATCAGTCCTCATGGCTTAGGTGTATCTTTCCAACATCTCTGCTACCATGTCCAGAAGCTGATGCCTAGAGAATACCATAAGGATAAGGCAAACCTAAAATATCCTTCCCCAAGGTACGCCTTCAAATTCAGCTGTGCCTCACGGTATTCCTGAATTTGTCTGTGGTTTCTGTCTGCTCGGTTATCAACACTGACTTTCACTGTCACAAAATAATCTGGTCTCCCATCAACTTCATGTCAACTTTTAGCAGCAACAACGTCTTGCGACAAGGAGTTCCACAGTTCCGGTAACCAAATCTGTTCTTAAGCACTTTCCAAATTGAATTGAGCCTGGGTGGAAAACAGGGTAACAGTCAGTCTCTGAGAAATACAGACACCTTCCTCCAGCTTCTGGGTATGGGCAGTGGCTTCTGTCTCTTGAAAATGCTGCTGCCTTTGAAGCAAAGATGAGGATAACAGATGCTTTCATACCTCAATGGAGAAAGGAGCAGGGCCACAAAGCGAAACACCCAGATTTTCCATGTTTCTGGGCCAGACAGGTGGAAAACAGGACTGCCAGCAAAGCAAAGAGGGAAACCCAAACACTTCAGGTGAAGTGTTTCATGGTGCTCTGGCCAAATTCAAAATTCTTCCCCCTGAAGGTTTTAAAATTACTCTTCCTGAGGTCTGAAGTTTGATGGATTCATTCCTTCCTTTCCCAAGTTTTGTTTCGCCTGTTCTGACCTTATTCTAACAGCTCCAAGTGTTTAATTTCTGGGATATTTTCCACACAGTTTAAACACTAGCTGCAAGGGCTGACTTGATGGTTTCCTGCTTTAGTATACGCTGCTGCTGGATGTCATACTGGATGCAGGTAATTTCTGGCTGGCTTTCTCCATAGACCAGCAGCTTTCCATGGAACAATGGAACTCCTCAGAGTTCGGCTTACCCTTTCCACATATAACACCTGCCCTGTTTTTTGAAAATTGCTCCAATATGCTGAATCTGAACAACCTCCAAGAGATTCCCATTCCCATCTTTGAAGAGCCTACTGCAAAGCTTTGCCATGACATTTCTGGATGAGTGGTTCACATCTGTTTCAGGTATTGGTGCCACTGATGTTCAAGAACTATCTGGAAAAGTTTATTTAGAAAACAAACAAACAAACAAACAAACATAAAAACCCAAAAACCCCACCAGATGTAGCCCCCACAGCTGAAACTTATTCCTGGCCTGGTGACTGGTAATAGTAAGTTTTTTAGTACAGAACACAGCAGCAATTTAGAATAATGGAATAATTCAGTTTGGAAGGGACTTCTGGAGCTAATCTAGTCCTACAACCTGCTCAGTGCAGATCTAATTAAATCAGGTCACCAGTTGAGCCTTGAATACCTCCAAGGATGAAGATCCCACAACCTCCCTGGGCACCACCAGGGAACCTGTTTCTACTCCTTTTCCAGAAGCTACTGCCCTGTAACAAAGCCAATAGTTTCCTTTCACAAGCTGGCATAGCAACACCAACCTGCCTAGCTGCCAGTTTGGGGCAGGGGTTGGCAGAGGTGTGCGCTTATGTCGTCTGTTTTGGGAGGGGTGTTCCTAGTGGTGTCCACACTGTGGCTGTTTCAGCTTAGCAATTTATCCCGAGTGGATGGACATGATGTGAGATGATTGCCCCAGAGCTGTGAGTGTTATTTACATCATGCTCAGTCCCTTAGTGGGTCTGCAAAGGCCTGGAGAGACCTTCAAGGACCCACCTTGGGTCACTTCCCAAGCACAAACACAGGCTGGGTGGAGAATGGATTTGGAGCAGCCCTGAGGAGAGGGACTTGGGGGTGTTGGTGGATGAGAAGCTCAACACGAGCTGGCAAGGTGCGCTGGCAGCCCAGAAAGCCCCCCGCATCCTGGGCTGCATCCCCAGCAGCGTGGGCAGCAGGGCCAGGGAGGGGATTCTGCCCCTCTGCTGCGCTCTGGGGAGACCCCCCTGCAGTGCTGCCTCCAGAGCTGGGGCCTCAGCACAGCAGAGACATGGACCTGCTGGAGCGGGGCCAGAGGAGGCCAGCGAGATGATGGCAGGGCTGGAGCCCCTCTGCTGTGAGGACAGGCTGGGAGAGTTGGGGGTGTTCAGCCTGGAGAAGAGAAGGCTGCGGGGAGACCTTCGAGCCCCTTCCAGTCCCTCAAGGGGCTCCAGGAAAGCTGGGGAGGGACTCTGGATCAGGGAGGGGAGTGACAGGACAAGGGGAAACGGTTTTAAACTGAAAGAGGGGAGATTTGGATTAGATATTAGGAAGAAATTCTTTACCGTGTGAGTGGTGAGACGCTGGCCCAGGTTGCCCAGAGAAGCTGTGGCTGCCCCATCCCTGAAGGTGTTCAAGGCCAGGTTGGACAGGGCTTTGAGCAACCTGGTCTAGTGGCAGGGGGGTTGGAACTACATGACTGTTATGGTCCCTTCCAACTCTAACCATTCTAGGATTCTTACCAACACTGAAGAAAAAACCAACAATCTGTTGCAACATTTGCCTTCCCTTTTTGGTCTAGGCACCGTGCTTGATGGCTTTAGCTGTAATCTTTGCATGGGGTACTAAGCAGGTAGCAATGTGCTGGGTGCAAGTTATCAAAGCCCATGTGAGGTGCCATGCTTTGGTGCTTGGAGGCCAAGAAGGTCCTGGTTGTGCCATGTATAGTTTTGAGGCAGGATGAGAGTCTTCTTCCCTTGTCTGGCATACTTTCCATGGTCTAACAGCTCTGTGGAGACAGACAGGGAGAGGCTGCAGCCCTGCAGCCATGGTACACCTAGATTGGTATGGGGAAACGCTGCTTGCCGTGACCTTCATAGGCCTGGGCTTTGGAAGCTTGTGCCTTCCTTGGTCCAAACCACATGGAGGGCTCATCTGGCACCGTGGTAGACTTCTTCCATCACTTCGTCTCCCAGAGATGAGCCTGAGCTGCGTCAGGCACAATGACCTGGTCTGAGTCTGCCTCCGGGGACCACCATGGCCATAGCTGGAGCCTTGAAGCTTAGCTGGCTTTGGAAATTAGTTAAATGAATCATTCTGCACAAGGGCACTGGAAGGATAAAACAGGGCCTGGCACTCACACCCATCCTAATTTTGCAGTGGCCACCCAAGGTGGTCCTGCACTAGCTGGAAACCTGGCAGCAGAGCAGGACAGAGCCCTTCCAGTCTCTGGGACATCTTATGTTGGATTGAGTACCCAGGGTGCTTATATTCTCCATGAAAAGGGAAATACCCCCTAGTGTTTAGCCAGTCAGAAACCCTGGGGCTGGACAACCTGGCCCAGAGCTCTCTCCTGACAAGAGGCATTTCCAAGGGCTATGGGAGAGGAAGGGGTGTGAGTTGCATGTGTTGGATGGGAGCCACCAACCTCCAGCCAAAGGACACTTTCTGCTCTACTGATCTGTTCCCTTTTTTTCCTCATTAATGCTACTTCCATGCTCGACAGTTGTGATTTGAATAATTTGGACTGATTAGTGTTTACATAGCAACATTTGGAGGAAATGAAACCACGCTACAGCTATCAGCCAACTCAAGGCTCTGAAATGCTGTTTTGTTGGGTTTTCTAAAGAAAGGGGCTTACATGACCATGCAGATCTACGCCTCTTGCTCGTCTGCAAGGTTAGTCACCTTGAAATACGTGACAAATCACAGTCATGTCTGATCTAGGGGTGCAGGTCTCAAAGATACGTGGTTCTTGCAGGTTTTTAGTGAAACTGGCTGCTGGCTGGAGGACAGGAGGTGCATTACTGTAGGAACTGAAGAGAGGGCAGGGGTGGCAGTGCCTCAGACTGTTTTATATCCACTGGAGCAGAGACACAGCAGGCAGGCAGTGCCTCTGCCCTCTTGCTCAGCACCTGCATCTCCAAACCAGGCCAAGACATGGTGTATCCACAGCCAGGGAGCCAAGGATGTCTAGGAGACAGGAGGATGGAGGAGAGAAGGGAGTGAAAGTATTGCACCTGGCAGATCGAGGGAATTTAGGAAAGAGAAATGAGGGTTATGGGATTATCTGTGAGTCTTGTGTAAGTGGCTGAAAGAAGACTAGGAGCTGTTGGACACAAAGCTGCGCTGCAAAGATTCTTCCATTGCATGGAGCTTCTTTGCCTTTTTTCCTGATCAAAGACCATTTTTCAAAGGTTGCTGGGGATGCAGAAACCCTTTTAGAGAATCCTCTGCCTTTCTTCATCACTGCAGGCAGAGAGGCCTTATCTGGTCTTTTTCCTGCCCCCTTCTTCAAAGGTGCTGGTGGAAATTGTGATCCTTGAAAACGTTACGTGCAAAGCCAGGAAGGTTCCTCCTCCCCGGTCTACTTTTGGCACTGGCCGTCTCTGCTTTTCACTCTTCTCCCTGTGGCTCAGCAGTTTGCCTGAACTGGCCCAGATGACCCCAGGAGTGTCCTGACACCTCCAAATTCCCTGGAGGAACAGTTGCAGGGGGATATCTGAAGGCAGAGGGCGATCTGAACGACTTCAATGGAGCTTTTGAGCTCTCCTAGTTAGCAGTGGAGCTCTGAGGGCAGCAGCACTGGTGAGACATGGTATTCCCCAGCACAGAGGGACGGGGATGGGACTAGGATGAAGCTTCAGAGATCCTTTCATATTTTGGTCCCTGTGGTATTTACCCCTCTCTTCCAAATCCTTTCTGCAGCTCCCCCCACTGGCACTCACCCAACGGAGGCATTTCCCACCAGCCTCCCTCTCCTGTAAGCCCCAAGTTACCAGGAGGAGGAGGAGGGGATTTCACAGAAACTGAAACAATCAAATCCCAAAGCCCTCCTCCAAAGCTGATCTTTTATCTGAAGAAGGGAACAACTCCCAAGTCCCCTCGATGCCTGCTAGGAGTTTGAGCCGAGTACTGACATTATTCAGGAGATGCTCTGATCTCCAGCAGCGAGCTGAGGGTAAAACCCTAGGAGAACTGAAGCAACCATCCTGTATTTACTTATTTATTTGACACTGTGTGCGTGGGCAGGTTTGTTTGTATGTGAAGGGATTTCTAAATGAACACAGGCTTGGATTTCCTTGCTGGTTGGTTGTTTTTTGTTTTTTTTTTTTTTTTCCCCCCGAAAAGGCTCAAATATACCCCTCTAATTCAGGTAGATCTGAGTGTTGGCAGTGATGGCACACAGCCCAGGTGCTGTCTCAGTGTCTCTGTGAAAGGTTGAGAAGAGCCTGGCTCTGTCTGGGTGTCCGTGTGCTCTCTAAATGTGGGAAAGAGCCGACATTTCTGCCTTTTTGTTTCCTGCCAGCACATGATACTGCCAAGGAAATGTGAATGCATCTCCTCCTGGCTGCAAGAATTAATAACCAGTTTACTGAGACAAATGATACCAGCCTTTCCGTGTTCATGGCTCAGCAAACACGGATGCTCGGCTCTCGGGCGCTCCCAGCTCTGCTCTGCACGTGACGCAGACAGACGTGGACAGCTGCTCCCAGAGGAAAATTATCTCCTCCCAAAATACTAATTTCCTCTGTTTTCCAAGGTCTCCATCCTTGCAGGACTTCTGGGCACTGTGATACATGTCTCTGCCTTCCCTCATCCGCTGCCCTGCTCCCTGGCTGGACGATGGGCTCCCTCTGGATGTGTGTGCACAGATCCTTGGGTGGGGAGCATCAGTCCCAAAAGGGATTGTAAGGATCTGGGGTTGTTTAGCCTGGAGAAAAGGAGGCTGAGGGGAGACCTTCTCACTCTCTACAACTATATGAAAGGAGGCTGTAGCGAGGGAAGGATTGGTCCCTTTTCCCAGGTAATAGGCAATAGGACAAGAGGAAATGGGTTCCAGTTGCACCACGGGAGGTTTAGATTGGATATTAGGAAAAATTTCTTCACTGAAAGGGTTATCAAACAGGCTGCCCAGGGAAGTGGTTGAGTCACCATCCCTGGAGGTATTTAAAAGATGTGTAGATGTAGTGCTGAGGGACATGGTTTAGTGGTGGTTTTGGCAGTGTGAGGTTAATGGTTGGACTAGATGATCTTAAACGTCTTTTCCAACCAAAACAATTATTCTATGATTCTATGATCTGGGTGGTACAAGCAGGAGTGGACACAGCAAATATCCCCAGGGGTCACAGCATGGTCCCTTGAGCCCATGCTGGCCAAAGAGATGCTTTTTAGGGAGAGCTTGTGAACCCAGCACCACTCCGTGGGCCAGTCTTTGAGTGCTCCCCTGGCTTCCTCACCCCTGGGGTGTTAAAGACACTAGGGAGGACACCCCAGCCTCATCTTTAACATCCATTTATGGCCCTGCTGCCCACAACTACTTCTTGCTCTTTTCCCAGCATCCTGATACTTTCTGATGCCCACTGTGCCAAGAGCTATTTTTTTATCTGTTTTAAACTGATTCTCCAATGGTTTCATCACTTGCTCCCTAGGACTTGGTGAAAGGTGGGTCTGCAGTTACCATATCCACCACCTTCAAGGCTACTTGATACAGCTGGGAGTGCCTCAGGGCAGAAGACAAGTCCAGGCACTGGTTAGTTCACTGGTACGGATGTAGTTAGTCTCAAGCATGACCTCTGCTCGATAAATACACTGATGGAAAAGCACTTGAGAAACATTTGTGGGAATGTGACATCTCTGAGGTTGAATACTCTGTCAAATCCGTCAGGGTTCAGGAGGTTCAAAAGTTGTTTGGAGGGAAGAGGGGGTGGACAACAAACAGAAGGATACACAATCAACATCGTTCATAAGAGTCAGAGAGAAAAAACCCACTCCAAAAGCAGCTTGTGCATCAACAATCAGAATTGATACTGAGAGAGGGAAGATCAGGACAAATGGCGAAATTTTATGAGGTATAATTAATCAGATCCACCAAATAAATCACAGCTCTGCCTCTGAGGAAGCCAGAGAAGCAGAGAGGCAGAAAACGAGGCTGAGTCTCAATCTCTCCCCACAACCAACATGCAAATCCATCCTGAGCAATTTCTGGAGCAGCAGAAGGTCAGTAATTGATTTGGAGACCCGAGTTTCTGACTTCATCACGATGCAGATGTGCTTCCCGGCCCGGCTGGCGGCACGCAGCTCCCACTGCAGCAAATGAGCTCGGAATACGAATAGAAAGGGGAAGGAGAAGGAGCACACTCTTCCCTTAAGAAGCAAGCAACGAGGAGACGAAAAAACCCTTCCATGCTGAGTTAACTCAGTTTTGTCTCGAGCTGCAACCCCTTCCCTGCCTCCCTTTGCTCCCCAGAGCAAAACGCCTGTTGAGGTTGCCTTGCTGGGGCAAAAGGATGCTGGAGGAGGAGGAGGGGATCATCTGGGGTTGTTTTTTTCTGAGCTGGAAGATGCTTGTTTTGGAAATGGTGTTGCAGCTTCAATAGCTAAAGCAGTTCTGGTCCTCCCCACATCTCACCCCCTCATCTCTGGCACCTTTTGGGAAGGACTGAGAGTGCGATGAACCTCATCCCAGGGTTGAAACTATGATGGTGTGGTGGGGAACGACTGCTCCGGGCCGTGGTGGCCGAGCACTGGCCCAAGCATGTGCAACAGAGACATCTCCCAGGCTGGACTCAAGCATAAGCCCTTGGGAACCCTCAGAAACCTCCTGACTCCTGAATGAATGCATTCCTTATCCTCCCCCGCTACTCTGCCCTGGTGAGGCCACACCTGGAGTCCTGTGTCCAGTTCTGGACTCCCCGGTTCAAGGACAGGGAACTGCTGGAGAGGGTACAGCAAAGGGCTACAAAGATGATTAGGGGGCTGTAACGTCTTTCTTACGAGGAAAGGCTGAGGGACTTGGGTCTTTCAAGTCTGGAGAAGAGAAGACTCAGAGGGGATCTTGTTAATGCTTATAAATATTTAAAGGGAGGGTGCCGGGAGGATGGGACCAGTCTTTTTGCAGTGGTGCCCAGTGATAGGACAAGAGGCACATAGGAAGTTCCTTGACCATAGGAAGTTCCATCTAAACATGAGGAGGACCTTCTTTGCTTTGAGGGTGGCAGAGCACTGGAAGAGGCTGCCCAGAGAGGTGGTGGAGTCTCCCACTCTGGAGACATTCCAAACCCACCTGGACGCCATCCTGTGCAACCTGCTGTAGGTGAAACTGCTGTGGCAGGGGGGTTGGGCTAGATGATCTCCAGAGGTCCCTTCCAACCCCTGTGATTCTGTGATTCCTCCCCTGCAGAGTGCAGGGGCTATGGAGATTCAAGGAGGGGATAAGAGAAATTCGTGGAGGGTTGGTCTATCCATTGCAATTGAACACAGTCTCGGTCAGGAAAACCTTACACTAATGGCATAAGCTTAAAAGTGGGGGCCAGGATGAAGATGAAACCACAAAATGAGATCCCGAGGAGGGCAGGGTGTCTTTGTCCTTTCCCACTGAAATCCTGTGCCCACTTGGCCCTTGCCCTGATAAGCATAACCACTGCCATTGCCTGGACTGATGGGCCAGTAAAAGCCCTTGGAGTAGTGACAGACATCCTTTGGGACCTGGATGGAGAACTACAGCTTTGTGTAGGGGATCTTGCAGACCCAAACCAGCTACACCTCTGGTTTATGGTCTTTGGTACCTGAGCACCACAACCTTGGAATATAAAGCAGCTACCCAGAGAATTGATTACATTGGGAGCTTTTGCATTGGTTTTAGACGATCCAGAGGTCCTCTAAGCTCAGGTGTGTAGATTTTAAGACCAGCCTGCCTGCTTACCAGCTCTGGATTTTGCAGCAGTGGAGTTGGATAAGTATCTCAAGGGTCACCATAAAAAACCCAGAAAAAAAAAGGAAAAAAAAAGTTTTATGGTGCCCAAAAGAGGCCTGGAAGTGATACATGCATGGGTACAGCCCCAGATTGGCAGAGCTCCTGTGGTGCAGTGAACCAGCTCCATCCAGAAAGGGTCATACCACCAAAAGGGCATCTGGGGCTCCCTCCCTCATCGTCCTTGAGGAGCAGTGCAAAGATCAGCTCCTGCACGCTGTGGACTTGAAGTTTGCTTGTATATGTGCTCCAAACCCCACAGTGGCCAGGAGAAGGGATGCCCTTGGATACAGCCAGTGTAGGACGAGCACTAACAACTGAGCAGAAAAATATCTCAAAATACCACCAAACAGTAAAGCAGGACCAGCACAGTTTTTATGTTTCCTCTTTAATTATGTCCTCTCTTCTAATGAGATCTACACTGATACAGAAGACAGATGGGCTGGGTGAGCTGAGACCGTTTTCTCCTCCTCCTCTCCCCCCGATTTCTACAAAAAAGATGCGACAAGGAAAGGCAAATATTTGACTGTTTGGGATGTGGAGGAAGGAGAAAGCAAAAGGCGAGCCAGCGAGCAGCTCCTTACCCAAGCAGGGCTTTCTGCGGCACCGGCACTATCCACTGTCTATGGGAGGGGCTGGAGTAGGAGTTTCTGGCAGCCAGCTGGAAGGCGAGACTGAATGAAGAACATCTGCATCCTTTTCAAGCACATGCCCTTATCTCACCCTGCAGCCGAGTGCATTTCAGAGAAAAAAGGACGTTGGAGGGGATGCTGGGGAGGGGAGAGACGCTGGAGAACAGTGATGCAAGGGGCAGGCTTGGGAGACTGTAGGTGTAGAGGAGAAGGAGAGGGGGATTCGGGAATGAAATGTGTCATGAGGATCCATCCTCTGACAGTGGCTCTCCTTTGGGGCGGTGCTACTTACGTACCAAAGGGATGCACTTCATCTCCTGTCCCCAAGGACAGCCAGCACAGGTCTTCTCCACCCTCCAACCTGCTTGCGCTGGCAAGGGCTACCAGGAGCAGTGGGGTTGTCCCTTGTTCCTCTGCATCTGCTGTGGTTACAGGAGCACCACGCAGGCAGGGACAAGGTGGCTGGAGGTCACGGACATGCTTGGCCCATCTGACAGCCCACAGAGAGAGCTGTCCCCAGGACTGGTTTGCAACCCCACCCTGGAGCATCGGCGTACTCAGCTCTGGAGCCCAGCTCTGCCCCTCGGTGCTGTTCGAGGAAACATCCTGAAAATGAAGATTAAAATGAGGGTCGCAGTGAGCCACGCGCGCAGTACCAGCCCTACGCACCCATGTATGTTGTACTCACACCAGCGTACAACGAGACACACGCGTACATTTCCACACCGACCCCTATGCAGACACACATACAGTGGTCCGCATGCACGTGCATGTAAATGTTGTGCATGTGCTTTTTGGTCTACGCTTACTGCATGTAGGCAGTTTTCACACATACAATCACAGAATGGTTTGGGTGGGAAGGGACCTTTAAAGGCCATCTAGCCCAACCTCCCTGCCATGAGCAGGAATGTCTTCAACTAGATCAGGTTGCTCAGAGCCCCGTCCAACCTGACCTGGAATGTTTCCAGGGATGGGGCATCCACCGCCTCTCTGGGCAACCTGGGTCACGGTTTCACCACCCTCAGCATAAAATATTTCTTCCTCATATCTAGCCTAAATCTTCCCTCTTTTAATTTAGAACCACTACCCTTTGACCTGTCACAACAGGCCCTGCTAAAAAGTTTGTCCCCATCTTATAAGCCCCCTCAGGAACTGAAAAGCAGTCATAAGGTCTTCCCGGAACCTTCTCTTCTCCAGGCTGAACACCCCCAACTCTCTCAGGCTGTCCTCACAGCAGCGGGGCTCCAGCCCTTGCATCATCTTCCTGGCCTCCTCTGGACCTGCTCCAGCAGGTCCATGTCCTTCTGCTGTTGGGGGCTCCAGAGCTGGACACAGTATTCCAGTTGGGGTCTCCCCAGAGCGCAGCAGAGGGGCAGAATCCCCTCCCTGGCCCTGCTGCCCACGCTGCTGGGGATGCAGCCCAGGATGCGGGGGGCTTTCTGGGCTGCCAGCGCACGTTGCCGGCTCATGTTGAGCTTCTCATCAACCAACACCCCCAAGACCTTCTCGACAGGGCTGCTCTTCACCTCTTCATCCCCCAGCCTGTATCAATACTGAGGGTTGCCCTGACCCAGGTGCAGGCCCTTGCACTTGGCCTTGTTGAGCCTCATAAGATTCATACTGGTCCTCTTCTCCAGCCTGTCCAGGTCCTTCTGGATGGCATCCCTTCCCTCCAGCGTGTCAACCATGTCACTCAGCTTGGTGTCCAACACACAACCAGATACCCATGTGTGCACAGGCATTGTGGTATACACACGCTGTTTATCACTTTATTACATTTTGAACATGTTACCTGTATAAACACACACACAAAGTCTGTGTTACGCACAGGAGCGTGTTCAGCACAGCCTGTGGGCATGCACACACCTGCAGTAGACAGCTGTGTGCCAACACACACGCACCCGTCCACACACCGTGACGCATGCAGCGTGACTCGGGTTGTGGTGTACACACACACTCACACCCAGCAGATACATTCCGCTCCTGGAAGCCGATCCCCAGACAGGGATCTCTTCACATGTCTGAAGCCAGTTAATGGGTTTATTAGGCAGTCGTGTTAATAAATTATAATCCCTTTATAACAGCGCACGGAGCCCTAAAAACCTCAAGGTCTTTGACGTGTGATGAATGCTTGATGCCGCTCTGACTCCTCCAACTTCACTACGAGCATCTTTGCCTGGGTTGGTGAAGGCGGCTCTGCTCTCAGGGAAGCCAGCATCGCATTTGGCTTTACCCCAGTGGCTTGCTTGATGCTCTCAAAACCAGGGCTTATTAAAAAACGATCACTCGGAGGAAGGGAGGTTTAGCACAGACGTGACCCCATCCTCCCTGGTCTAGGTAGACATCCTGGGTGTGTCAAGGTGGGAAATCATAGAATAATTTGGGTTGGAAGGGACTTTAAAGATCATCTAGTTCCAACCCCCCTGCCATGGGCAGGGACACCTCCCACTAGACCAGGTTGTTCAAAGCTCCATCCAACCTGGTCTTGAACCCTTCCAGGGATGGGGCTTCCACAACTTCTCATGTGCTCCTGAACATATACCCTGGTACCCGGAGACAGATGAAATCATGCAGGGAGGAGTTTTAATGTCTGCATTGCAGGAGAACAGGAGGGCTTCCGAGATTTGTCAGGGCTCTGAAGACATCCTGCAGCCCACGTGGACGTGCAGAAATCCTGACCCCGCTGTCTACTCCTGTAAGTCTCCCCTTCCCATCACCCACACCGCAAATGCAGCACGTTCTGGAGAACAGGGGCAGCCCTGCGGGAGATCATGGCTGGGTCCGAGCCGCAGCCAGCAGCACAGCAGCGTGCCGTGGAGGAGGCGTCCCTGGCGCAGGGACATTGCCTCCTTATTTCCCAAAATATCCTATTACCAGCGAATTTTGGCCCTTCAGCCTGGCACAGCCACTGGACAGATGGTAGCAGGAGACAGCTCAGGTATGAAGGCAGCTCCTCCATGCTTGTAACCCTCCCTTTTCCGTCTGCTTCCAGACAAGGAAGGGACCGATTAGCACGAAATCCATGGCAACCCGGCCGGCAGCCTTGGAGCCCACTCCTCGCTCCCTCCCCTCCTCGGCGCGCCTTTGTCTGCCGCTGGCACATCCCTCAAGCCCTCACTTTTTGCTCTCCTCCTGGATTTCAGAGGGAGCAGCTTTGCTGTTCTCTTTCCCCCGAGGCAGCACCAGCTCAGGATGGAAAAAACAGTTTTCCCCTTCCTGCAAAAGACTTTCCTGGAAGGCAGGGACACCTTTTCTCCTTTTCCTGCACCACCAGCATCACAGAACCCACCGGTGATGTGCACAGATGCTCGCTGGGAGCAAGCAGCAAGCTGGCACGGGCGAGCAAGAGCTGGTGCGTGTGCGAACCTGCAAAAAAGAGCCAGCAAAACTCCAGGGAAAACTCTCTTTGAAAAGCCAGGCGAGAGTTTATGCTATCAGGATGACGTGACTTGTTCTGGAGGTGGGTAAATAACCTGGACTGCAACCCCAAGCTGATGAGCTCCACCTGCAAACAGCCCCGTGGAAAAAAAAAATAGGCTGTGACTGCTAAAATCTTCTCAACAGCAACCCAGCAATTACAACTCAGGGTGTTGCCCTTAGAAAAGACCCTACAATAACACACAAGTGTGGTCTCCTTTGAGGCTAAGGGCACTCCTGCATCGGTGAAAGGGCATGTTTTCCCCTCTGGGATCCACGGAGGGGAACAGTAAGAGCTCATGTTCAGCCCATTGCTTGTGAACAACCATGCCACAACAAGCCTAGTCTGCAAGTGCAGCCTGCAGAGCACAAACCAGTAGGAAGAGGGGGATTTGCCACCTTTCCAAGCAAAAACAGGCCAGAGGGAGTCCCAAAAAAACCCCTCTCTGAATCCCCTCCTGCTGAGCCCACTCCAGACATGAAATCCGTGTTGCCTCTTTTAAGAGCTGCCCTTGAATCCAGCCATCTCCTGCACTGCTCCGACAGCTTCTCCTGGGAAAACACCCTCCTCTGCAAACCCTCCAGGTACCTGGACATGAAGAATTGAATTTCTGAGGGTGGTGAGACCCTGGCCCAGGTTGCCCAGGGGAGCTGTGGCTGCCCCATCCCTGGAGGGGGCAAGGTTGGACGGGGCTTTGAGCAACAAGATCTAGTGGGAGGTGTCCCTGCCCATGGCAGGGGGGTTGGAACTAGATGACCTTTAAGGTCCCTTCCAGCTCTAACCAGTCTACCATTCTATGATCCCAGGGGGAGTGTTGGCACTGTGCTGTTGCCTGACTTTCCCCCTGTCCCCATAGCAATCACCTCGGGAGACTGGGGGGAGCCCCTGAGGAATCCCTGTGCTGGCAAGAGCCCCCCAAAGTCCAGCCAAGCAGCCCAGTGTTCCTCTGGCTGGTGCCAGTAAGCGACGGCAGGCAACCACGGTAGCGGGAACACCATCCCCTCTGCATCGCCTCGCCTGGAGGCTTCACGTTCACCACCCTGAGCGCAGCCCTGGGGGTGCAGCATGGAAAAGGGGCGACTCGCTGCAGCCTGGGTTGGGGCAGAGCATTTCTCGAGCGCTGCAGGAGAAGCTCGGACGCCTGGCACGATGCTCTCCTCGTCTCGGTATGCGAGCGGTCTTGCTGAGGCCGGTAATGCCGCTTCCGCTCAAAGATAACCATGTGCTTGGAGCCTGGGCTGGCTGGAGCCCAGCGCCAGCACAAAGAGGGCTTTGTAGGAGAGGGATGCACAAGGCGATGGGGCAGAGCTGCTCTCCGAGGAAACTGGAAGCCGGCAGATGAAACGGGTCCCCGGGGAGAAGCTAAAAAGGGGACCTTTCTTTCTCTGCTTTTCGTGGAGAGGGAGGAGAGCTGCACGCTGTAATTAATAAGCCGCAGGTGATCAAACCCCTGCAGCCGCTGAGCAGTGAAGGGAAAACAAAGAGGCGCGGGACGGGGGGGGAGCGGGGAGGCAGGAGTAAACACTCTCCGCAGGGCACTGCTAGGAAAGAAAGGCAAGCTAAGATGGGAGGGATGGGAGGCTGAGCCACCACGGCATCTCTCAGATCTGCTGGGCTTGAACTCATCAAAAGCCTTATTTTCAGTCGGCTGTGATGCTGAGAGCCAGGCTTGAGGTGGACTCTCCCAGCAGTTAGAGCAGGGGAGGAGGAAGGCAGCGTGATACCAGGGGAAGAGCATGTCTCTGTGCTCTCTACAGGACCTTGGGCAGGCCAGGCTGGATGTCTGGCCAAGCCGAGGAAACGCAGGCTGGTCTGGTGCTTGGGGAGGGGGCATCTGCAAATCCCACTTGCCACAAGCATCGGCTGAAGCGTTGCAGCTGAACCTTTGGCGAATGCAGGACCTTGGATTCAGGCTCCGTAGCTACATCTATACAGGTCAGGAACTATCCTTTGGTCCCAAGAACCAAGTGGCATGATATGGATGATGTCATCCATGTGATGACATCCATACCCGTAGCTAAATATCCTTCCTCCCCCAGCAGGGCAGCTGTATCACACTGCTGCTGGAGACCAGCCCATGCTACCATCAGTTCCCACGTGTGTTTTGGGAAAGCACTGCTGGTACGTGCCAGGGAGCACGAGGCTGGTCAAGGGGCTCGCCCTTGGCTGTGTTTTCTTTGCTAGATAAACACAACGTGTAGCTCCGTTAGCAGCACAAGCTGGTGCTGAGGAGTTGAGGGCTCCTGTCCCTGTCCCCTCCTTCCTACCCCTCTCCTGTGTGTTAGCACACACATTTGTGCAGCTGTGTGGGGAGCTGGAATGATGAACCCGTCCAGGTTTTAACTAATGTGGATAAATTATGCAGAAAACCCAAGGCATAAAGTCAGTCCTGCCCTGTCATGTTTGGGTCATCGTATGGGAGAGAAGGAAAGAAGTGTGGAGGGTGGTTAGCAGGCAGGTAGGTTGGCACATGGAAGGGATCCAGGCCAGTTCCAGCGAGAGCACCACTGGCCCTATTTCTAACCCAGATTTCTAGGAAAGAAAATCTTTCACCATGAGGGCCTTTAACTACCAACCTTGCCCTCCTCTTGCTAACTTCGAAGCTCATCACCTGTCCTTGATCAATGCCTGTCCCTGTCCATCGATGTGCTTGACCTGCTGCTCGTAAATGTGGAGGAGCAGAGGGCAGTTATGGTCAGGGGTGGCAGCTCGGTCTCTTGTAGCTCTGAGATCACAGAATCATTTAGATTGGAAAAGACCTTTAAGATCATCTAGTCCCAACCATTGACCCTACTCTACCAGGTCTGCCACTAAACCATGTCTCCAAGCACCACATCTACACAACTTTTAAACACATCCAGGGATGGTGACTCAACCACCTCCCTGGGCAGCCTGTTCCAATGCTTGATAACTCTTTCAGTGAAAAATTTTTTCCTAATGTCCAGCCTAAACCTCCCCTGGCGCAACTTGAACCCGTTTCCTCTTGTCCTCACCAGTTACTTAGGAGAAGAGACCAGCTCCCATCTCACTACAACCTCCTTTCAGGGAGTTGTAGAGGGCAATAAGGTCTCCCCTCAACCTTCTCTTCTCCAGACTAAACAATCCCAATTCCTTCAGCCACTCCTCATAAGACATGCTCTCCAGACCCCTCACCAGCTTTGTTACCCTTCTCTGGACACGCTCCAACACCTCAGTGTCCCTCCTAGACTGAACACAGTAACTGGGCACCCAAAACTGAACACAGTAACTGGGCTTGCATCTGGAGAGAGGCTTGAGAAGACAAGCAGTAGATTGAGGACTCTGGACCCCATGAAGGTTAACTTCAGCTTATTTGGGGAACTGGGAGGTTGCTGTGAGGGGAGAAGGTGTCCAAGACAGCTGGCTGATTTTTTTAAAGAAAACTTATTCAGAGCTTGGGAACAAACCCTGCCTTTACACATGAAAATCAGGAATTTTGGCACAAAGCCTGCTTGGCTAATTAAGACGCTTCTTAGTGAACTGAGTTGCTAAAAAGACGCATACAAGAAATGGAAATGAGAGAAAATGAAAGAAGAGTGCAAACGCATTGCCTGGGCACTTAGGGATAAAAGCAGAAGCGCTAAAGACCAGCTGGAGCAAAGGCTGGCCAGGGATGCTAAGAGTAACAAAAAGGGGGGTTGCATGTATTTTAACAGCATACTTCAGGGAAAACATGGGTTGATTGTTGGAACAAGGGACAGCCTAGCGATGGAAGATTATGGAAAAGGTTGAATGCCTTTTTTGCCTCTGTTTTTATAGGTCAGACTTGCTCCAAGCCTCTGCATATAATGACAGCTTTTTGGGAAGGGAAAGGACAGCCAGCAGTGAGGGAAGAAAAAGGTTAAGGACTATTTAGTGAAATTAAATGTATTTGCACCCATGAGACTGGATGAGATTCAACCAAGTGCTCTGATGCAGCTCTGTGACGTAATCGTGAGGCTGATGCCTATCGTTGACAAAAAAACACAGTATCTGGCCTCTGTCCACCCATCAGGTGTCTCCAAGCATCATACACATCTGAAGAAAGGCAAAAAAGAGGATGTGGAGAGCTATAGAGGTCAGCCTCACCTCGAGCCCTGGAAAGATCATGGAGCACATCCTTCAGGAATTCAGTTCTGGATATACGAAGAGCAAGAAGAGAGGGACTCAGGGGCCCCAAGCTACAGGACATCGTTGTATGGAGACTGGTGTACAAGCTGCTCTGCAGAAACAGATGTGGGACTTCAGGGTGAGAGAGAGGGCATACAAAGGAATTTGCTTCTCTTCTTTGGTGGCAATGACATTAAACTGGGGTCAGGAAGAAGGCTTGCATTTTAGGGGTATGAAGAAACCCCTTATTAATGAAGTCCTAAATCCTTTCCTTCTCTGCCAGAACCCTGAAACAGGGAAGAAGCCACAAATGATGGGACATATTTCACCTTGCACTGTGATACATGACAAATCTTGAGGCTCGCATGCACCGACATCCGCCCCTGCCCTTGCTCATCCCAAAGCAATAGCTGGACAACCGTGAGGAAGACAAAGAGACCCTGCAGGAACGTGAGCTTGCTGTGACTGGTTCAAGCTGAGCAAGCCCAGCTAGGTGGTCCCCAGTCTCTCCATACATTTTGCATTAATCCATCACTGGTGAAGGCACAGAAATGGAGAGAGAAATCCAGGGTTTCCATTCTCCTGGAGACTGCCCTCACCACTGAACCATCACATGCCCCTTCTGGCATGGTTGCTTTCAAACAAAGCTCACCTCAGGGGAGCCTTCCTCCCTCTGGATAAGAAAATGGAAAAAATAGTGGGTAAGAAAATGGTGAAAAACTCAAAGAAGGGCTGTTCCCTGGCAAGTGTGGCTGCCTATATATAGCCAGCCCCTTGCCTGAAGCTTCCCCCTTTGCCCAGGGCAGGGGCTCAGCCCTGCTGGGTGGCATCTTGGCTGATCCCACCCAGGGCACACAGTGGGAGATCTTTTGTTTCCTTTTGGTGGTTGGTTTTTGCTGCAGGAGGATTTCCAGGAACACCGCAACACATCATCCTTCGGAGAGGTGTTGGAGGCTGCCATAGGGCCCCTGGAGCATCCTCCTTCCACCGTCCTCTTCTACGTGACAAGGAACCATCTGATAAATAATTCCCTTTTTTTCATGATTGCATCTTGTTACCAAGACATCTAGGGAGCATCTTGGCATCCCTGAGACCCCTGCTCAAAGCACACTGGCAGCTAATGAAGATAATTAAGATTTTNGAGAAGACTGAAGGGGGATCTCATCAATGCTTACAAATACTTCAAGGGAGGGTGCCGGGAGGATGGGACCAGTCTTTTTGCAGTGGTGCCCAGTGATAGGACAAGAGGTAATGGGCACAAACTTGAATGTAGGAAGTTCCATCTGAACATGAGGAGGACCTTCTTTCCTTTGAGGGTGGCAGAGCACTGGCACAGGCTGCCCAGAGAGGTGGTGGAGTCTCCCACTCTAGAGACATTCCAAACCTGCCTGGACGCCATCCTGTGCAACCTGCTGTAGGTGAACCTGCTGTGTCAGGGGGGTTGGACTAGATGATCTCCAGAGGTTTCTTCCAACCCCTGTGATACTGTGATTATAGTCACTTTTTTTAACAAACTGGCCAAGCTTTCCCATGAGGATCTGAGAGGACTAGTATCCTATACCTGTGTTGGGTAGGCTTGTAAGAGACCCAAGCAGGGAAGAACAACTTCTTCAGGACTTTTCTAGTTTTCATGCTGTGGCTATATTTGTGCTAGCAAACCAAATGGTTGAGGAGCATTTCCAGGCACGGGTGTTCAACTGTTCAATGGTCATCACAGTCCCTGGCATGGTTTAGGCATGAGACAACATTCCACAGGCAAGGTCTGTGGGGTCAGGGACCATTCCTAAGATGTAGTTTGGCTGTGGCTGCACTGTTTTGTAGTTAATAATACGGACTTGTCCAGATTGGTCACTTGGCCTTAGGTCAGAGAATGGATTCTGGTGGCTGGTCAAGACCAACTGGTATGGCCCAGACAGGCTTATATGGTTAAACCCATATACCTAAAAGAGGTGGCTGCACCCAGATTGCCTATTCGGGATGGTCCCTGGCTTACACTTACTCCTGAGCCATACTTGCTAGCTGTTTGAGTCAGTTCCAGCTGGACTGGACCAACACCATGCCAGGAACCATGCTGACAATTGAGCAGGCAGAGCTAACCCTTGGCAGACCACGTGCCAAAGCCACCAAAGCTGTGTCTGGAATTGGCAGCATGGGTAGGGGGACAGGGCAGTCTAACAAGCTGCTGTTTTCACAGAATGAGTTTAATAGCATTAAGAATTTGATCCCTCTGATTTGGTTAGAAGACTTGCAACAGGCTTCCAGTTTTAATACACCTGCAGGACAGGCTTTCATCTAAAAGCCCAGTCCCAGCAGCTTCCAGGGTGGCAAAGGACATGCTGAGCATGCCAAGTTGGTCACATCTGAAAGGCCAGAAGGTCCTCGGCTGTGTCTCAGGCTCAGCAGCCACAGCATGAGGCATCTCACATCTCATTTTCCACCTTATAATCAGAGGATAATTGTCCTGACTACCTTTCTGGGGTGGTAGGAAGGAGCTGACCTTTACAGATCTCCGCAGAGCACTGTTAACAGCGTTCCTGCTTCCCGTTGAGTTGCCTTCTTACCTACCCAGGCTGCAAGCTAAAGCAGCTGGGGGAAACTCCCTCTGCTTCCCCAAGCAATCCCCATCCTAAAGAAATCCCCTCGCAGCACATGGCATTTTTGGAGCAGCTCCTTCCTACCCCCATTGTTCCCGGGGAGGAGAGACAATGATCTAAGAATGCAAAGCTCTTGAAACCCCTCCAGAAAGCTGCAATTTATGAGCAGCCTGTTCCAACTGGCAGAGGGAAGTCGTCAGTGGAACAAAAACATTGTGTAAGAACCTGCGTCCTCCTCCTCCCCCTCCTCTGAGAGGCAGGCAGGGGGTGGGGGGGAGGCTGAGACAGCCACCAGGGAGAGGGGGTGATGGGGAAGGGACGGCGGTGAAGTGTTGAGCATCTTCCACCAACATCTCAGGGCTGGGGCATTGCAGACCATAGTGGCTGAACCAGGGCGTTTTGCAGCATGTTGAGATGCTGGAGGCAACGGCGATCAGGATGGCTTGGCTGCCTCAAGGCTCGGATCGCAGGGCTTCTGCACTGTCCTCCTTTTCCAAGGATGGGGCAAGTCCAGGTCCTGGCTGCTGTGAATGATCATAGAATCATAGAATAGAATCATAGAATCATTTGGTTTGGAAGAGACATTTAAGATCATCTAGTCCAACCACTGACTTGACTCTACCAGGTCTGCCACTAAACCATGTCTCCAAGCACCACATCTACATGACTTTTAAACACATGTAGGGATGGTGACTCAACCACCTCCCTGGGCAGCCTGTTCCAATGTTTGATAACTCTTTCAGTGAAATTTTTTTTCCTGATGGTGCAATGGAGCTGGTCTCTTGGTCCTTCTCCATAAAATGTGTTGAAAGGATGAGAGATGAAAGCCTGAAATCAAGAGTTTGCCCCAAAAGTGATCATCACTTACCTTAAAATCCACGTCCAGTTATTGCACCTTCCACATGAGCGTGGCTGCCCGAGGCTCAGGGGTGTCCCCTGGTCGGAGAGGGGAGGGAGGTGCCGGTGTTGTTCAGCTTTCTAGATTTCCCAGGTAGCATGGAGACCGGTGAGGATTTCTGGGAGCGGTTTACATATCTTTTGGTACCGCTCCTCCTTTGAGGGGACTGCATGGCTCCTCTGGACACCGGCTGGGCTATGAGAGACACCCAAGGGGTGATTTCTCCCCGAAGTTTTGGGATGTTTCTCTCCCTCGTGTGTATTTCCTCAGACACGGCACTTGGTTGTAAAACGTGCAGTGAGGGAAGAGAGTGTGAGTCTGGTTTTGGTGTGTAGCCTGCCACCTCCGCCTTGCAATCTTTTTTTTTCTTCCCACCCCTTCGTTCTTCCTTGATCTAAAATAAAACCCACTTAGCAGACAGCATCAGTCTGTGAAAAAACCCACAAGGTGCTGGGAATACTCCAGCTGGGGTTTTTTTCCATATGTGTGTATATATATATAAAAAGAGGTTAGACTGTGATAGTTGAAGTACTGTGTGGCAGAAGCAATGTGAAAATTCAGTCTGTAAGTCCTTAAACATGTCATTCTCCAGCTTTCCTGGTGTGAGTGGGACCTATTGGGACATTTTTGTGATTAATATCTCCATTAAATTTCATTAAGGGTTATATGGAGGCAATTGTGGGAGATGTCAAAATACAAATCACTCACTGATTATACGATAGCACTTCGCCGTGCCAAAAGAGTGAGAAGTGAGACGCTCTCCTAGGAACAATGACCCTTTTATTCATTGCTGCATTGGGGCTGTGACAGACGAGCAAGGTCTTCTCCATTAGTACGTTGTGGCAGACCATGCCAGGGAGAGTGGCCAGTTGACCGTAAGTTAAAATGTGTAAATTACTTTGTGCTTCCTCTTAATTGACCCAAAGGAAGTCAGAAATCAAGCTGGGCCAATGCATTTTAAAGTGGTTTTTTCATGCTGAAAAATATATAGAGTTTTGTGTTGACTAAAACTTCAGGGATTGGGTCTAGCTGGATGAATGGCTGACACCCACTGAAAAAGAGAAAGTGGAAAAGTTTCACCAAGGCTGTTTCAGGGAAAATATTTTAACTGTTCGTTACACAACAATGTTTGAATGAAAATGAGGTGTTAATGGTTTCAGTTTTAAATTAAGATTTTTAGAACTGTTCTAAGTAAAAGCAAAATGTAACCAATTAAAATGTTAGACTGACTCCCCGCATCCAAAGTTTGCATATACATGAGCTTTTTGGGGCAAGAAAAAATAATCTGAAATTTGGTCTTCTGGTTAACCTGGAGAAATCCTTGGTCTTCCAGTCTGGCCATCTAAATTAAAAATGCAGTTAATTATTCACACGGACTAGTCTCAAACTTACTCTTTACTTTCAGCGAGGAACATATCTCACTGCTGAGTGGCTGTGGACAACTCTTGAATCAACGTCCAGTAGGTCCCTGCTTCAAACAGATGGAGCAGCAGCCACCTCCACAATGCTGCTGGTGCTCCAGATGGAGATACCATGGCCTTGATTCGGTGGTCCACACATATGGTCGCATTAAAGGGTATTTTTAGGATGGACCTCAGAAGCGTCCACCTTGGTTGCCACCAGCGTTTCTCTGCAGCCATCATAGGTCATTCTAGAAAAGGGAACATGACTCCAGGCCACTTGTACAAGGAAAGGAACCGGCCCTTGAGGGCACAACTCTTCTCATTGCAGACAGCTGAGGCCTCAAGACTCCTTTCTGGGAATTTTGTGGTGGGAGCAGTGACCTGTACTTATGTTTCTCAAGGCCCATCCAACCTTTGGATAACCCTTTTTTGTTTTTAAACAAAGTTCAGCAAAAATCAGACACACATCTGTTTATTTTTATTCCCCAGCCTGATATATTTTTAAGTGCCTGGACCCATTTTTGACTCAGTGGCTGACTAACAAAACAGCACCTAACATAAAAGAGTGATTTCTTTTTTTTTGGCCTTTCTTTCCAAATAGGTAATAAGTGCTTCCACCTTAATTTCTTCTTCTTAATGTCATCCAGACTGCCAGGCAGAGCAATTGGTGATGGAGCCGTAGGGGTGTCCCAGCGATGTGTACGGACAGAGAAAGCCGATTGGAAACCTTGCACACCTGTAAACCTTGAACACACCAGACCGGTGCTTCCCCGACCGCTCTCCAGGCAGAGCTGGAGCCATTGAACACAAGAGACCAGAGGCAGAAATCAATACAGACATAATTTTATAATTAAAAAATTGTGCATTTTGATGAACAGCTGGCAGTTATAATCATCCCACATTCCACTTGATGCAGAAAATACGTGTCTGGAACCCAGACGTCTGATATTTCTAATGCCACATTTAATGACTTCCTAAGACTGTGCTTGTACTAACCTCCTGCGTTCAGCTACCAGACAAGAGCCCAAAGGCGGGTCCACCCTATAGCTGACTCTAGCTCATCCTAGAGAGAACCTCTTCCAAGGCATTATTTTCACCAAAAAGTTGTCATTGCTATCTTTGGACCAAAAATGCCTCTGAAAATCAACATGTGGGACGTGAATTGATTTTTTTTTTTATTAAAAAAGTAAACAAAGAAGAATTTTAATGATTTTTTTTTTCTTTTTTTGAAGATGTCCATGGGGAAATAAGTTTATTTCTCTACTAGTAAACTGAACAGCATCATGGCTAGTTGTCTTGCCTAAAGGCCAGCTGACAGTCTGACCACAACTCAAATAAACCTTCACTGCCTGGTCAACACAAGATTCAGCACCCCGGCATGACACTGATGAACTTACTGGTCTAGATAGAGTTCCAGTGCCCAAAATACCTCCTTCCTTAGCAGAAAAAAATGATGCTCAGTGAGCTTTGAAGTGGAGGGGGAGGCATCACCAAGGGGTTGCGTACTATGGCAGATAGAAGCCTGAACTCAGCTCCAGAGTCCCCTGCCAGTCTCCAGCCCCATGTGGCTGCAAACTCTTTTGTGATGTTAATTTGTTCCCCCCACGGAGAGCTGTGGAGGCAGACGAATTATTTAGCTTCTCTGCATTGACCCAAGCCCTCTGTGGAAACCCCAAGTCTTGAAGCCTCATTGCGTCTTCCCAGGCACGGCAGAGTCTCATCGGCTTCTGGTTCACGTCACGTTTGGGAACAAAGACACGGGTCCACTGTTCACCCTCCGGAGAGGGGCATCCTGCAGGCTCACATGCACACACACAACAACATATGCACGCCCACAGCTTGCAGACGCAGTCAGGTACAGGCACGTCAACACAGCCACACAGCTTTCAGCTCCCATGCTGGCTTGCATCTCCTGCTCCTCACCAGGGCTTGGGCTGGTGCTGCGTGGACACAGTCATATTCACTCAGCCACAGAGCTCTCTGTTCGGGCACGTGGGGAGAGCAGAGCTGGGCTGAGGTGATGGGTTGGGAGATTGCACCGCTCTGACACGGTCAGGAGAGGTGTCGGCACAGGAGGGATTGCCTAGAGGCACCCACGTTCCCTCTAGACAGGCTGCCTTGGGTTCCAGGTGTCCCAAGATTGCCATGGCTAGACTGCTTGTGTCCCTGCCCTTGCTGGGCTACACCATGGGTGTCTCTGCCCTCCGTGCCAGGTACAGGCAGGTGTGCAGCTGTGTGCACCGAAAGGCAAGAAAATACTGCATCCATCTTACGTACTGCCAAGCAGGGAGGGAACCCCATGTGTTTGCTGCAGGTCCAAAGCTCATCGCAGCAGTATTTCTCCCTTTAATTCTATAGTCACACTGTATGTTCATCACACAAAAGTCCCTTTTCTCCTCTTGAAGTTCCCTTCTCTGACGGATGTGTGCTGCTACAGAGGGTCCAGGATTTGCTGGTGCTGCTGTTGGGAGAATGTCAACTTGGGGGTGATTTCTCTGGTATGAAATGTCTTGGGTGTAAGTTACCTCCTTCGTCTTACTGCTTGTGGGGGTAACCACATGGTGACTTGTGGCCACTGCTGACAACAAAATCAGAAACACATATTGCTGTGGGTATAACTTCTAGGGCATATGGGCGATTTCTGGCTGGCTCGAGCCTCTATAAAAATATGTCCATGATCTGTCCATAATCTATACCACAGGCAAAATTAAGTTAGAGTACGCTGGACACAACGGAGCAAGTCAACAAACACATCTTCTCACCACTCCTTGGGGCTGTATACCGTTTAACCCACGGTCCCTCACCTGCTGGGAGGGCTCCTTTCCACTGGAAATCAGCTTCCCACCTGAAATAGCCCAGTGGACCCTGTGCTCAGGCCAGTAGAGACTGAGGGTCGATGCCCAAGGAGACATCCAGGGAGGAGAGCGACTCCGAAGAGACGGCTCTAGCCTAGGAGCAATTGGTGATGGAGCCGTAGGGGTGTCCCAGCGATGTGTACGGACAGAGAAAGCCGATTGGAAACCTTGCACACCTGTAAACCTTGAACACACCAGACTGGAGAGGGTAAAGGGGAAGGGAAAAGGGATTTTGCTCTGTTTTGTGGTTGATCTTTGACCTCCTCCTTTGATTTTTGAGTACAAACAACCACACTGGAGCTGTGTCCTCTTAGTTACTGTGGGGGGAAGAGAAGGAGAAGGGACTTTGCAAAGGAGCAGGCTAAGTGCACATGTTGGGTTCAGATGGTCTTCACGCTTCCTCCATGCAGGTCCTGCCTTCTCGATGAGCATCTCTGGGCCATCTCAGTGACCAGCTCTGCTGCTCTACCCTGCCACCAAGACCAGCTGTGGGTTCCCTGTTTGCTCCTGTGCCCTTTGCTCCTCTTTGGCCTCTTTTCGCCGTCAGGTGGAGAGAGCCCTGGCACTGCCCAGTCCCTCTCTCTCTTTCTCCCCCATCCTTCCCTCTTCTTCCCCCCTTCAGCACAGTGAAAACCGTCGGGAGTTGATGTTCATCTTGGTGACCCCGATGAGCTTGAGCGGCGTGGAGAGGCTGAAGGAGCTCACGAGGGGGAAGTCGCAGAAGAGGTCGGAGAGCTCGTCCCTCTCCTCCAGCTCGTACGTGGCGTCGTTGAGCATGCGCTGGTGCAGGTGGCAGGTCTGCTCAATCTTCAGCTTGTTGATGTCGCTGCGAAGGCGCATGAGCTGCCTCGCCAGCTGCTGGTCCTGCAGGCGCATTTCTGCCTGAAACACAAGACGGAGGGTGGGGAGGGAAGAGGCTATCGGCAAGGACACAGCGAATTTGCTCATCATGCTGCTCCCTGCTAGAGGCTGCACCAAATCATTGGAAATGTAACTCATCTAGAGATGCTACCCCATTGCAAAGAACTGGGAGGGAGACGGGAGTCTTCCAAGCCAGTAATGTGTCCCAGTCAAATACCAGTTTGGGATGGTGAGTTTTTAGTGTTCAGTAAGTCTGTGCTTGCTCAGTTTTTCAGGAGGACCAGGAAACTGGAATTAAAGCCAGCCTTGCCAAGGCTGTTGGCTTAGTTATCCATCAGTGCAGGCTTCATAGCCTCCATCTCAACCTTAAGCAAAGCCCAAATTAATTTTGTTCATAAGGGAGCAGCCATGGGGAGAAGCAGCAATTAGAGGTGGAAAGGACCAATTAAAAAAACCCCAGAGAACCCATCCCCAAATACTTGGCCTGGGTTTCCAACCTGCATAAATCAGAGCTGGTTCATGACAGCTGGGAACACAACCCTCCGCATCCCCCATGGCTTATCTCGCTGATTTGAAGTGGCTCTCAGGATAGGACCTCCATGTTTTCCCACAGGAGACAGAACAACCGTCCCACAGGCTAATGAGCTAAGTGTTTCAGGGTTTTTTTTCCTCCCCTGGCACCTAACTTCAGAAGGTGGAATATTCAGAAGTGATGAAAGAAAAGAGCTTTTTTTTTTTTTTTTTAAATTCCAACTTATAATTAAGCAGCAAAAATATTGCCACAGGATATTGGGGATGGCGCAGGAAGGAGGTGAATGCTTGCTGCAAGAATCAACCTTTGTCTGGGGAACAGAACCAGGCAGAGTTAGAACAGCAGATGTCTAGAAGACAATCCCCACCTCTCACCCCACATCCCTCCTGACAGAAAAGCAACAAACCACAAACCACAAAGAAAAGAGAGTGGTGGGAGAGAAGCCGAACAGCTCTTAGCAAACCTTGCGGCTTAAATCTCTCTGTAACTACTGGAGACACGGAGGGAGCAAAACTGGCTGGAAAACAGTCCTACATCTGCCCTGATGTGGTGTCCTGCCTCTTTCCCTGCTGTTGCCTCCATCGCAGGACATGAAATGGCTCTGGAAGGAGCCCCTTGGTACCAAGGCTCCTGATTTTGTTTCGTTTGTTGGTTTTTTTTTTTCCTTCCAATGGCTCCCTGGGTATGTGCTGTCCTCACCTGCAGCTGCACCGTGGAGGTGCCCTGACCTCAAATCCATCCTTCACCTCACTCCTCTGACTTGCATCACTGGTTTCTTGACTCCTTGTGGTTTGAACGAGCTCAGAAACAGACCCAGACTACACCTATAGCAATACGTTAAATAGTGCATCACAACAAAGTCTGTCCACTCGATTGCGAGCGAGGTCCTGGCATCCTTTGAGCTCTCACAGTCCTAAGCAATTCCCCACAGGCACTCTTCAGGAGTTAACACAGAGTGATTCATCCTCAGGAGGCATTTGGGATACAGCTGCCTTGTCTGAATTTTAACATCATGGATGTGGCCAGAACATACCAGCTTGCCTCCAGGCCTGAAAATGAGTTGTTTAGTTTACGAGTACAGATGTAGCTCTGGGGGTAGGGTAGGGGGTAAATTTATTCCTGACGTGGTGGTTGGTACATGAAACCAGAGAGAAAATCTCAGAACCATAGAATAGTTTAGGTTGGAAGGGTCCTTAAAGGTCATCTAGTTCCAACCCCCCTGCCATGGGCAGGGACACCTCCCACCAGACCTGGTTGCTCAAAGCCCCATCCAACCTGGCCTTGAACACCTCCAGGGATGGGGCAGCCACAACTTCCCTGGGCAACCTGGGCCAGTGTCTCACTACCCTCACAGTGAAGAATTTCTTCCTGAGATCTAATCTAAATCTCCCCTCTTCTAGTTTGAAGCCATCACCCCTCGTCCTATCACTACATGCCCTTGTGAAAAGTCCCTCTCCAGCTTTCTTCTAGGCACCCTTCAGATACTTGAAGGCTGCTATAAGGTGTCCCCAGAGCCTTCTCTTCTCCAGACTGAATACCCCCAACTATGTCAGCCTGTCCTCATAGGACAGGTGCTCTAATCCTCTGATCATCTTCTCCAACAGGTCCATGTCCTTCTTACGTTGTGGGCTCCAGAGCTGGACACAGTATTCTAGGTGGGGTCTCATCAGAGCAGAGTAGAGGGGCAGAATCCCCTCCGTCACCCTGCAGGCCATGCTTCTTTTCATAGAATCACAGAATCATAGAATTGTTCAGGTTGGAAAAGACCTTTAAGATCATCCAGTCCAACCATTGACCCTACTCTACCAGGTCTGCCACTAAACCATGTCTCCAAGCACCACATCTACACAACTTTTGAACACCTCCAGGGATGGTGACTCAACCACCTCCCTGGACAGCCTGTTCCAATGTTTGATAACTCTTTCAGTGAAAAATTTTTTCCTAATGTCCAGCCTAAACCTCCCCTGGCGCAACTTGAACCCATTTCCTCTTGTCCTATCGCCAGTTACTTGGGAGAAGAGACCAGCTCCCACCTCACTACAACCTCCTTTCAGGGAGTTGTAGAGAGCAAGAAGGTCTCCCCTCAGCCTTCTCTTCTCCAGATTAAACAATCCCAATTCCTTCAGCCACTCCTCATAAGACACGTTCTCCAGACCCCTCACCAGCTTTGTTGCCCTTCTCTGGACACGCTCCAGCCACCTCAATGTCCCTCCTATATTGTGGTGCCCAAAACTTCTCTTGATGCAGCCCAGGATACGGTTGGCCGTCTGGGCTGCAAAGGCACATTGCCAGTTCACGTTGAGCTTCTTATCAACCAACACCCCCGAGTCCTTCTCCTCAGGGCTGCTCTCTGTCCATTCTCCTTGGGAGGCTCCACAGGTGGCCTTGGTATTTCTATGTGAAAACTTTCTGATGCCTGATGCATGGGCTGATGCAACAAGGGTGTCGACCAGAGCAGCCTCAGGGTTGCTCCAGCTTGTTGCACAAACCCTCCTTCTCCAGGCAATGCCTCCAAAGACACTGGGATTGCCCCTTGCAGCATTGCTAGCCTCAGCAGGGCAAAGCAGCCACTTCAGGAGGTTGAAGGGCTCAAAGGGAAGCTTGGTTCTGCTCCAGCTATTTTCCACGGGGGTCAGGAAGCCCTTTTCAATGCTGTGCTCAGAGCCTAAGCTGAGAGCTGACATGAGTATAATGAAAGTTAATCCAAGCCAAGGAAGGTTTTTCTCACTCCTGCACCATGGATGCACCCTGGAGGACCTTGTCTGGTGCTCTCAGCCAGCAACTGGACTGTGGCTCAGTTACCTGGAGAGGATTAAGTCACCTTTGTACAGATCTCAGAGTGAATCTCTTTCTCATGAAATCTCTCTCAAATTGTTGGCAGGGTTGTAGCCATTCACCTTCTTCAAAAAAACTCCGTTTCCTTGCAGACTTTGTAACCTGTGCCCCCAGCAGACAAATGCCACTCGGCAGGTTTTTCTTCTCCCACGTGAGTTGTGATGAAAAAAAAATTCATTCTGTTGATATTTTTCCCTGTTTCACAACAAATGCTGCGTCTTGACATTTTATCGGGAAGGCAATCGTGGACATTATTGAACTGACCCTTGCTTGCTCTTTCTTGTCAGTTTATCAAGCTACATAAGAAATGTCAACAAATGCTTTCATTAAATGCTTTGAGGAATGTGGGATTAAAAAAACCACCACCAAAAAGGGTTTAAAAATTAATTATGAGGCCATTGTGGAGATGGATGTGAGTTGGAGATTGCTATTTTTCCCTTGCAAGCCCGCTTTCCGCTTTTTGACCGGTTCTTGCTTTGCCTGTCCTTTAAGGAAGCCATCTTTCCTGCAAGCTGGAAGACAAAGCTCTCCAGGGTATGCCTTTCAAGTGCTCGATCTCCAGTCACCCTTCTTTCCCCTATAGGACCTGCTGACCCTGATGTTTACTATATGGCTATATGGCCCACTGGCCCACCTGTAGGGTTGGGGGCAAACCCATCAGCCATCTCCATTGATCACTTAGGCTGTGAGACCATCTTAGACACAGCGCTGCCTGGCTGTGATCTGGGGCTGAACAGGGAAGAAAGAGTGACCTGTAAGATGTGCACCATCAGCCAAGGCTTTCCCAGGGGGATAAAGCTCTCTTCTGTCCTCCAGGAAAGGAAGGTAGATGGGTGAGGAACAAGGCCCGGCAATGGTTGACTAAAGGATGATGTGCACAACGGGGATATAGCACAGGGGATGAGGGTTGTCACCACTTGCACCCCTTGGGAGCCTGCCTTGGCTTCCCCGAGGGCTTGGGAGCATCTTGCGTGGTGACATGAGGTCGGTCCACGGGGTGACAACTGGGCAGAGCACGAAAGGCCCCACTGTGGGCTGCAGGGCATGGCCTCTCGCACTCTTCCCACTCATCACTGGGGCTTGGCTCGAGATGCAAACACCCTGTCATCCCTCCATGGATTTGTCCTGTTAAAACCATGATCAAAACCATCCAGAATACTAGCAGAATTTGGATCAGAACCCAGAAATCCTCATTCTCCTTCTCTTTCCCAGAGGCTTCTCACAAGTGCTAGAAACATTCAATCTGTCCCATGCTAAGGACCAAACCACTGCTATAAATGACGAACCATCACTTTTTAAAAGGAGCACTGTCGGGTCAGCAAAGCTCCACAAAGCTTACTGGAAAGAAATAATGGGATTACAGGGGTGACATCACAGGAAGTTATGGGTTTTCGGTTTACACAGTTCACCCACAGGGCCAGTCACCACAGTGTAACTTGATGCACCAGTTTATCTGTGTGGGACGTAGCACAATCCCACACACTCTGTGCAATATCCTGGAGAAGCCCATGGGGCACGTCCAGCAGAAGCTGTGCATTTTGCTTCCATCGAGTTTCATGCACCAAATGCTGGAACAGCCTTAGGTATGTCTTGCTCACATGAACCACTTTTGAACACGCTCTGCCTCTTTCTGCATGCCCAGTTCCAGCAGGCAAAGAGCTGCCTTTCATCTGCATGGTTGGAGCATACTGTTGGGATAGACAGGCTGCTGGTTTGAAGATCCTCAGATGGGAGGTCATCCTCCTCCTCTACTCTGCCCTGGTGAGGCCGCACCTGGAGTACTGTGTCCAGTTCTGGGCTCCCCGGTTCCAGAAGGACAGGGAACTGCTGGAGAGGGTACAGCAAAGGGCTACAAAGATGATTAGGGAGCTGGAACATCTTTCTTATGAGGAAAGGCTGAGGGACTTGGGTCTTTTTAGTCTGGAGAAGAGAAGACTGAGGGGGGATCTCATCAATGCTTATAAGTACTTCAAGGGAGGGTGCTGGCAGGATAGGACCAGTCTTTTTGCAGTGGTGCCCAGTGATAGGACAAGAGTAATGGGCAGAAACTTGACCATAGGAAGTTCCATCTGAACATGAGGAGGAACTTCTTTCCTTTGAGAGTAACAGAGCACTGGAAGAGGCTGCCCAGAGAGGTGGTGGAGTCTCCCACTCTGGAGACATTCCAAACAGGCCTGGATGCCATCCTGTGCAACCTGCTGTAGGTGACCCTGCTGTGTCAGGGGGGTTGGACTAGATGATCTCCAGAGGTCCCTTCCAACCTTGGTGATTCTGTGATTCTGTGATCCAAACCCAAGTCCTTCCTGGCAGAGGAGCTACTGCAACTGCTAGACTGAATCACAAAGCTGGACCACAGAGGCCCAAAGAGTTATGAACCCAGGAAGGCTTTTCTGTTAGGATTGAGCCTCAGAGTCTCCCAGGGATGTTTAATGTGGGGGAGGGAGAGAAAGTCTTGGATGCACCCTTGCCTGTTGGCCAGCCTAAGTGGCTTAGCCCAAATAGGTAGAAGCAGCTCAAGGTGTAGCTCAGACTTGTCTTCAAGTTTGCCTTAACCATATGGTCACAGAGAGGGAGGCCAATAATGTTCCCATTACCAGTGGTCCACCTGCCTGTGTTGCTATGGAGGGCTGTGTCAGCAGGGAGCACCTCATGGCATGGAGGTGTGGAGATCCCTGAGACCTCTTCCCAAAAGAGGTGTGCCCCATGGACAGCATCCCAGTTTGTGGTCCATGAAGCTCAGAGTGATGGTCTGTGGCAAAGCAGCTGCTCCCGTGGGGCTAGTCCTTTTTATTTCCAAAAGATCAAAAGGAACTTAAATCCAAACTGGTGTTTTCCTAACTGAGTGCAGCCACTTGGATTCAAGCGCAGAGAAGCACAGACCACTTATTAGACCCTTGCCAAACACTTCAGAGAAGTCAGTTAAGTCTGTGTTTTGGTTTGAGTCTTCATCTTCAAAGGTGCTCAGATGCCACCCTGTCGTGGCTAATTTTAGATGCTCATGCCCTTGTGGTGCAACCCACAGCCCCAAAAGAGTTATCTAAGTTCCTCCTGCAGTGCTTGGGAGTTACACACCACCAAAGTCCAGCATACCTCTGCCAGATGACACCTGCAGAGCCTGACACGGGTCCCAAATCTCATCCTTCTTGAGTGTTGAGTTTGGTCTGTGTTGACGCCCTCAGAATTAATCTTCATATTACCTTTTCCTGAGGGAGGCAGTTACCTCTATTTTTTTGTGAAATCAAGGGGTGCTAAAATGCTTCCAGGATTGGGAACGGTGTACCTAGGAGAAAGCCCGCTGCCAGAGGGAAAACCTGGCAGCTTAACATCTGAGTGAACTGAACTGAGGAACGTCTCAGTGGGCTTATACATGGGCTTACACAGGAGAAAAGCACATCATTTCTCAGATGTTTCTGCAGTTACATCTCTGCTATGCGCTTAAATCCACAGCTACTCCACGGAACTTCCACTCTCTAAAACAGGGTGGCGGCACCCAAACTGCCCCTTGGGGATGGTCCTATTCTGTGATAAATCCTAAACTGTGCCCCAGCTGCAGCAATTTAACAGTACAGATGACCATGCTCTGGTGCCTGTGCCCTTGTCCTTTCATTACTTTAAATACAAATACAGAAAAGTCCTTCCTGGACCTGCTCTGTAGCAGAGGACTCCCAGCAGAGTCTCCATCACCATATCCATGATCTAGACTCCCTCTCCTACTCTCCACCTCCCAACAACCCCAGAGCAATCTGCAACGAAGCTCATGTCAACACTGTTTTGGTGTCACATTATTGTGTAAATTCACTTAAGTACTTGTTCAGCCAATATCAGTATCCCAAACAGAGATAATAGCAGTTAATGTTTAATAATAAATGTCTGACCAACAGGACATAGGTGTTTTAACGATTTCCCAGGAGAGAGCATCAGACTCTTGTGTCCCTTTTCTAGAGTCTTTCCTGCATTCTGGCTCGCACACCTCAGCTTTCAGTGCCAAACGTTGGTGAATTTGAGATGGAAAACCTATTTTCCTACTGGGCCAAAGTCAGAATGGTCCTAAGATGTCCCAGTTCATAGCAGAGTTTTGTTCTTTACCCACATTTAAGAGGAAGAAGACTTTAAGGACTCAGTTTCAGAACTTTATAAACATTTGTCCCGACAAATTTAAAAAACAAAGAGGAAAATACAGTCTGACCACTCTGATCCTTGGGTCTGTCACCATACCCTGGCTGTTGATGGCTTTACTTTCAGTATTGGTGAAGAGCAGCCACACTTGACAGCGCAAAGGCAAACACAAGGGCAAAGAAGAGGCAGGAGGAGTTGGGGAGGGAAGTGCTCCAGCCCCGGGGCGGTTCAGCACATGCTGAGTGCTGCAATTTGCTCGTACACCTACACAGAGCCTCTTAGCGCAAAAACAAGAGCAGGAGTTTGCATGTCTGAATAAATCAGCTTCTCGGGGCCAGATTCTCAGCAGGTCCCAGCTGACGCGGCTGGCTGGAGCTCCGTGGGCATATGTCAGTCCTATCAACCAGGGCCAGGACGTGATGTGCAGAATCAGGCCCTGGGACAGGTCGTGTGAGGTGAAAGACCAAGAACAGCAGATGCAGAGTAAGACTTTGGGTTTGTCCTTCGCTTCTGAACATGAGGAGCCAGAACCTGGCTGAACCTGAACCAGGGACATGAAGGCAAATTCCTTGCAGCATTGCGTGACCCCTTTTTGTGTGAACTGGGAGTGATGCTTCAGATTTAACAAGTAACCTTAATTTTAAAGCTGGGCACTCCTGGACTATCACTTCACCAGGCAACTAACCCATGCCATGGCCTGTTCTGTAGCACCATGGCCAAAGGGAAGTTTGGGCATACACATACTACTGAATTCGCTTTTCTGCCCCTACTGGTTTTGGCTGGGACAGAGTCAATTTCAATACTGGGTGGTCCTGTACAAATTGCCTGTTGGGAGCAGTCCCCAGCATGTGCAAACTCCTGAAGTTCTAACTGTTTGGCAAGGTGCTAACTGGTACAAACCAAAACCATGCTGGGACCATGCTATTGAAATAACCCAGCCTAAACACACTGGTAGCTCTGATGGGGGTTGCGCAGTGTGGGTGATGGAGCTGCATGCCCTGCATTATTGCATTTCATTCAGTAAGGACACTGTCTGGTGTTCTTTCCTGGGTAGAAACCTCCACATACACCAGCTTTCGCTCTTTCATTGGACAGATGAATCCTATATACTCTAAACTGACTTCTCATGAAGGACTGCGTAGAGTGAAGGAGAATTCACCCTGCAGCAGAGGACAGCATGGTGGAGGTAGGTTTCACCCCAGCTATGGATACTGGATCACTTTTGGATGATCTTCAGAAAGCTGCCTGGGTTACTCACACTTGCTTGGGTCAAGGCTGGGTTGCGTGCTGCTCCCAGGTCTATGGTCTCCTACGTTAAACCAGACCAGAATGATCGATTGTCCGCTTAGGGTGACTTTGCCAAAGGTCTTGGCAACGTGTCCTTATTGTAAGCAAAAAGGAGCAGAGAGGTTGAAGCTTCTGTGTTTGACTCTTGCTCTTGTGCAACATGTAGGCCAGGGTGGTCAAAAGACTCACTGGACTCTCAAGTCTTGAAATTCAGTGTATTTTGGGTACCTTGTGGCTCTAGGTGTTTCAGGAAGGGTTTGCTTAATTACCATAGCAGCAGTCCCTGATGCTTTTCTGCAAGCACCTTGTATCTTGCAAAGCTGGTGTGTAGGTGTTGCTCAAACTGAAGGTCCGCTCTCTCTTCCTGCAGGAGGCATCTCTGACCCCATTGCCTTTGGGTCCATAATAGATAAACCCTGCCTGCTCTGGGAGGACCAGTGCAGCGAGCAAGGTTCTTGCTACGTTTACCAGAACTCAGCCATGAGCCGATACACCCTCGATGCTGGACGGATCTACAAGGTGATGCTGCCTGTTAACTTCCTTCTCTGATAAAACAAACAGACCAGCATAAGACCAGCGTTTTGCTCTGGTGGTGGCCCCTTGCCTGGTTGCCCTGAGCAGGGTGCTGTCTGAGGGATGTGGCCCTCTCTGGCCTTGCCTCCTGCCCGAAGTAAGTGTATGACCTTAGGCACAACCATACCTTGCTCTGAAGCCTTCCCAACTGCTTTACTATCACAACACGGGGATAAACAAGGAAAAATCCTGCCTGTGTCGGGATGTGTGGAAGATCATTCCTTCATTTGAAAAGAATCTGGGTTTCACCCTTGAGATGTAATGTGAAATGCATCTTTTTGTGCCAGCATCCTGTGATGCGATGGCCTCGCTGCGCTCTCACTGTTTGCTGGCAGCTCTTACCCAACAATAGTGCCTCCGACATAGCTATTTAGCTCTGTGGTCAGTCAAATACATGCTCCCTCTTTTGGGGAAATTGTTCTAAATTACATGAATCACGTCCAGATCCAGAAAAGACTGGTATAATTAAGAGGCAGGAAAATGGAAAGTGAGGAACAATTAGGGCTTTCTTTGCCCTTTTTCTTCTTTAATTTAAACTTTTAGTTTTCATCAGATGGTGGTTTATATACCACACCCTAGTCTAAAAGGGTAAGACCAGCCTCTGAGACAATTTATACTTCCATCATGGACAGAAACTAAAAGAACAAACCAAACCTTTTAAAATCTGGGGCTCTGAAAGGGAAAATCTGCTTCTTACTGTCTTTGGGCATCTTGAGACTTGTGAATTTAAGATTGCATCACAGATGCAAGCACAGACTCAGATTCAGGTCTCAGATCTGGAGCTGAGATTCTCCAGAGCACTGAGTGATTTTAGCAGATCAGCTCAAATCCTCTTCATAAAAGTCCTGGACTCTTGAGAGCACTGAGCTGGCCTTGTGAAAACCATGGTCCTGAGAAATATCTCGACCACTGGAAACTGTAACATCCAGAACCAATTCCGTAAATAACTTCTCTAGACACCAATTTAGCTGAGCGAATACAGCAATAAAACAAAAAGTTGACAAATAAACGTTATCCAAAGAAAAAGTTACAGAGAATTTTTAGAAGTTATTATCATAGAATCATAGAATGGTTTGGGTTGGAAGGGACCTTCCACCCCCCCTGCCATGGGCAGGGACACCTCCCACTAGACCAGGTTGCTCAAAGCCCCATCCAACCTGGTCTTGAACACCTCCAGGGATGGGGCAGCCACAGCTTCTCTGGACAACCTGGGCCAGTGTCTCACCACCCTCACAGTCAAGAATTTCTTCCTAATAGCTCATCTAAATCTCCCCTCTTTCAGTTTAAAACCATTACCCCTCATCCTATCGCTCCACTCCCTGATCCAGAGTCCCTCCTCAGCTTTCCTGTAGCCCCTTTAGGTACTGGAAGGGGCTATAAGGTGTCCCCAGAGCCTTCTCTTCTCCAGGCTGAACAACCCCAACTCTCTCAGCCTGCCCTCACAGCAGAGGTGCTCCAGCCCTCAGATCATCTTCGTGGCCTCCTCTAGACTTACTCCAAGAGGTCCATGTCCTTCTTATGTTGGGGGCCCCAGATCAATTCATTGCTGTGCACGAGAAGTGTTCCCCAAAGACTTTCAGCGCTTATCAAAAGCAAAGCTTTTGCACAGGAACATTTTCACAAGCGCATCTGAACTGCAAATGACGTCCCAGCCCCCTGGGACCCTGTTGTAAATATTGCTGCTGTCACTACAGTTGCAAATGCTGATGGGACTCACAGGCAAACTTCCGATCAGGCAACACAAAAAAACCCCACATGACATGAGTTGTTTCCAGTCATGTGAGCCGAATAACAAAGATTTTTTCATTCCAGTGAGGCGAAGGGAAGGCTCACTGGGAAGTATGGTTTTGGTGTGTGCTTGCTCCTACACTTGTGAAGGGCGCCAAGGTCCATTCTCCAGCCCTGAAAACAGCTCCCCTGATCTGGTCATGTCCATGCTATTGACCTCCTGTGGCATCCAGAAAAGATGTGCTGCATCCACACTGCCTGCTGGGAATTATCCCCCAGTCTGTACTGACTCCTGAGCTGGGTTGGTCTTCACTAGTTGGCCCAGGTCAAATTTGTGCCAAAGACCATGATAGCAACACAACATATAAAAGATGAGCTTCCAGCACCCCTGCCCTGGCTCTGTGTATTTTCCTACAGTAAGTGTAGCATTTTTCTCTTGTCTTCCTCTCTGTGAAACTACCAGTTCACAACTACCAGAAATAAACATATGTATAAGATAGGGCCCAAGGTTGGGATGGGAGGATGATAGAAATGTGGACCAGCTTCTAATGAAGCAGGAGCCAACAGATGATGAACATTTAAGAGCTGGATGGGGAGAGGTCTGAGATAAAGTTCTGGCATCATGCATACAGCAAAAAAAGGAATTTTATTGATTAGATATTACATGGTCAGAACAATGGGATTCCAAACAGTTTGAAACAAAAGGAAGCGCTTGGTCTTACCACGCAGAAACGACTTGGGGAAGCAGATTACCACAAGACCTTATAGAGAGTTATGAGTTGGAAAAAAAAAAAAAAAAAGAAAAAAGGGGGAATTAGGCAAACCTTTGGAGGTTAGGTCTGCTAATGACTGTTAAATGCAGTGGTCAGCATTCTATCTCCCGCTGAGGGAGTTCCTAAAGCACCAACAGCCACAAGCTGCAAGGGCAGATCCAGGGGACGGATCTAGCTGTGCTTCCTTCCTACAGCCCTGATGAAGCGTCCCTTCGAGATGCTCATTAGGGAAGGGTTATTGCGCCAACAGTGCCCACGTATTTATGTCATATTCATACCCGCTGTATTCATCTGAGTGTTGAAATACAATTAGAGAAGCAGCAGAGAGGACAAATTGCTAAAAAGTCCTAACCAGTGCAAGTGACCATATCTCCCCACCCTGCTGGATCCCAGCAGGGAAGCTCAGACTGGCCCAGCTCCTTCTCTGAGGTGATGGATGCTCTGGCATTCACCTTTTCCCTTCCCTGGGCTGCTTCTGCTCCCACCAGCCACAGAAAACGCCATGATTGATTGTTGCTTTTTCACCTGGGGCTGAAAGCAGGTAGGAGCAAGGAGCTGCTTGTTTCCTCATTCTTTTTTTTGTTCATTTCCCTTCTTGAAAAAGCACGTTATTTGACAGGGACAGGAAACCACTTACCAGTTCCTTCCTGAGCCATGTCAAAGCTTCGTCGATAGTCTCAAAGCCACCTATTCTCCCTGAGGTAAGAGTCACCTTGTCCTGGGCAGGGCTCCCATTAAGATGCAGCTGCACCTTCCTCAAGGGAACAGTCTCCTCCATGGCCTTTTTGGCCTCAGTTGCCTCCTCCTCCTCCGCTCCTGGTGGCTGGGGACTCTTCCATGCCTGCTCCTCCAGCTTCGCCTTCCATTCCAAGTAGGACGGGCGCCTGGTCTCCAGTCTCAGCTTCTCTGTCAATGCCTTGAGGCTCCTCAGGTGGTCGTCAGGAGGAGCAGCACCTCCAGAGCCAGTATCTGCGCTGTCCAGAGCCTCTTCTATTTGGATTTTGGGTAGAGACATCCTTTCCGGGAGTCAAACAGCATAGGGATGTGATGCAAAGGGCCAGGGGTGGAGGTGGGAAACCCTCAGGGCTAGACCAGCTTCTGCAGTGTGACAAACACAGATCCTTGAAGGACAGCTGCGGTGGTGGTGGCTCCCGTTCAAGCACCACGCTGGCCCTGGACAAATACCTAGAAGAAAAAACAGAGGGTTGGTTTCCAGTTCGAGAAGGAAAAGGGAGCGACAAGGCAGAGACGGCTCTTGCTGCAGCGGAGGGAGCGAGGGCTTTGGGAGAGGCACAGTGCCAAGGTGCTCCTGGGGAGTGTTACCTCACCTCAGCTATCTGACTGCTTTTGGGGCAGGAACAGACAGGTTCTGGCTTTTAGGGAAGCTCTGGTTACCTACATCTCTGGTCTTAAGGGGCCATGAAAGGGTTGCCAAGGAAGCCGGGACACGTTCACAGACCCCTCTGGGGCTGTGTCACACAACCTGACATCCTCTGGAGACAGCAGTGGCTGTTGCTGGGGGTCGGGGTGTCAGTAGGCACTGTTTTGCTGGTTTTCTGGCTGGTGACCTACATCTTTCCAGTTAGGCAAAACAGGACCAGGTGAAGTAAGACAACCAAACTTCTCCCAAGAGTTCGAGCCAAAAAGAGAGCTGCAAAAAGTGGCTTCTTCCCTCCCTGCCTTCAGTTTTACAGATTTGTGGTTAGGTCTAGGTTTGCTAAAGATGCCAATCTGAAGCCGTAAGATTCAGCTCCCTCCTGTCCAGCAGGCTCAGGGCAGGAGCATAGTCCCCAGCCAAGTGTGGGAGACGCTGCCCCAAGGTGCTGGCACGGTTTTGGTTCAGATGCCAGCACTCAGGGAGACTTAAAGTTGTGGTTTCCACCACTGGCCACGGCCAGTCTGCCCACTGGGAATGGTCCCAATGGTCCCCTTGAAAACGCCCTGGTGGAGGACTAGCACAGAGGACCCAGGATGTTCCTCCCTGCTTCTCCTCCTGCCACCATGTGTGGACTCTGGGAAGCTGAGCCCAAAGCTGGTTTACCAAAGTGTGGGACTTGCAGGGACAGAGGACTCAAACAACTCCGCAAGAGTTAAGCTCAGGCAGCTTCTGCTTTCATTTGCCAGCAGGATCAGATAAGAGACTTTCTCAAGGTCGTATTCTCATCTAGGCTGAGCTAGGAATAGATCCAGAGCTCTCGTCTATACGGCAAACACAAAACAAAATACTTTTTTGCCTGCCTGGTAACATGCCCAGAAAGACCAGCCGAGACGTATGCAGCTTTCTAGCTGGATGCACTAAACCACAGCAATATGAATTACTCAGCCATTCTTTTCCTTGTTATTTGTGCCCACAAAGACGTGTGTAACTCTGAAATCCAGACCATAATTATGCCTCTCGAACCTTTTCAGTAAGAAGATTCAATTTAAAATAAACACCAACAGAAAGCAAGATTTATCCCACAATTGTGTGCAGGCACATGAGCTGAACGAGGAGTCGATAATATACACACAGACAGTCTGGAGGTGGAGAATTAGTCATGTTGCGGTCTTGTTCCTGCTCCTATTTATGTTAATGAGAGTTTTACGGTGAGCAGGAGCAAACACAGATACTATATCAGGTCGAAGGCAACAGCTCTTATGCCTGGAGCAGCAACAATTTTCCTTCTTCTGTTGAAAAACAGATCGTAGAGAAGGGAAAGCAGAGGGCTGCCCTTTCAGAGTCAGGTCCTGCACCAGCTCTTGCATGGTGAGGGCATGTCGATGATTTTCACTTGCCTCCAGCTCCAGCCTACCAAAATCAATAAAGGAAAACACCTAATGACTTTAAAGACCTCACCTCCGAGCTTCTTTTCCTCTCCATTGAGATGGAGATTGCTAGGGTTGGCCAAAACCAGCAGCCCAATAGAGTCTGCTGCAGCTCCGCGCTGGGCTATTGGGTTTGATAACCCCGAACAAAAATATTCTTTTTATCGTAAGGGCTGACTTTTCTGAATGCCACAGCTACAAAGCAGAACCCCCACAAACTCCTTTGTCTTGTGTCTTCGGCACGTATAAAGTCCTCAGGGTGAAAAACACCCTCGCTATTTGCGCCCTGGGCACAGCTCAGTTAACATTTAGAGGATCGGACCCTGAAAGCACGACAGCAGTTTGGAGCACCCCCTTTGCCATGACCGGTTTGCCATCTCCCCCTCCCCATCGCTATCTCCCAGCAGCTGTGGAGGGATTTGATTTTTCTGCCCTGAAAACGGCACCGATCCAACCCACCCTTCACCTCCTCCCAGCTGCAACACGAAACTTCTCTTTCACTCTGTAGGGACACCCCTAAATAGTCATGTCTGTTCCCCAACCTGTCCAAACTCAGAAATGAGAGAAAGGAGCCGCCTCTAACTTCCTATCACTATCTTGGACTTGGGTTAAAGACCTGCTGCAGAAAAAAGGAACTGAAAGTGGTAAGCGTGTGAAAAATCCCTGTGTGTGAGGCTGCAATACAAACCTGCTTGCCGCCTGAGAGCTACCTAAATCCCAGGAGCAAACCTGGCCTCTGGCTCAAGCCAACAGACATCTCCCAGTGTCCCTGCCCCAGGCTCAGTTTCCCCTTGGGCTGGTCTGCACAAGGGACTTTGAGTGATTAACCCTTGATTTGTCTTCATTATCACACCTGCCAGGCTCAGGGGGTTGGTGCCATGCCTAATTAGTGGTTACAGGCGTTCAGCACCAAAATGGGGTGAGGGTCTGCTCCCACCTTGCTAAGACCCTTTGCTCAGGGGTTTGCCCCTTCCCTTGCATGAATCCTATCAATACTGAAGGCACAGGACACATCGGGTCACCAAGACAACAAAGAACCCTTTAGTTTCTTTGTTGGGTTAGGTTTCCATTGGAGAAGACAGCTTAACTGACCTTGCAAACTGTAATGCAAAGGGATTAGCAGAAACACATGACCAGGATGGAGAAATAACAGGACTGTCAAACTGGATTGGGTGTGAAGTCCTACCACGCCAAGACTCACAGAGCCAGCATGCCCTAAGGCTTGGCTTTTGCATGGTTGCAGGTCAGCAATGCAAACCCTTCTCTCTTCCCACGCCAGACACACCATGCAAAGCTCATGGGTTGTCCTGTGCTCTGAGAAACCAGGTCCAGCGGCACAATCTGCCACCACAGCTTCCCACTGCAGCCATTCCTCCAGCTCTGATGCAGGTGCAGAAGACCTGTCCCCACCACACGCCCTCAGACATCCCTGCCTGTGCGTTAGAGCAGGGGATCAGGAGACCTTGATTGTCCTGGTTTGTCCCCTGACAAACCAGGTGTGATGGGGTAAGGAGGCAAGGGGGGGTGTACAGGGGTGTGAGAAAAGCTTGGCGTTATCATCCCCAATGATGGAAAACAATAAATCCAGATGCTGCTCACAGCCGAGAGGGAGATTGCACAAAGTGACACTAGGCACAGCCTTTTACCCTGCGGGAGTTTTACGTGCCTGAGAAGTTTTACACGTCTGTACCCTCCCCATCAGCTCTCTGTGCCCTGGTCAGCTTCGAACATGCGGCATTCATGAAGCAGCGTTGGTTGGTATGTGCTGGACCAGGGCAGCACAGGTACAGCCTGTTAAATTCAGGGCTGTAGATAGGGGCACGTAGTGTTTTGGAAGGTCACACGCCAGGGAGCAAGAAGTCTGGGAGAAGAAAGGGAAAAAAGAAGGGAGAAACACTCAGGGCGGAAATGAGAGGGACAAAGCAGAATAAATAAAACGATTAGCTAGGACAGAGGTGTGCGCATTATTCTGCTCCCTTCACGCTTCCTGGTGGACTTCAGCTTACTGTAATACCATCTTTTATTGCAGAGGAGCAGCAGTGATTGTAAGAGTCTGCATTGCTCTGCTCATCTAGTCTCTGAGAAGAAAAAAGAGCATCAGCATGAGACAAAGGTAGAGGGAAGCCCTTTTGCAGGATGAAGGGTTGCCCACGTCGCCCATGGATGCCACTTCTGGTGTGGGTTAAACAGGGCAAAGGTAATGGTTCGGCCTGTTAATGACCTTCAAAAAGCACTTCAGCACTTTCTTTGCCTCAGTTTCCCTCTCACTGAGTGGGCAGTTCATGTAACCGGCCTTCAGGAAAAGAGCTCTGAGGATGCTCAGAGACATACAGAGGTTCACCTCTGGTATCTTCAGGTCTCTCCACCTCATCTGGGTCCCCATGCTCTGCCTATAATCAGTGCAGGGACACCCTCTAAGATCCACCGAGTCTGGGATGCGGATCCCCCCGACCGTTTGCAAGGCATTTGCTCCAAGGGTTTGCATAGGTGCCACCCTGTGGACCATGAATACACCCCTTGATCCTACAAAAGAAAGCCCTAGAGTCAATTTGCACCTGCTAACACCGTCCTCGAGCTCTGCAGGGCCCAGGGAGTGAGGAGGACCTTGATCCCGAAACGACGGGCTGAAGAAATATCGAGGTGGAGTGAGATAACGCCCGGTGTTCGTACCCCGTGCAGGGAGAGAGGTCTTCGCTTTCCTTCTCGGCATGGCAAAAAGACAGGGATGGGGTGGGGGTGGCTGACCCCCCCCGGAAGGTCTGCAGCAGGTTGGCAGCAGGGCCGCGAGGAGGAGATGCCTGTGCAAGGGGGTTGCCATAGCAATGGAGTAAGGGAGGACTCTGTCTGCTGCACGGTGGTGGGTAGAAGCTCCCAAGCATCCTCCGGGCCATGGAGATGCCGAGGCAGCGGGTGAGGGAAGGAGAGACCCATCCAGGCCAATGTCACGGCTCCCTGGAACCAGTGGTTCCCTTTCAGGGAGGATGCACCTGAATAACTCCTTTCCCCCATGCCAAAATGACCTCACTCAGGAAAGGAGCTGCTGTGCTGTGCGGGCTTCGGTGATCTCAGGCTCGTCCTCACCCTGGGGTCCCCTACCGCAGCCCCTCCAACCGGCACGGCTGCAGCACCCTGCTCTGCACGAGGCTGCTACAGAGACGGAGAGCAAATCGCTCCCCCAGCCCTCCCACCGACTCAGAGGACAACCGATCTCCCTGGGTTATATTATGCAGTATTTGGCCACCCGCTCCCTTTCTGAAATCTACTTCCGCAGAAAACTGACCTGGTTCCCAAATGCTCTCCTCACCTGTCCCAAAATGACCTTCAGCCTCCCTTCCCCTGAAAAGGAGAAGACGCCAGAAGCCTGAAGATCTGCCTGTCCCTGAAGTCGGGACTCCCTCCCAGGGCAGAGGCGCTTGCTGAAACTGGTGCCATCAGGGTGCGATGCTCCCTTCCTGCTCAGCATGGTTGGTAGGATGGAAGGGAGTCTGCCCATGCAAGGCTGGAGGGGTCGTGGCAGAGCCCCCAGACCTCAGTAAGCGCCCACTGGATATAGTGCCCACGGGGACCTCCTGGCCACACTCATGTGGGCTGTTAGCTTGTCCCTTCTTCCAGGGGCAAGATGAAGACACTGAAGTGACCAAGCTGGGCATCACAAGTATGAGTGCAGGTCCAGGTCTGGTGACTCTTCCTTCAGACCTCCTTTCAGGGCTGCCCACATCAACTCTGTCCCTTCACACACACACACACAGCCCCAACTTCCAGCCTAATACATGACAAAAGCCCAGGGAGGAGACCACATTTCTGTCCCTGGATTGATCCAGAATGCAACGTCCTCGCAGAGGTTTGGAGATGTGGCTACAGAGCTGCCCCACGCAGTGGACTGAGATATGGGTACAGGACCTGGCTTAATGGGATCCTGAGAGCACCTGGATATTCGTGTCCATTTACTGCCATGCCCAGAAGACCTGCCAGACAGCTTGGATGTTACGGTCAGCAGCAGGGAAGCAACATCTCCTGCTGCTTCAGCCCTTTGGATGTGGACACGGCATTCACAGATACACGGGGGAAAGAAGAGGG
>VYXH01008685.1:70294-122848 GCA_013397275.1 Burhinus bistriatus | reverse complement strand
TTTTTTACCCTTCCCTCCTCCTGTCCAAACCATTCCTCCTCTCCCCCAGGGGCATCGGGAGAGAGATTTACAGCCCTTTCCCGAGTCCGGCATCCCAACAAAGGCCTTCCAAAACGCATCACAGGGATTTCCCACCTCCCTTCAAATGCCCACCAGACCAGGGGTGCCCCAGACCACCCCCCCACCCAACCCCCAGTAATTTGGATGCCGTGTCTGTACAGCACAGGGGGAGTGGGCACCTGGCGAAGGCAGCAATGCAGACTCCAAAGAGTGAAGAACAGCATTTTCCCATTTCTGATGCAAACGCAATTTTTTTAAAAAATTTTTTATTTTTTTCTTTTTTTTTTTCTGCTTTGCCAGCACACTTTTTTTTGTCAGATTTCAGATGTGCATATGCGAACTCAGTCTGGTGATCAGCTCCCGCTGTGCTGCAGGCAGTCGCTCCACAGCTTGCACCCGCCCTTCCCAGGGCTGCTGAGGACGGAGGGGGACCAAGGAGATGGAAGAGCTGTTGCCTTCATGCTAAAACCATCTGACACAGACCTACAGCTGCATTTAAGCTCTTAGCAGCAAACGGGTGGTTCAACATTTCCTGCAACATCTCATCGAAACAAAAACTGGGTCTGTGCCGATGAACCAGAGAGCGTCAGGGAATGGGCGTGGGGGCCTGGTGGAACCCCGTCCCTGGTCTGGTTTTGACATGGGATGAGCAATCCCGGGACACGGCTCAGGAATGAGCAAGACCCGGGCCCCTTTTTGACAAACAAATTGGATGCAGACACCCAGATTTGATAGCCAAGAGCATTTAATCGCATGGATGTGGCCAGACAGGGTCAGTTGGCCTCAGGGCCAGAGACCAGGTCTAGCACGGGTTAGTTTACAAGCAGAGGTGTCGCTACCAAGGCTGAACGTCTATCTCGTCGCAGTAACAGACCACACACTGTCGCCCCCTCCCTCTTCTGTAAATGTTTATTTTTAATTTAGTTGTGTAATGGATTTCAAATGAGCTGCCATAAGACACCAGTGAAAGGCTGAAGCCAGGTCCCTCTGAAGTCTCTTCATGGGTTTTGAATGGTTTTTGGCCTGAATTTATCTCGTATACGTTGTCTTCACCCCCCCCCAAAAAAAAAAAAAAACCAAACCTGTGGAGAGGAGCTACTTTCCTCCTTCTACCAAAATGTTCCCGGTGGTGAGGCTTTAGCCCCAACCACCTGCAGTGGGCACCTGAGATTAGGTGTAATGAGTCAAAATAAACCTGTGCGACACTAACACTCTCCGTACCTATGGCTCAGATTTTTTTTCTTTTGCTCAGGTGAAGCGAGGTCTTTCTGTTGCACTCAGAGGCTGCAGCAGCTGCCAGGCTCCTGGAGCTATGTCCCACAGCACCTTTTCCAGAGGACGCCTGAACCCTTGGGAACACTTGGATCCAAGCCTGGGTCCTTGTTTGGATGCAGTTTTGCAAAGCCCAAGCCAGGAGTTGCCTGCTCTAGTGGTAATTTCCTCCAGGCTTTCTTGGGAACCCGAATCTCCTGTGCCAACCTGAGCACCACAAATGCTATAAGGCAGATGTGCCCTATAGCCAGCTAAATCTCACCTGGACCTTCTGAACAGCATCTGTATCACCAGAAATAGGCAGAAATGACCATTCGTCTTCCGTAACGGCAGCAGTTCAACACAGCTTGGATTTGAACCATTTGCTTCTTGCCCTGGCTTCTATCTTTGGGGAATTTCTCCTTGCAGGCATCCTGCCAAGAGAGCATGGAGGGACTGGGCCTCCCAGCAGGGGAGTGTGGCCATTCTGTGGGACCATGTGCTGGCAGCATCTTGTAGGAGCGTCAACGGTTGCTTCTCAGTTGATCACCAAATAAATGCCTTTCCCCCAAAGCAAAGTCCCTGGGGCTCCACCTGGGATGGGGAGAGGAGGCTGTGGTGCTCTCAATCACCACCACCCTATGCTAGCCAGGTGCAGCCTCCACTCCCTGCACAAGGCCATGTACCGAGAAAGTCCTCTGACATGGTTGGAGGGCCACCTGGGAGCCAGTCAACCTGGAAATGTGGCAGAGGCACCTACAGAGGGCAGCAGGTCTCCAGCTAATGCTGTCGCCTGGTCACCCCAAGGGAACCGATGCAAGCACAGAAGACCTGCAGAGGGTTGTGGTCACCTGGTTGCTCATCTCCACGGACCACTAAGGGACCTGGGACTGGCCATTTGTAGTATTGCCCTGTTGTTTAGGCTGGGTCAGCTTGTTTAAGAGATGTCTTTTCCCAGATGGGCTGGCACCAGGTCTCTGAGCAACACAGGAGAAACAGCCCACCGCAAGGACAAGCCCACTGCAAGGACAAACCCCCTGCACCCATGTGTTTGGCCCTGCTCTGCTTCTGGATGATGCTGAGCATCCGCCCCTCACCCTGCCAAAATGATGTTCACGCGGAGACTGAGGAATTGCCTTTCCCATGGAAAGGGTTGTGCATCCCTGCCTTCAGGCCCAGCCTGGAATGTGATGCAGATTACCAGTTATTGGGATGTGGCACAGGGAGGAATTGTGTTCCTGGGAATCTGGAATAACATGGCAGAGAGTGCTGGGGCTGTTTCAGCGTAAAACAGGTTCAGGCAAGAGGGAAGCTGGTTTTTGGACCGTATACCCTGCAGACTGATGGAGGTAGAGGAGTGATGTAGGGATGCAGGAGAAAGACAGTGGTGTGTGAAGTGCTTCAAGAACAAGGCAAGGGCCCGTAAATATTTTACCGCTATTTGGAATAGTTCTCAACCTCGACCCTGCTTATTCAAATACCATACCAGTGAGCCATTAGGTTTCTTTCTCAGTATTTTCAGAGGTTGGTATTTTGTTTTCCTATGAATTTCCAAACCAATTGGTTCATCCATCAACCCCTCCCACCAAATAACTTGTAAACTTCCTGGTAAATTCTAGCTGAGTTTGGTAAAGGCGGAGATGTTTCAAAGATGCAAAGAGGCGGCTGAGCAGAGGACTGAGGAGACTAAGTCCACTAGAGGAAAAGCTTCACGGTGAACACCACCAGGGTGTTAAATACCAAAGCATAAACAGGAAATCAGATTTTGTAAGTTTCATTTTCATGGAATAATGTGATTTTTTTTTCGCATTGTGTGTTATCTCGGGGTATCAGTGATATTTTCTCCACGGGTTTCTCCCAGGTGAGTCAACATCAGAGACAAAAGCAAATTATAATTGTGCTTGAAGTCCTACTGAAATCATGGTGGGAATGTTCATCCCACCTGTTTTTTCATTGGTAAAAAGAAATCAATTTGGTGACTCCAGAACTAAGTTTTCAAGTGGGTACATTGAGTTAGCGAATTATTCCTCCCTCCAAGTCCAAAAAAGGTCCCAAGCCCTGAAGAACTAGAAATCATCTCCAAAGAAAATCAAAACATTTTCCAAAGTTTGCAAGTGGCTCGTTTGTAACGACTTTCCTTTGAGAAACCTGTTAAACCAATTCATTGCAGCAACCCATAGAAGTAAAAAGCATTTAAAATCGCAGGACTTGATATGTAGTTTTTTCCACCTCTCTACTTTTCTGGAAAAAGGACTTGAGTTCCACTTTCACCCAAAATATTTTTCATAAATTATTTTCCAGAACTGCTAGTGAACCCAAAATTCCCCTTCTGATCTTACCTGGCTACCCAGTAAGGCATCTTCACTGAAAAAACACAGGAGCGGAGGCATCTTGGGTGGACACCATCTCCCTAAACTTCAGCTAAAAAATTCTGTGTCTACGTTCAACTCATTTCCTTGGCTTCCTGGGCCAAGGAAGGGAAAGGCAAGGAAAGCCCATCTCAGATACCTGTTTTAGATTCGGACGAATGAATGATAAAGAGACAAGCTGCAGCATCCCTCTGCTTGTCACCCTCCTCGGTGTCAGAGTCAGTTTCAGCTCACTCTCATGTCAAAAGCTGGACGAAATTTCCTGGATTTGTACCTGACTGTCAGAAAATACAGTTTCAATTTGACCCTTCGTGGTTTGACAAACTGAGTCTGGACAATAGCTTCAGCTCAGGTCGAAAAAGGAAAGATGAATAATTGGTTTTGACTTTTTTTTTTCAGCCCAGCAGTTTGATTTTTCATTTTCCTGGATCAAACTGCCCCCTTTTGGGGGCATTAAAATGAAAACAAGTGAAATGTTGTTGCTTGTTAGATTCTTCTGGGTTTTTACATGTTCCTGGCCCAAACTGACCCATTTTTGTGGCATTAAAATCACAGAATCACAGGGGTTGGAAGGGACCTCTGGAGATCATCTACTCCAACCCCCCTGCCAGAGCAGGGTCACCTACAGCAGGTTGCACAGGATGGCGTCCAGGCGGGTTTGGAATGTGTCCAGAGTGGGAGACTCCACCACCTCTCTGGGCAGCCTCTTCCAGTGCTCTGCCACCCCCAAAGGAAAGCAATTCCTCCTTGTGTTTAGCTGGAACTTGCTATGGTCAAGTTTGTGCCTGTTACTTCTTGTCCTGTCACTGGGCACCACTGCAAAAAGACTGGTCCCATCCTCCTGGCACCCTCCCTTGAAGTATTTGTAAGCATTGATGAGATCCCCCCTCAGTCTTCCCTTCTCCAGCAAATGTAAAAATGAAAAAAATGTAGAAATGAAAGCAAATTAAGTGTTGTTGCTTGTTAGATTCTTCTGCTTTGCTGGTTTTTTTCAGCAAAAAAGATGAATGAACTTAGTGAATGAACTGCAAAATCAAACATTTGCAATACTCCCAATGAGCACTATTCCAGAGAGATCCATAGGTGGGAGGTTGTCCCCATCCCCAGGCAGCCATCAGCTGAAGGCTGTTATCTCAGCCAACGATGCTACCTGAAACTGCAGGACCAAGACCCAAGATTCAACCTCCTTTTATATAAAGTTGTCATCCCTCATCTCCAAAAAGAGTTGATAAACAGCCCACTGTTCAACCGGCCTCAGGCAGGATCCCTGTTGTCCTGTTTGACGAAGCTTTGGCTGACTTGCTTTTCTGCTTGTCTTGATGTGACAGAGGCTCCATCCAAAATCCAGCAGGGTCAGTAGATGCTGCACATCAGCTTCAGCTGGGTTGGTGGGTCTGAAACCCTGCTGATGAGGGTGGAAATGGGAATGACGGAGCTTCACAGTATTGCATGGTTGGAAACAAAGCTGTGCCCAAAGACCCTTGAGGATAGCAGACACCCAAACCCCACAACGTGCTCCCTGCCCACAACAGCTCCAGGTGGGCATTGGGTGCTCAGCCCAGGCAAAGCTTTTTGCTATACAGCAGGTAGCTAAGTGCGCAAAATAGAGGAAGGCAGATCTTACAAGATCTTACATACAAGCGATAAAGAGATATCAGGGTGTGCTGTCAGCTGTCTCCTGTACCTCTCTTCCCCCCGTGTCCTAAATGGCATCAACTGTCTTGTACTTGTTGGCCAAAAGGCAGCCAGCTCTGCAGAGGAACATGACCACTGTCTTTAGATGAGATTTTAAGCAGAAACAGAACCTCAAATGGAAGGTGAGTGAGATTACAGCACCGTAACCTAGATGATTGCAAAAGGGGAAACTGTTCAGACTAGAACCTGACTGGAGATAAACTCTCCCAAAGGTTAAGCGCATGCAATAAATATCTCCACGCCTGCTATTGGCCCAGACCGCTCTTAGCTGTGAATGGGCCAATCTAGACAACTCCAGGACCCATATTTCTCCACCCATTTGCAGACCAGTTTTACACCCTGTGGCTCCAGGGGATGACTTTCAACTCACACCAGCCTGAATGAGAGCGATTCGGGGCATCATTTGTAGTGGGACGGTACTTTTTATAGCCTGTCGAGCCTTTGCGGGTAACGGTTCTTCTAAGGTAGACATGAGAGCTAAATGAGCAGTGTGGTTTATACGACCAGCCTTTAATTGCTATAAGTGTAACAAACCAGTTCGATTTGTCATTCAGCTGTTGTCGACAGGAAACCACTAACAGCAGTCAACTGACAGCACCAAGAAGAATTTGTGTTTCTCTTTCTACTTGCTCTAAGGATTAAAACTTATCAAGACGAGCTTATGTTCTTAAGTACGCAACCTGCGAGGGATTTTTTAACTCTGGTGGACAACTAGGATCGAGTGGGATATGATTTAATCCGAACATAGGACTCACCAGGTAAGTGCAAATGATTTTCCAGTGACTTTGCTTCATTCCTGCTGCCTGTTTATTGCCCAGCCCTCCATTGGGTGCATCCCCTTAGATCATTTAAAAATTTGGTCCATCTACGTACTGGTGGTACTGGTGGCTCAATGGGCCACACTGCTGTCACGGATCAGGGCAGGGTGCCTCTCTTTCTTTCCTTCTGGCAGGGTCTCTGCTGAAATTGGGACAGTCTGAGGTGGGACCGATGCTCTAAGTCAGACACTGACCCGGCAGGTTGTGTGTTGTCAAATAAAAGTAGATGAAAGCCCTTCACCAAGAGGTGAATGAGTTTCTTCCAGCTGAATTCCTTGGAGAGGAGAGAGAGGGGAGAAAGTGAAATCAGGGACCCAATTCTGAATTTAAGGGGAGAGGAAATTTTGGAAGTTCAGGTTCAGCCTTTGCTGATTTGAACCCATGGGTGCTGTGTACGGTGCAGAGAAAGGTTGAGGCTTTAATGCCCCTTCTGCTGAGAAGCACATCTAGGGCTGAGGTTCTTTGTTTTCTTTTGCCCTACACGTGAGTTGGATGGTCTCGTTGGAGGTAATATTTTGTTTTCATCTGCTCCTCCATTCAGTCTGGTAAAACCAGTGGCAGGTTAACGCTGGTTGTGGACAAAGCTTCTGGCAAGTTGGAGATCTCCAACGAAGTTATGGGAAGGATGGACTTACCGCTTCTTCCCCTGGTCAGTTCCCATCACCACACATGCAAAGTCTGCACTGAGTCCATAGCTTTCATTATTGATTAAAATTTAGGACAGACTCAAAATTCCACAACCCTCTAACTTGGAGCCTGGGTATCTCAGAAGCCACCTTGTTTGCTGTGCCGTTTCTGGGAGGGAAGAGCAGTTGCAGTGTTGTAGGGTATTTGCATCTCAAACCTCCTCAGATGTTTGCTCGAGGCTTTGTGGCCAGTGATGCCTGGCACGGCAATGCTCTTCAAGGTGCTTCAGCTACCCCACTTGGGAAGTGGGGGGCATTTCTTGCCTTTCTTGCAGGGCTGTTGTGATACTTAATTATGGACCTTCAAAAGTGCAAAATCGGGACAAGGTGCGTATGCTGGCAGCAGCGAGGGTTCCTGCTGCACGCAGAGCACGCACACGCGGTCCCTGCCCTGGTACGTGCTGGAGAAGAGAAGACAGATGGAAATAAATAAAAAAAAAAAAAAGGACAGCTGCAGGGCAGCAAAGGCACCCTCATTAATATGCTTCATTAGTCATTCTGTCAAGGTTTAAGTCATTTTTATCAGAAGATTTGAGGGCTGCAGAGCTTATGATTTCTTACCCACATTTTGTTTGTCCTCCCAGACCTCCTGCAGCATTATCATTATACTGATGCACGAAAGTCTGTGAAAAAAAAACTTCCAGCCCATTCTTGTTTTGTTCTGTCAAAACAGGACTCTCGTTGCACCTTGAGGGTTACAGCTAAAAAGCCAACGGCTGAATTTTCTGATGGAGAAAAAGACCGAAGACATATTTAAATTAAAATTTCGCAAAGGTGCCACTGATTTTTCTTTATCTGTTTTTGTAATGACTTTCTGTGTTCTCCTTAATCAGTATGGGGTGCTCGGGCATGCATTCATACCCTGGGCTCTCAGCTGAGGTGGTGTGCTCCCCAACCTCTGTTAAGTAAGCCCATGGTATCCCCGGGTGAGCATCCCACTTCTGCGCAATCTGGGCTGTGCGTCCATTTCGGACAAGGGTATCAGTTCTTTTATTTCTGCTTTGTGACTTTCCTCTTGCCTGACCTTTCAGCCTTTAATCCTCCGTGGCACCTTTATGGGCACATCAAAAATCCAAAAACCTCTTGAGGCTGTATTTAGGTGCAGACAAGGCTTTTTGTCATCTCGGTCAGGTGTGGAAACAGGTCACTATGGATTTCACAGGGGTCATGGCATCATATTGAGCAGAGGAGGAGCACTTGGGCACACTATTACTTCATCATTATTTGTCTTCCTTCCTTCCCCTCATTCTTTCCATTCTCTCTGTGTTAAAAAGGGAGTTTTCTTGCTGCTCTTCCACGGTTGACAAGACTCTGGAGGCAGCCGAGCGTTGACCCCACGTGGGTGAGCTCCCCTCTAGTCAATCGTTTCCTCCAGGCCCACAGCGTTCAATGGTGGGCAAAAATTTTGAGAGATAGCTGGGGCTAAATCCTGCCGGAGTCCTCGGCAGCCCCAAAATTTCCATTCACGACTTCATTTTATGTGGTGCAAGCCAGCTTTCTCGTTAGGTCGGCTCCACATTGCAAGATTAGAAGTAACTGAGGGGCTAAAAAAGGATGCAATTCCCCCTTGGCAGAGGTCTTGGCAACAGATGACAGCCTCAGGATCCTGCTACTTGTTGGGGAAGAGGTGGCTGCACCGCTGGACATCACTGTGAAACTCAAAAGAAAGTACATCACCGGACGAAACAGGATATACAGGGTCACGGTTACCGCTTAAAATAAATGCTAAGGTGCAACATAGGCAATGCGAATGTAAATCAGATCTCCACTATTTCACACAGGACAAGCCATGTGCTTCTCACAGGTCAGCCTGTTTTCCATATCAGGGTTAAATCCATGTGAATTCATTTCACTGGCCAGCCAAAAAAATCCCCCCCACCCCCCCAAAAAAAAAACCAACTCAAAACACAGCAGCTCCTTGTGTTGAAATAAAAAATAAGTTTCTAATTATAATTTTTTTCCAAGAAAATGTTGCAACTGAGCGGGAGAACAATGTTTCTGTGGTTTTACGGAGCAATTTTGCTCTTGTTAATATTGGTCAGTTTTAACTCAGAGAACATTGTGGGCTTGCCTATTCAAATTTCCAAACCCAATTATAAATGCCCGAAGGAGAGGGACACCGTGGAGCAAAGGTGTGGAAAGGCTGATCAATGAGGAATTTTTGCAAGAAGTAATGTTGCTTCATTTGCTGGAGCCACTGTGAAGAAGGAGGGAATACACTTCATGTCCACCACATGCAGGACAAGCAGTTATAGGTCTTTCAGTGAAGTAAATTAGTGCTGATCGTTAAGAAGTGATTATAAGGCTACAGGAATTGGAGGACTGGGATAGACTGATGGGGAGCAGTGGGAATTTCCATCATTGAAAGCCTTGAAGAGCAAGTTAGGTAGTGTCTCAGATGCAATGTAAGTCCACTAGATTAACGACCTTCTAGGGGCCAGTCCTACATTTCTGCCATCCTGCAAAATTCATGTGGCTTCTGAAGCAAAAAGCACTTTTCAAAATCTCTCTCTTGCACTTCCCCCTCTTTATTTATGTATTTCTGAAATTATTCTCCAAAATTGACCAAATCTCACTGATCATTTCTGTTCCTCTGGGAACTGTGAAATGTGTTACTGACCAAAAAACAGCATGCAGGACCCCTCGGGTCCTGCATCTCAGGTACATAGGAGACAGCGCAGAAATAGAAAACGTACGGTTTACAAATGAATCCTTTGCTACTTAATGAGAGGAGAAGAGTGAAAAATTATTCAGTTGTCCATGTTGTCTGGTCTGCCTTACTGATGGTTGAATATGCAATACTTTTGGGGGATGAAGGTTGGTTGAAAAAACATTTTGTGCTGTCTGCTTAATGGCATTTGTGGCCAAAAGGCAAAAGAGGCAATTGGCCCAAGTCCCCGGGGTGCCAATTTGCTATATTATGGTGTATCCTCATACGCAGAAAGTCACTGCCTCCCCTATTCTGAGACCTCTGTGCTTCTCTGGGTTATGGTGGCAAGTGGTGAAGGACCACCGGGTCACATGAGGTGTCCTCATAAGAAGGTACTCTTCTTCTCCATGAAACCCTAGGGTGGGAAAGAAAAACCTTGACAAAATGCCGTGGGCAGAGGAGCTGCAGGACTTCTTTCAGCCCAGCCAGTTGCCTGCCCAACACCCGAGCCGTGATGGCATTGACGTTTATGTGAATAGCTGCTAATGGTGAATGGCTTGGAACCGTGAAAATTTGAGGCAGAACATCTCAAAATATGTGTATGGGAGGATGATGCTTGAGACGTAGGCTTTGAATAGAGGCTTGATCTATGGAAAAACCAAGGCGTCACCTGCGATATGTGATGGAAGGAAGGAGAACTAAGGTCATACTAAGCAAATGGAGAAATCGATACAAAAGTTTTAAGTTTACTTTTATCTCAAGAGTTTTTCCTGGCTGTCTCTTGTGCGTTTGGCTTTCACCATTTTACGAGCACAGGAAGAAGACCGCAGCTGCTTGAGACATTAATGTAGCGAACTTGCATGGGAAATAATTCTTTTTCCAGTGAAAGATGCCAATATGCGTGGTGTTTTAGTGACACTCTTTTCAAGGGTGGCGATTTCCCATGGAATACTTTTTTTCCTGGAAATTTTGGTGGAAAAGTGGGAAAAAACATTCTGTGTAGAAGGCTTTGGTGGTTGCCAATGAATAACAACTCTGCACAGAAGGGAATTGAGACAGTGGGACTCTTTACAAGAGAGGGCATAGACAGATGAGAAGAAATCCTGGTGGTTTCAACCCAGTGCTTACACAGGCATCAACCGGTCCTGCTGATGCTAGTGAGAGTATGGACACTGGCAAAGCAAGAAACTTGAGGAAATAAGATTTCTTCTGGCTCTGATGCAGTAGAATTAGACCAGATCAAATATGAAGTAACCTGAGAGCGGATCAGCCCCATCACTTGTGTGCCATAAGTAATAACTTCTGCAACAGACCAAGCTGCGAGGCTTGGCTTTGTTCTGCTGTGTTTCTGTCTCCTTCGAGCACCATAGGGGAGTTCGAATATTCTTTTAATTCTGAAAGACAAGCTCTTGTTCTAATTTTGAATTAGGGATTAAAAAATTGTGTTGTTTTGGTTTTTTTCTTTACTAGCATCAGAAGGAAAATAATATTGAGGCATGGTTTCAGCTGCTGCAGATAGCCAGGAACAGGCATGGTGTGAGCAGTGTAGAAGAAGCCTGGCAGGGAGGACTGGTATGGGCAGGAGAGAGGAATCAGCACTGCCACGTCCAGCACGGGCAGGGTCTCTGGAGCAAGGACCACATGCTCCTCCAGCAAGGTTCTACGGGGGCTGATCCTGCGTCGGGGCAGAGGGCTGTGCTAGGTGCTTCTCCAGTGGCTATTTTCTGCAAGTGATTGCACTGATTCCGGACAGTGGAAATTCATACTTCCATGAGATCGCCAGAATGGTGTCTATTTTAAAAAGTTTGCGTTTCTCATTAGTTCTCTTACTTATATGTGAGAGGAAGAAAAAGAAAAAGAAAAAGAAAAAAAGTCACCATGTCCCTCCAAAAAGGCTTGTCCTAAATGGGGCCAGACAAAATCTCTTTGTCACCTCTAGTAGTAGAGTATCCCCCAGTTACCATCAGCCAAAGCCGCTGCTGCATTTTCATCCTGGTCCCTTGAGACAGACCTACAATGCTCACGGGGTTCACCAATAAATAATAGTGAAACAAGAGGGAGTCCATCACCTCCCTGCTCTCGGGGTGGCCTGGTACCTGGGGCTACAAAAGGTGCCTGTGTCTGTCTGTCATCCCAAACACGGTGATGTGTTTAGGATAGTAAATCAGGGGAAAACGGGCAGCCTATCTCTTGGAAAGCAGAGACCCAACAGGCGAGCAGTGCAACCTGAGTAATCAGGTTAGACTTTCCCAAACACAATCCAGGAGCTAGTGCGGGATGGGGACTACAAGGGGATTGGATGCAGCCACCTAATTCTGAAGAGCGGGAGAATGAGCCCCAATATCGCATATTTCTCTAGCCGAGATGCTGTCTTAGAGCGCTCAGAAAGTCTAAGCTCTCAAAGTGGAGGCTGGTGGGTCGGGTATAATGCATTGGCGTCTTCCAGGAGCAACAGTACATTGCATTAAATAAGCTTTTAATGTGCCAGAGGAATGGAAACGGAGGTTCAGGTGGTACATTAGGCTACTCATTCTTAACAGGGAAGAGAAAAACATGGCCAGACCACGAAACCGCCATCTGGAGGGAAAGAGGTGCCCAGCTTTCACAGCAGCGGTATAGGAAAGAAGCCCTCAGAGCCAGTTGGAAGAGGAGAGGTGCCTTCATCCCTCTTGGTGGTTTCAGATCGAAGCCAGAGTCACCTTTGAAGCAGACACCTTAACAGAAAAATTTTTGGCCCAGTGTGAACTGGATAAAATGCAGTGGGAGCGGGCACTGTTGCGGAAGGAGTCTACGCAGTGGGCCACCAGTGTAGGTGTCTGGCTGTGGGGTCGGCCTGGTGGGCTGTGGGGCATCTGGAGGGAGGCTATCACATTTACTGGTCTCTCTCCATGTCCTGTGGAGCGGTAGGTCCTAGAAGCCTTTCTTAGGGGCAAGCCTAAAAGCTCATGGGCGTTTATTGCATGGGATGGACCTCTGGTCTCCATGCACATCTTATAGGGGACTGTAAAAGCCCCGGGATTGCACACTCATGTAGAGGCCTGCAAAGATACTGGAGAACATCTGGGGACTGACATATGAAAACAGGGTGGAAACAACTGTCAGACAGACCCTACTCAGCTGGGTGAGATTAGAGCCTGCACTTCCAGGTCGGGGAAGTGGGGGCAGGTGGATCCCATCTGGAGAGACCCAGGAGCTGCGTATGAGAGACTTTCTCTCTTTTTAGTGCCCTTTTTCACGTATTTTCTCAGTGGTCTCCCTCCAGCTGCTTTCAAAGGACATCCCTGGGCTGCGGCTTCATGATTTCTGAGTAAGCAAATTGCAGAAGGGCACTCTCTGCCTAGGCTTCATGACTCTGGGTCTCACCTCGTGTCCATGAGATGCCCAGCCTGAAGGAAACAGGGGAGGCACAAGGGTGAAGGGATGTGCCCCAGGTGACATGCAGGGGCACATCCAGGACACCTTAAATACCAAAAAAAACCTCCCTGGGGTGCAATAAGCAGACCGCACCGTATCTAATCCTTTTTATTTTTACTTCTTGCTTCTGAGACACCTGAACCGTGGCCGTCTCTGGAAGGGTCTTTGCGGCAGCCCGGCTGCAGCTGCTGGGTTTCCCCACTGTCAGCGTTGGGAGCGTGTCTCAAATCAGAAGCAGGTTTCTGTCTGGAGCCGCTGCACCATTGCTCTGTTTCCAAAGATGACTTGGCAGCCACTAGCTTATTTCTAAGTCTTTGCTGCACCTCGCGGTAGCTCCTCCTTCCTACCTCAGCTTTCTAAAAAAGCAACTTCCCTTTTCATAGGAATAGGAAGTGAAGCTCGCTTAGCAAAGAGCGGTCAGGTACCTCAGATGTGCTCTCCACCAGAGGACAAGCCCCTGCCCTAAAGCTCAAACTGCTCCAGCTAACCCTGAGGCTGTCCTCTCCTTCCCTAGACCCAACCTGACTGTGTCCATCTGTCTCCTGTCTCCCCTGCCCTTAGCTGGAGGATGTCCATCTGCCTCCTGTCTCCCCTGCCCTTAGCTGGAGGAGAGTTGACACGCAAGCTGGCAGGGGAGAAGTTTGATGAATCTGCAAGGCCTTCCTCATTTCTGTGTCTCCTTGGTATGCAAACAGCAGGCCTGACTCCGCAGCACGCCAGGCTGAGGGGCGATGGGGTGAGAGTCTGTCCTGGTTGTCTTCTGAGTCCCCCTTTGCTGACCCTCCAGGGTAAAGAGGCATGGTGTGACTGCCCCCAGCACTTGCAGACCCTTGCTTATGGCCCAGAGAGCCTTGCACCCTTCCGCAGGGTTTTCTTCTTTTTTGAGGAGCACAGAGCAGTTACAGAGCCAAGGCTGATTGCCATGCCGTGCGTCTCGTGGGAGGTTCACCGGCAAGGGCACTTCACAGCCCCATGAGGAGTGCTGGGGCAGCAGGCACGTACATCCTGGACCAGCTGCTCCCATCACACACAGCATCGTGTCCTCAGCCAGCCTCATGTTGTCTGTGGGACATCTGGCTGGTAAAGGTCCTCCGCCTTGACCTCAGCTTAGACATGCTCCGCAAAACCTTTCCGCCTGTAAACAGCATCACCAGCGTGCGGGCGACCTTTGGGTTGTGCATCACACTCGGCGGATGTCGGCTTGTGTTTGTCCTTCTCAGCGAGAGCAGCCGAAGTGCAAACTACATGAGGTCATTCCAGCCTCAAGGTCGCTGAGACCAAGAGCCCCTTCCCTCCTGCTGCCCCATACCACGTAAAAATGATGCCATGCAATTACCCACAGAGGTTCACCCAGTGGGTTTTTTTTTGGGGGGGGGGGCGGACTCATCTCTGCAACTGCTTAAACAAATACTTTGAAAACACCCTGGAGAAGCCAGTTCTTTGTGCACCCTACGGGAAGCCTCAGGAGTCTGTAGAAACAGATTTTGCTTCTTATACAACTTTTAGCTCCTAGGACAGAGGCGGTTCAGTCTCCCTGTTGAACATGCTGAGGCAGAATGAGAAAGTCACTTCCTCAGAATCACCCACAAGCCCCTGTCCAGGTCTTCGTTCGTTAGACCCTGCTGCCTCCTCAGCGCTACAGTTGAGTAGGTTCATAGAGGGTTGGGGCTCACTGGAACAAGATGCATTTAATCTGAAAAGATCTTTTTTTAGTCGCAGAAAGGAAAGATCATTGCAAAGCTGGTTTGTTCAGCTGTTTCCTAAAATTTGGTGGTTTGCATAGTGGAAACACAGCCCATTCACAGTCATTGTAGCTGTTTTTAATGACAGCTGTTAATAGCCTGTGGATTTTGCTGGGTTTTGTGTCTGGATTCTCTTTGGGCTTCTCGCCTTCCTCACCGCTATTTTCATTGGCCAGGTTGTCCGGGAAGTGCAACTCCCACCCCCTCCCAGATGATCATTCTAATATTCAAAATAGAGCAAGGAATCCTTGGGGGGAAGAAAAGTGTCAGTTCTGACACAAAGACCTGATTAAAAAAAGAAAGTCCATTAAAAGCATTGGCAAAATCAGGCTGCTCCTGCAATCTGGGGGTGTAACATTCAAAGCAGTTGTTCCCATGGATGGTGTGGATGCGGTGGGAGCCAGAGGTCTCTAACACAGAAATTCTGCAAGGGCCCTCAGCCCCATGGAGCATCTGTCATGGGTCGGACCAGCGGTTCGTCAGTCCTCGGATCGTGTCTCCAGGAGCAGCTGCGTAGGAAGCAGGCAAGTAGGGAACATCCCATCCCCATCCAGATTCCCCTGAAGGTGGGGAGAAGCTCAGCAGGTTTTTCCCTATCATCTTCCTGTCTCTCATCATGTGATGCCCCCCCTGCCCTGTTTTCCTTCCCCCAGATCGGTGGGGTAGAGAGGTCATGGGGACACTACTCAACGACTGCTAAGATCCAGCCCCGAGGGATGGTTTGCAGGGATGCTGTTCCCTTGGTTTGCTGCAAAAGGAGAGGAGGACAAGTAAATGTTAGGGCTTGTGGGGGGAAAGAGAGGGTTTATGTGTGGGGAAAGCTGTCTGGAGCTGGACACAGCTGTGATGAGTAGGGAAAGGGCTCTGCGTCCAGTAGCTATTTCTGACATGGCTTTCCAAGCAGTTGGAGGTGTTTAGGTGGGAAACTGGAGGTGTACAACTTTCCCTACAGCCCTTTGCCTCATCTGAGGATGGTGGGAGGGAGGGTCATTCCCTCTGAGACCCAATCCAAGGAGGGGGTCTCTGACAGGATCGAGTGCCTGAGCACCAGCCTGCTACCGTCTTCATTGCTCCTCTTGGGACATGACCAACAGTCCTTACAAAATGCTGTCCTTTTGGTAAGAAAAGGCAGTCTCTGGGATGTAGGGCCTCTGCGAAGGGCCTTTCCCAGAGCAGAAGCATGGGTGGCCACACGTAGAGGTGTGGAGGGATGCCCCATCCATCTCCTCATGTCCCCAGGGCTGTGAGGGTGAGGACCTCCCCACATCCCTACAGAACACCTTCATGTGCCCACAAAGCACTGTGAGACAGAGCATCATGGATTTTGGCTATGCAAGCGTGGACTGTGCCCACTTCCATGGGGCTTAGACCTCAGTTAGGGGTGGCCTCCGGAGAGGATTTCTCCCTGCTGTACTCCAACTTGCCCATAGCCCATTCACAAGCCTGGCCCACATCCACGTTGGGTAGCAGACAGGTTTGAGTTGAAGTTTGGCTTGAAATTCCGGTCGCTGCAGAAATTGCCGTTGAGCAACGCAGTTTCATGATAAAACCTTTCACACCTGAAGAACTCCAGAGGTGCTCCAGGTACCCAAAGAGATGAGCCTGCTTCTCCCAGCCCCATCCTCCTCCTTTCCCCCTCCAGCGCATCCCACCTCCCTGTGCTGCAGGACCTCAGGTCCTGCAGAGCCATCCCCAGCAGACGTCCCACCTGGGCAATGCAACGCCTGGGGTGAGCTCATGAGGAAAGCATGTTTAAGGGAGGTGGGATAAGCAGTCTGCCCTCCTGTTCTCCCCGGTTCCCCCGGGACCCTGAGCCCTGGCTCTGCTCCCTGGCCCTGCAGCCTCTTGCAGCTCAGCTGAGCATCTGCCAGGTTCCAGCAGGGCGCAATGCTCAATGTAAGCAGCCATTTTTCCTCTAGACAGATGTTTTGATTAACGAATGACCACTCTGGCAACAGGCAGCTGTTTTCTGCTTTTGGAGAGAGCAAGAAGCTTTTATTATCTTTTAATTTTATTTTTTTTTTTCCCCCCTGTCAAGAAACTTTTTGCATCTGCTTAAACTCAAGGTCCTGGAAATGTGTGGGCTCCCACCCCCCAGCCTCAAACACAGTCTTCTCCCATGGGGGTCCTAGCTCTTCAGAAAGGCCTGAAACAGCCAGATTTTCTGCTTGGTTCGTTTGCTTGGGCCAGGTTCACCCGCAAAGCATGACCTAAGAAAGACGGTAGATTCAGGGCAGACCTAAGTTGCAATGGAAATGGCAAGCTGGTTAGAATTGCAGCAAGGGATCCCAAAATAAGCCAATGGGCTCCAATCTCATTTCTGCGATGTGCACCCTCACCGAGAGGTAAATCACAGGAGCACAGACCTCCTGGATTTGTCCTCCAGCTGCCCTGGGCTGGCAGGAGTCTGACATTTCCAAGACCATTTTGGCCAAGCTGGTTGTGCTCGAGACTGGGAGCTGCAGCAGCACAGCACCAACAGTAGCACCTCACCAGCATTAGCTGGAGACCCTGGCTGCTCCTGGGGGTTGCCCTTCATGCTCCCTCAAAGACCTTGTACATGAGCCAGAGTGTTTGAAAGAAGCCTCAGTGCAAGCACAACTATAACTTGGTATATCAATCCAACACGGACCAGGACTGGATGGGATCTGAACATTGACAGCGGGCTATTCCCGGTTCTCCAGCAAGGATGCAACATGCAAGCCAGACAACTGCTTCATTCCCCAGCAAAAACCATGATACCTCTTGCTCCAGGCTCTCCAGCTGGGGACTTTCTGCATTGCTCATCACACAGCCTGGTCCTGCTGGGCAGCAGCTTTTTGGTTATGAAAGTCCCCCTGATGTTAGCTGGAGACCCAGCACTGGGTGTATCATCACAAGAGGTCTTGTTGCCCTCCCACATGCAGTGAGGGGTCTTCAGCAAGACTGTGGCCGCTGTGCCCTAGAGGACAGTGCCGTGACATCCCCCTTCTGCCTCTGAGAAAGACCTTCTGCATGGTCAGTGCTGTTTGTAGCACAGCACGCTTGTTTATAGAGGTCTTCTAACCACCTCCTAGCAGCAAAACAGCTGATCATTTAAAAAAAAAAAAAAAAAAAAAGATAAAAAGAACTTGACCAAAACCCAGCAAAAGTACAAAACAGTCACAGTAGAAAATACTTCGGTAGCAAATCTTCATTCTTATTTAAGTAGCTTCTCTCACCAAGATATTCAGTAATTTTCCAGTTTTGTGCAAAGCAATCCAAGGGTGCCAGGTCAGGAAACATATTGAAGAGCTATTTTATTGAGGAAAAAGAGAATATAATGCATCTGGGATGTTCCTAAAAATGGGGGAATTTTTTTTCTACTGAACTGTTTTGCTCCTCAATGCTACAAAAATGCAAATCTGGAATACTTAAATTATTATACCCAAAGTGAGTTGATTTCAGCAATTCTTTCTAGAAGGGGAAGGACTTGCACAGAGAAATTCGGCATTTAAAACCCTTCATAATTGTCTGTATCTGCATTTTCAAAGTAATTTTTTTAGGGTTTTGAATGCCATTTCCTTTTAAAATGTATTTTCTTAAAAAAAAGACATTCTGAAGTTTTAAAATGAAGTGAAATATCTAATCTTGGTGAACTCGGAAAACACTTTGTTGACCCCGCCCTAGAATCTGAATGGAAAGGGGTCTCATTTTGTGATTTCACTGGGCTTGGGGGTTTTTTTGGAGCTGCCCTCACAGTGAAACACTATTGGCTTGCTTGGGTCTTAACCTATTTTTCCATGGCACAGTTTCATGGGGGTGAGGCAAATGGTGAGCCGAGACTTCTGCTTTTCTGCTAGATTGTGTCTTGTTTTTTCCCCGCACCCGCCCATGCAATCCCAAGCCCGTGTGTCTGTGTCATCCACATCCCTGTTGCAGAAGACATTGCTGCGTTCACATCCGAAACAACTTTTGAGCTCTCTTCCTCTGGTAGCGGAAACCAGCCAACGGCAGTAGATGGTGTGCCCATGGTGCAGGGTTGCTTACGGTAAAGATGAGATGGGCAAACGCTTGTGGCGCTTGGCTTAGCGTACCTCCATCCTACCCTCTGATCTGCTGCAACTAAAGGAGTAAGTGCATCCAGCAGGTCCAGTTTGACACTGTCCTGTTTGCTCTAGCCCACCCTGGGCACTTAAAACACACCGAGCGTAGGGGCAAGGCAGGTCTCCAAAACCCTGTGGTCAACAAAGGCTTGTGTCTACCTCTACTGGTGCCCCTGGAGTTCCAAGTTCAGCTTGACGGGTTGCTCCTGGAGGGCATATTCTCCAGCCCTCTTTGAAGATGGATAAGTGATAGGACATTTAGTCACATCCTCTCCACCATGAGGATGTCCAGATTCCAGCAGAAGCGCTGCTGGAGCAGGGTCTTGGGGTAGAATCTCCAGAAGACCTTCCCTTAGCCCATTGCTGTGGGAACATCTGTACCTGCACCCAGCTCTCGCTAGCCAAAATGTCACCTCAACTGGCCCTCTGAAGGTTACTAAAATTACGTTCTGTCATCCTGCAACATGGGGCACACAGAGTGTTTCTGAGGTCCTGGACAAGCATCCCAGTGTTCCTGTGACCTGCATGTCTGTCCCACACGTGTTCAGAGTTGGATGCCCCACAGAATTCACCATCCTGGTGTCTATTGACTTCTTCAGCAAAGAAGCAAAGCTTGACTCTCCCAGGAAGGCTTCTGCATCAAATAGTTTTACTCAAAAATTATCAGCAGCTAAGCTGGACTATTTTTTGCTAAAACTTTTCAAGCATATGGAAAAATTTTGCATTGGCTTAAAACTTTTTTGTCCCGTTTTTATTTCTTGTTGCTGTAAAAAGAACTTGTTTAATACAGCTTCTTTTTTTGAACTTGAGTAAAGTTGAGGAAATGAGTTTCCCCAGTCTCAGTTATTAAAAAATAAATAAATATTTTTAGATGTGAAAAACTATAAATGCACAAAAGGAAATTTTCATACTTTTCTGAGTTACTGTTTTCTCCCCAATGCTCTCTTCCACTGGGAAAAAAAAACCCCAAACTCAACAAAAAATGGCTGGGAGAACTATCACTTTTCTCAAAATACTTTTGTGAAGCTAATTTTAAAAAACATTGATCAGAAGCAGAAACACTGTGGATCAACGTACATTCAACTCAGCCACCATTTTTTGAAAAAGAAAAAAAAAAATTACTTTTTAAAAAATGAAAAATCCACCAGCTGTGGGCTGGGAGCTCACTAGCAGATCTTCCCATCTGATAACATTTGTCTGCGGCGCTATTTTGGGATTGTGTGTAGCACGTGCTGGGAAGAAGGATGGTCGTATTGGCTGCTGAAGGCTGCAGAGGCAACCTGGAGAGCGCAAGGGGTGGATTTCATAGGGACTGTGAATATCCAGAGCTGTGCTAACATCTTCTGTGCGTGGGTGGGAGCGAGTGACCTGTGTGGGAGTCTTTTCACTGGTTCCATTTCCCACCCGTGCTGGGACGTGCCGTTCACTTCTCTGTGCCGCTTTGCACGGATGTGTCTTCGGCACATGCGTGCAAGGAGAAAGCACAGCTTGTGCAAGCATGCAGAGAGGTGCTTCCATTCTCAGCGTGGTGCAGAAAGGGTTGTAATGTCCCCCTGGACACGGGAGCACTGTGAAGAGCTGCATGATCCCCCCTCCTCTAAAACCCTGTCAGAGGAGCTGGAATGGCCACAAGGTCCTGATGGGACTTGCCAAGGTTGACCTTCCTCCATGCCCTTTCTCACTCTGCCCCACCAGTGCCCTCACTGAGAGCAGCTCGAAACCCCAAAATGTGCATCCACCACCCTGCAGATGGTCCATCAATCCTCTCGTAAGATCATCCTGGTGACATGACTGGCGGCTGAAACATACTGCTGACTTGTGTTGTATCTCATGTCCCCTCACTCTGCAGAAAACACAGAAATGGCTATGTCTATATCTCCCATTCAGGGGCAGACTGTATCAAAGACCCCGTGATGCTCCAGTGAGATAGTAACAAGGACCATAGATGGATGTCCCATGGATAGGTAGACATGTGCCTTTCTAGCCTGGTAGTGAGTGATACCTAAAATTCGTCATCATCAAGCCTTGACTTAAAATGATACCTTGCAGTGCGCTGGGTGAAAAGGGAACTCCAGCTACTCTCACTTGCTGTCCTGACAAATAACACTATCCAGAATCAGAAATTCCAGCGCAAAGCTATCTTCCAGCAATTTGCAAGTGGAAGAGCAGCAAAAAAGCTCCCTTAGTAAACCACGTGCCATTGCATGACAACCAGATCTTTTAAGCGAGGCAAACCCTGGTTGCAACCTGGAAGGGAGGCTGCCAAATTAAAGCGAACTTGCTGCAGGAAATGCTGTGGCTGAGTTCAGTGGGCGAAACTTCCCCTCCAACTGTGCTGTCAGTGCCCAGAGTGGCGCTGAGACCTGGGTACGGATGGATGGGTCATCTGTAAACTCAGGTAGGAGAAGAGCTGAGAGAAGTTTGGATGCTGAAAAACTTTTGAACTGGGGGGTGGGGTGGGGTGGGAAATGTGTGTTGAGCTACCCTGAAATATTTCACCAATTTCTTCCACTTTACTCACTTTATCAGTGAAAATAAAACTGAAGCAGAACAGAGAAGTTATTTCAAAAAACTCCCACCTTAAAATACTGAGATGGCTCTGTTAGAAACCTCATTTCAGAGTCCCAGTTTTTGAAATATTAGATATGTGCTAGAAAGGAAAAAAAGTTGCTTTCACTGGAATTTTTTTTCCTGCAAGTATGGTTTGCTGGAAGCTTTTCTGAACAGATCTGTTGGAGTCTGACCACCATGACACAGGGCCAGACTGACATTTGGGGGAACTGACCAAATGCATTGGTCCCTCATTCTCCGTCCCTGATTCTCCATGTTCATTGGAGACCTTGAGGTATTTTGACAAGAACAGGAGCCAATGTGTCTTTGCTCAGCTATAAGTATTTGGGGTTTGGGTCGTTTGGGATTTTTTTGGACATATAGCCCACACCTTTCAACCCCTTTGGTTCAAAGCAGGAGCTGAGCCAGATTTTGGTGCTGGATGGTGTAGATATGTTACATACTTATGGCAACAGCACNTTCTGGTCATCTTTGTGGCCCTCCTCTGGACCCACTCCAACAGTTCCATGTCCTTCCTGTGTTGGGGACTCCAGAGCTGGACACAGTATTCCAGGTGGGGTCTCACGAGTGCTGGCTGCAGCTTTTTCAGGGGTCTGAGCAGGCAAAGTTTGCCATGGTTTGGCTATCTTGGCTACCCAGACCTGGTATTATGCTAGAATTATTGACCAGAGCTGAAATTACATTTCTGGGCTGCAAGTCAAACGAGCCCTCAAGCACAGGTGTGGAAACCCTGGTGCGGACCAGCAGATAGTCCATGGAAAGGACTATCATTTATGTCTAGTGATCCTTGAGGTGTCCAGAAGGTCTGAGACATGCAGATGGGGTTGGAAAACATAATCCATGATGTATGGGAAACCCACACCTTGTGAGACCCCAGAGCACATCAAAAGGTGCATTGCGTATGGACAACTGAGTCAAACCTTAAGCCCACACTTTACAGGCAGGAAGGGTGAAAGCTACACCATATTTGACTTCCTAAGCCTCTTGAAGTCCTCCAAAGGTCCCGTGCCTTCGTGGACAAGCTGAGTGCGTGCCTGTGCTCCTTAAGCACAAAGAAGGGTGGAACTGGTACCACGCAGATGGCTACCACATCTGTGTGCTGCTCTTGCTGCATGTGAGGAACGTGACCTACAGAAGGCACTGAGTAGCATGAGCACGGCTCAGTCTTGGTCTGAGGACAGTATGACACTCTTGAAGCCCTGGTACATCTGAACAGCTCGGCACAGGGATATTGCCCAGGATCTACAGCACCACCTCTTCAACTCTCCGGCAGTGTACACATGCGACATGACCCAGCTCTGGAACAAGTCTGCTCAGTGCTGGCTGGGGATCTCAGCATTGGATAGGGGACATATCCAAAGCAGTCATTTGTGCTCATTTTTTTCTGGTGACTTATAGCGTCTGTCTGAGCCTCATCTACAAAGCCTGAAGCACCAGAGTTGTGTGGGAACAGAAACTACGGGGTTCACAAGGTCCAAGGTAGCAGGAGGACTGTAGACAGAATGATTTTAGACTCTTCTCTCCACTATGCCATTGCCCCGCATTCTCATCTTCTCCAACTTGTTCTTCATGAATGAGAAGACTGTTTTGTCCCTCCACACCTGCCCCTTTTCCTAAGAGCAGTCTTATTAAAAAGTCTTTTCTGGTCTTCCTTCCAGGATGGGGTTGCTCTGGAGCAAAAATCAGCTGACGTCCAACGAGAAACACGCTTCTGGAAGCAACCCAAAAACCAAGAGTAAACCTCCTCCTGCCCCACCCAAGGTAAGCCTGCAGTTTTCTGTGCTTTTCGGGTCCTCCACAGCTCAGTTAGTGTTTGGAGTGATGCAGGCAGTACTTGTGTGTGCGCCAGCAGGAACTTGATTGCTCCTCTTTCCTAAAATTAGGTCACCAATTGGGTAATGTTGTTTAAAGGCAGAACGCAAATGTTTATGCCTAACTTCCCCACCACGAGATTCGTAAGATGGAGCGAACTGTTCAATCAACACTTTCTTGCTCTAGGTTTTTCGTCTGCCAAAAAGGATGCCATTTTCTCTTTGGGGATATGTTACAACCATGAAGTCTCTGAGTGGGCTAGGGATGGTGGTGCTCTGAAAGGCTATGTCATGTTGAGCCTGGCACAATTATTTTCATAGGCTGGACTGGAAAGCAGGGCAGGAGACAGGGAGAGAAGGTGCAAGAGGCCACTGCCCTGCGTGCCCTACGCATCGCTTGGACACAGGTCCTTGGAGCTGATGCCCATATCTCTTAGACAAGGCTGCTGCCCTCAGCACTCTGCAAGCCAAGCTGACATTGCTGACTTGCAAACGGCATGAAGATGGGTCAGATTCAGGCTAAGATTCAAAGCTGTAAACCGCAGTGGAAACTTTACCATCAGGGAGGACATCAGGTTCACCAAAGAGGGTCTACAGATAATCTGTGTTGGGGTGGGCTGAGAATCAGGAACACTGAGCATCTGCAGCTCCCTTTAAATTCATACAGCCTCTCCTTACATGGACACAGATCGGTAAAACACTGGGATTGGATTTAGGAGACCTCAAATGACAGACCCCTTGTTTAAACCTGGGAAATCACTTTATCTATCTGTCTGTTGCTGTACAGAGGACATGAAGTTGTTTTCTCTTTTCTCGCCCTTGTCAGCACTGCATCCAGCAGCTAGCACAAGAGAAACTCTAGGTGCAACTGTCATGTGAAAACCATCTTGGGTCTTGAGCTCTCAGAAGGAGAGAGGAATTGCCTATCGTTGCTTTTGATGACAGGTGGAGATGTTTTTGTCTCCTTTAGTTTCATTTCTGTGTTCTCCCATGGTTATGAAGTCCAGTTTTCATGACAGCAGATTGACCAAGAGGATGTTCTTTTCTTAAATTTCCTTCTCTCCAGCTCACTGGAGAAGAGCTGCTATCAGTGTAAATACAGTATCATCAATCACCTTCTGACACTCTTTTTTTTTTGCCACAGGCACTAAGCTCTCACGTGTCAGGGGAAGTCCATATTTCTTTCAGCTAAATTAGAAAGGGCAGTGGGTGAGCAGCGCTGCCAGCCCCCACTGCTGCTCAGTAGGACTCAAAGGGTGGTGAGGACAGAAAGCACTAGATGTTTTCAATTCAGCGCCTGTAGTTCACTCCTTTTGCAAATGTATAAATAGCCCTGTCGGTGGTCAAACACCCACTTTAATCACTAGGCACTGTACCTTGGACTAACCACAGGACTGGCATTTGAAGCTGGGTAGAGCCCAACAGAGCCCACCTCGCCATTTCTGTAGTATGAATCTCTTAGCCCACAGAACACGGTGGTTGCACCCCAGCTGCTGATTAAGAGTGGTCTACGGTCAGTTGGTCACTCTCAGGGTCTGGGTCAAACCAAATCAGGGACCATGTCAATGTTTTAAAAGTGTACCTAGATAAGTTGCAATACCTTGCTGTTGTTTACTTTGTTAACATAGTCACTGCCTCCATTTTTTGAACGTATCCCTGAGCAAAGGATGTTCCATGAGCCTTGGGACAATTACAGCAAAGGGTATCCTGGGTTTTCTGCTTTAAGTAACATTGCAATTATCATTTCTCAATGGGACCATTCACGTCTCATCCCCCATTGATCCAAAATCTGGCATCAGTGAGCAAGAGTTAGATAGACCAGGGTCTGAATGAGTGAGTAGCAGATTTATGTTTTTATTCAGAGGGGAGCCAAGGATTATTCAAGCTGACTGCCAAGACAGCTACGAACACGTCATGGCAAAATGTGCTAAAGCCATCACGACACATACCGAGCCAGATGCAGGGACTGTTGACTGACTACAGTGGGCTCCAGATCAGAATCCCACTCACCTGTGAAGCTCAGAGCAGGTCTTCCTGCAAACACAGCAAAGTAATAAGTGTCTTCTTTTTTCTTTCTGTTTCTACCAAAGGGCAGACAATTTATCAACGTCTCTCATCTAAACCAAGCCTCTGTACAAGGTAAGACTCTTAGCTCAATTGCTGTTTTCTTCACCTTCCCGTGGTGTTTTGCAAGGTGGTGGTCCTCCAACAGCAGGTCTCGAGAACAAGCCGTCGTGCCGCAGGCGTGCGGTTTCCGTATCTTTAGCATTGCCAGGTGGGGAGTTTGTCAGTGTGTTTCGGAAGATGCAGTTTACATCACTAACTGTTTGTAGCTGCCAGTTTGCCCTGCTCATCAAAGAAATTAAGAGGGAAAAGCACTCCTTCTTCATCGGCTGAGCAAAGTGAGATCTGAGACATCAACTGCATGAGATTTCTCTGTCTGCTGCTCTGTCTGCAGCGTGACAACTTGTGGATGCTATATCCAGCCAGCTGAAAATTTCAGAGGAAAGAGCAGGCATCAGAGAGCCCAGAGAGACTACAAAGAGAACGAGAAGAAAGGAAAGAGTATAAAATAAGGATGCACAGAGCTCCTGCTTGGAGACTGCTTGTTGGCTTCATCCACCTCTGCAATTATCTGCGGGTCACAGATGGCGTTTTGTAGATGATTGCCTTTTAGCAGGAAGCCCTCTGCTACCTCTGCTCAGCCTCCAACAGCAACGTGTGTGTATTTCTGTCAAAGAAGTTTTGCAGATTAAGGACAGAGAGAGAGGCACACACAGTTAGAGGAGGGCAAAAAATAGAGAAAGCTTGGAAGAAAACAGCAACACACAGAAGTTCCTCACGTGGGTGAAAGTGTAGGTTAGGAGAAACAGGACATGACGAAAGGAAAAAGTGGGGTGACAAATAAATAGGATGGGTGGAACAGCAGACGTAGGTCTCCTTAGGTCTTACGGCTGATGATGGAGGGTCTCTGCCATGGGGCAGACAGAGGAACTCCTGCAATGTCAAAATGTTCTTCAAAATTGGTATTTGTTATGGAGATCAAATTTGTGAGAGGAGTAGCTCTTCAACCACGTGAATCAGGGTGTGTTTCTATGGAAGCACCATTTTTCCAGAAACCATGCTTTCTTTTGCAAAATTGTTTTCATGGCACATTTCCAAGTGGCCGTGCTCTCCTACCTCCACAACTGAGCAGACATCGCCAGTTTCTCACGGGGTTTTTGTCAACCTTCTCACTCTGGTGAGAAGAGCAACAGAAGCTATCTTCAGGGAGGCAGCTTTTACTTCTGCTTCATGCCAAAAGGCAGAAGTGGAAAGATGCTAAAAAATGCATTAAGTACCATCTTAGCCATTTTTTGCTCTTAAAAATATTTTGGCTTGTTAGGTTCGGTTCCAGTTTTGGAGGAATATTCACACTGACAGTCTGGGGAACTTCTTATTTTTCTCTACCGGTGCCTGAGTTTCCAGAAATGATGCTATGTCTGACTCTGTCCTGTGTGGCAAAATGGGCTGACAGGAACCATGCAAGATATTTGAGATATCCGAGATATTCTCATGAAAGAAGGCAATTCAAGTGAATTGATAGAGAAAGCACAAAACCCAGGCAATTCAATCATATAAAAAAATCAAACAGCTGAACTATATCCTGTGGGAGCACTTCAAGTTCAATTAAGCAAAATTATTGATGGTGAAAGTGTGAAATAATATAAAATAAAAAAAACCTTTCTTTTTCCTTTTTTTTTCTTTTCATTTTTTTGCATTCCTTGCATTTTTTTTTTTCTGATCTTGGTGTTGTACACCTTGTTTCACAGTTTCAGACTTTCACACCAGTCTCAGAAATCATGTATTTACTTGTTGTTAACAAAAGCTTAATTCCTTCTGACGTTATTTAGCTTAATGGAAGTAACACAAAGGCAGGCAAGGAATACATACCTCTGGATTCGACTGCATTTTCACTTGGGGTGGGTTCTTCCATCGTGTGAGTCTCTCGTTCATTTCACCCTGGCTTCCTATGCACTCACGATGTCTCTAAGGTTGACACTATATCTCTATAGGGTCAAAACTTGCCTTTAATTCTGCACCTCTAGAGCTCCCAGCACAGCAAAATCTCGGCCCATGGTGGTGGTTCCCAAACACAAGAGCTCCATTGCTACAGCTGTTGCTAGTCGCCTGCATTGGATAGACAGGTATAGCACATAGGTAGAATAACCCCTGCCCTTGCCCTGCCAGCTGCTCACATCTGGATTTAAGTACCACTGGTGGAGAGAGCTGGTTGTTTGGGGTGTTTGTCCTCAGGCATTATAACAACCTGCAACTGCACAAAGAGTTAACTTCTCTGCGAGGCCATTTCTTCCGCTTGAGGAACTGCAACTTCTTACAGCTCTTTTCGCTTGCTTTTGGCTAACCATAGTATGAACAGAACTGATTTTCAGGGGTGGGAGCTAAGCATGCTCTGGAAATTGAGGTCTTTTGAGGCATCTTAAGCTTAGCGTTAAAGCCCTTCAGTGTTTTTATTGTTGTTGCCTGAATATGGATTTGAGTTTGAAAGGAATGCTGTCAGAAACGTGCTTGTGAGCTTACTTGGAAATAGGAGGGATTGTTTCTACCGAAAAGGCTGTCTTTTCAATGAGAAATTAAAATTTCTCATCAAAATGGGGCATTGCTAATCAAAAGCAAGAGGGGGAAGGAAGGTGAGAGGGAATTGACCAAAATGGTCAAAATTCCTAATAAAAAAGCTATGAGTTGGGGTCTGATTTGATTTTATGAGGAAAGCAGAAATTATCTGCAAAAACATTCACCGTGTCAAAGCACAAGGCAGAAAGGTCTTTAGCAGAAAGCCCTCTTGTACTGCAAGCCTAGATGTCCCAGGAGACATCTCCCATGCTGTCGCACCTAGGTTTGCTGACCAGCTGGGAGAGGCAACAGTCCCAGTCCGTAGTCTTCTGCATCTCCACCAACTGGATCTAATGGCGTTCCTCTTGGTGACAGCAGCAAGAAGGCTGGTGTGCCACCAGCAGCTGTGTGTTTGGAAGGCACGCTTTTCTAGCACACGTTTACCTTGGTGAACCAGTCCATGCCATGCTGAAACGGAAAGCTGGGCCCATTTTCAGCAGCAGTAGATATAGCTCGGCGCACCCAGCCGGCCAACACACATTCTGCGAGTTGTCATGTACCCCACGACTATCCTAGCACGGGTCTAAAGCAGTCGATGGTCCTCCAGGGGACCCTGGCGCAGTCTCAGCCTGGCTCCGTAGCTGTGGGATAGTTGCAAAGACCTTCCATTCATGACGGGGCAGTGGTGGGAAGACTGTTTGAATCATTTCTATTAAGCCATCAAACTGGCACTCAGCCTGTGCAAACCGAGCTGGTATCTAACTTTCCTGACAGCGACTCTGAGCCAAGATGTGTTTGGCTCGTAATCAAAGTCTCCGGGCTGCGAGCATTATCTGTAAAGCAGTCATTCCTAGCAGCCCCGACGGCTTCTCTGCGTCGGGTGCTGTAGAGTCACTCATGACCTAACTTGATCAAATAGGCCAAGAAAGTATTATCAACGCTGTTTCTCAGCGGGGTGACAGACTCGGAGACGGGAAGAGTCACTTTCATCATGAGATGGCAGGTCTTGCTGGCTTGAGCAGAGAGAGCTTTTCTTCTGGTTCGCTTAAGTGTGTGGTGTTTCTCAACACGTATGCTGAGAAGGGGATAAGAGGTGACCATAATATTTTTTCAGCATATAAAACCTTTTTGTCCTTGCTATATTTGCTCTTTTTCTTTCTCCCTCTCTCCTCTTTGTTTTTTGTTTCGTTTATTTGTACTTGTGTCAGTCGCTTCAAGATCAAAACTTCAGTTTTCATTTTATTTTCTGGAACACGCAGCCAGTCTGTGCTTGAAGATGTTTACACATTTGATTTTATTTTTCAAAGCCAAAGTGCGACGCCTGCATTATTTTACTTCCAAGAGGAGCAGGATGGTGCATGTGGATGAACATAGTCATTGTGGACACCCTGCAGTAGGCGCATGCCCAGAAACCTTTCATGTCAGTGAAGCCGCATGATAACAACTTTCTCAAGGAGGCAACACAAGTGTGGGTGCATCTCTAATGCCAAATGCTTTGAGATGCCTCAAGGGGAAGCCCCCAACCATGCAAGCTATTTTAAGACTTCAAAGCCTTCTCCCTTGTGACAGATCATCCTTTTCCCCTTACGCAGGAGAGAGTGAGGCTCTGCTGAAACTTCTCATGGATCTCCAAGTTCCTCCTCACAAGCCTGAAGGGAACTGCTCAGGGTTTCGGCTTACAGAGCTACATTTCCTCCCATGCTGACCCTTTCTCCTGCCTCCTTTCCAACAAATTGCCAGCAGAGCAGCAGCCAGGCCTTGCACAGACACAAAAACCAAGTTGCCCCAGAGACACGTTATCTTGCGATGACAAAGGGCCAGTCTGGCTCTCTTGCTGGTGGCATTATTTGAAAAGGTCATGCAGAGACTGTGGCTTGACAGTCTGTTTTGAAAAATGCTATTTATAGACCGTCCATCTCTCTCAGTGTACTAATGAGGCTGTGTACAAGCTAAAACCTTTCTCCAGCAAATGTTCTCCTTTTTCCTTTTCTTTTTTCTTTTTCTTTTTCTTTTTCTTTTTCTTTTTCTTTTTCTTTCTTTTTCTTTTTCTTTTTCTTTTTCTTTTTCTTTTTCTTTTTCTTTTTCTTTTTCTTTTCCTTTTTCTTTTTCTTTTCCTTTTCCTTTTCCTTTTTTTTTTTTCTTTTTTTTTCCTTTTTCTTTTTTTTTCTCCAGTGTGTTTTGGTTTGATTTGCTCTTTGTGTGCATGTGCTGATCCTCTTTGTAAAGTTTGGTCTACCCCAAAATAGCTGCTCATTTCTGCTTCAGTAGCTGCGAGCCTGCAGAGCACATGTGAACGGTTGCACAGCCTCTCCGAGAGCAGCACCGGCACAACCCGGGCATGCAAAGGCAGCAATTCAGCTCCAGCCCGCAGAGATCTGCCCCGGGGAGGGTTAGCAGCCTTGCAGCACACGTACCAGGCAGCAACTTTGCCACGCACAGCACGGCTCGTGTGCAACCGAGAGTGAAAGTTCATTTTGCCAAGCCAAAATTTAAGCTTGACCAACATGGCTGGAGTAAAAGTAACATGGTAGGGTCGAATCATAGAATCATAGAGTCATCTAGGTTGGAAGGGACCTTTAAGATCATCGAGTCCAACCATCAACCTCACACTGCCAAAAACACCACTAAACCATGTCCCTCAGCACCACGTCTGCCCGGCTTTTAAATACCTCCAGGGATGGCGACTCCACCACTTCCCTGGGCAGCCTGTTCCAATGCTTGATAACCCTTTCAGCAAAGAAATTTTCCCTAATATCCAATCTAAACCTCCCCTGGTGCAACTTGAGGCCATTTCCTCTTGTCCCATCACCTGTTACCTGGGAGAAGAGACCGACCCCCACCTGGCTACAACCTCCTCTCAGGGAGTTGTAGAGAGCAAGAAGGTCTCCCCTCAGCCTCCTCTTCTCCAGGCTGAACAACCCCAGTTCCCTCAGCTGCTCCTCAGAAGACTTGTGCTCCAGACCCCTCACCAGCTTCATTGCCCTTCTGAAGGGTAGGGGGTGGGGATGCAGACTTGCTCACAGCCTTGGTCCGGGTGGGTTGCAAGCAAAATGGGAGACACAGAGCACCGGTTTTGTGGTCTGGAGCATCTGAAGTGCATCGGGGCCAGGGAGAGGGAAGGGGATCCTGGAGCATCCACCACCCCTTTGGGAATTTCAGCTGAATGGAGCAGCCAGGTGCTATGGAAGTGCTGGTTCAAAAGTAGCAGCGTGAGTTAAACGTGGTGCCACATCTGCAAGAAGTAGTGCGTAAAAGGGATGGCAAGACACATGCTGAGCTGAGAACATCTGGAGGGAGAGTTGAATCCTAGCAATAGGGTCAAAAAACAGAAACTGAGATGACTTTATACCTTTTTCAATCAAGAAAACCTCATCTTTCCGAGCCAAATCCCAAGGAAATGTTGCTACAGCAGTTTTCATTTACCGCCGTGTAAAACTCAGGCCAAACACTGACAGGTTATTTATGACCCTTCTTATTTCACACAAACCCTTTTTTTCTTGTTGACACACTGGGTTTTGTGGATAGGGGGGTCTGGAGTGCTTTAAAAACACATACACAGGAAACACTTTGGTGAATCAGCATTAGTTCCCGAGCAGAGGCTGCGGTTGGCAGGAAAGCTGGCTTGGTGGAAAGCTTGGCTTTTGGGGGACCGGGGGGTTGACAGCCCCTGTGTGGGTGGGGGGTGAAATGCCTTGACATACACCCGGGTGTGCATCACCCCCCTGGCAGGGAACCGGCTGGATTCAATGGTGCTGCTTCGTCTTTCAGATAATTTTGTTGTGATTGCGCTGTACGATTTTCCTGCCTCAAGTGACCGTGACTTGCAGCTGGTCAAGGGGGAGAAACTCCAAGTCCTCTCCAAGTAAGTGACCTGCTGCCAGAAGGGATCTGAAGATGAGCATGGTGAGGCTGGGAAAGGGAGGACCTTGGGGTCAGACACCAATTTACAGCTCACCAGAGCTGAGCCTGTGTCTTAGCTGTGCTCCAGAGCGTGACCATGGGTACCCTCTTCTCTCTGCAAGGTGAGGAAGGTGACACTTCCATGGTTTACAGATACTTTTGGGTTGGGTAGTGTCCCTGCCTGGATACTACTGGGACCTTCTTCACTGCTGGTGTGCGTGGGCGTAGAGGTAGCATAAATAACAACAATCATCTAGCTCCTGTTTCATATTTTGTGCTGATCGTGCTTTTGCAAAGGATGTGGGTTGGGTGTAGTCAGAGGAAAGGACTGAATCAAGCCAGAGAGGCACATGGTTTCATTTCACCTTCTTCTCAAACCCACCAGAGAAGAGGCTGACAGTCCATCTACCCAGTCCATAACAGGGCAGAGGTGGGCTCGGGTCCCCTCGTCATTTGACCTTGTAGAGCTGCTCCATCTTTGCTCGCTCTGTGAGGTGGCCTCCAGAGGTGACATTTCTCACCCAGATGCCGTCAGCTGGGACCCAATGGGGCAGGGGACACTGCTGGGTGAGGGTGGCGTTTGGTCACGGCTGGTAGCCGAGTTAGTGGTGGGAGAAAAAAGGCGTGGGGTGTCCGGCAGATGAAGGAAGGAGCCCCAATGTCCCTATGCAAGAGACAAAATAAACCCATGGTGACCCAGATTTCCCTCCTCTCACTTGCTGTGCGTAGCAAAGGGTTGAGTCTGTGGTCACTCTGCCCTTCCTCTGCATTTATGGAAAGAGAATTTCACCTCCAGAAATCCCTGAGCGACCAGCAGCCTTCAACCTGGTGGTGGTCCTAGGAAACCGAGAGGGATCTGTAGAGTGGATTAAGGAATGCCGGCCTGTTTGCTGTGCTCAAAACTGCAGAAACCGTGCCATCCCCGCAGCCTTAGCTTGTCATGAAACCTCCTCAGGGAACTCATGCTTTCTCTTCTACCTGCTTTGCAGTGAGGGGGAATGGTGGCTGGCAAAATCCCTCAGCAGCGGCAGGAAAGGCTACATCCCTAGTAACTTCGTCGCACAAGTAGACAGTTTGGAAGAGGAAAAGTAAGTGCGAAAGCTTATGAACGGTGGACACTGATGCAGGGCTTTCCTTTCCGAAAGAGCTCCGTCTCTCAACAAGCTACGGGAACAGCTTTACTGGATGGCAGGAAGATGTCGGTGCTGGGCTGGATGGCAAGAGGTCTTCCACCATCCCCAGCAATGCTGCCCAAAAGTTCAGGAGAAGTTTTAAACACCATGGGGGTGCGGAGCAGGGAGGATGAGGTTGCTACAGGGAAAGCAGGCAAAGACTCCTGTCCCATTAATTGCTCCCACCGTGGAAAACAAGGATTTGGGGGAAAGAACATAAAGGTTACATTTGCACTGATAAATTGGCAGTGCAAGGGACCATCCTTCGGCCCTGCTGGGCCAGTCCACCCACAAGCATAGTGTAAAACTTCCTCAGCCTCCGAGAGGGTGTCCATATGCAAACTGGGGCTGGGGATCACTCGGGAAGGGTGTGTTGATCCAGGTTTTGGGTGTGTCAGGGACCACGCTAACAAATTAACGGGGCAGACACTGAGTGCCAGTGCCCAGACCCACAGCCTGGCGCTGTTTGGTTCATTAGCCCAGATGACCCTTCATTTTTGGGTCCCTGCAAAAAGGATGGTAAGAAAGACTTGGGCCAAAAAGGTTTATTATGCCTATAATAAAAGCAGCAGAAGAAATTGTTTCCATTACTTATTCTCCTCTATGGCGTTCAGCTATAAATGATCAGCCCTGCTTGCAATCTCGCCTTGGAGGGACCTAACCACCACTGAATTCAGCAAATATTTAACAGCACACGGAAGTGTGGTTGGGACATAAATGCTTTTTGTATCCCAAGGGTACATTTAAATGGCTGTGGGCACCCTACGCTCAGCCTCCAGCCCACGTATCTGCTTTATACACAGCCTGCCTGGGCACTGCTCAGGGCTCCGCTCACTTACCGGGTGAGCCGTGGGTCCCTGCGCGTCTCAGAGGCTGTGCTCTGGCTGAGCTTTCACTTCTCGCACGTACGGGGTATAACGTATACCACCTACTCTCTGCTCTGGCTGAATTGCTAGGCTGTGAAACAAGCCCAAAGTGACCGAAATCTGGTGTTAATCTACTAAAAACAGTCTATTACCGGCACTTTCCAGCAGATAAAGAACTATTTGCTGATAAAAACAATCCACGGTTTCAGAGTGTAATGGTTAAAAAAAAAAAAAAAAAAATGAGCTAAATGGAAAGAATTTGGGTTTTTTTAGAGCTTTTCCTTTTCAAACAACTATTTTACCTTTTCTGTCTCCTAGGTGGTATTTTAAAACTCTGAGCAGAAAAGATGCTGAACGGCTGCTATTGTCTTCTGGTAACAAAATCGGCTCTTTCCTTGTCCGAGAGAGTGAAACCAGCAAAGGTGAGATCTACAGAGCACGGAGAGCTCCTTGTTATTGCCATGGCTTGGGAAACCTTTCAGACATGAGCTGCAGAGTTCAGCTGTGTCAGTGTTTCTTGGATCTGGCTGGGCAAAATAGCGCTCGCCAGGCTCAGCAGAGCTGTAGAGTGAAGTGGGGAGTTGGAGGGCAAAGATTTGCACATGATGCTGTGTAGTTCAGGCTGTGGTAAGGGTGGTTTTTGTCACCACAGTTTGTGGCAGAGATGCAGGAACACAGATGAGCAGAAAAGACTTTCCAAAACGACGTGTAGGGGGTTTCTTTTCCTTTTCTCCCTAAGGAAATGTTACTGTTTTGGCAAACGGAGAGTCTTGTACTCATTCTTGAAGAAGCACTTCTCTTGCTTGAATTTTGGAAGAATTGCAGAATTTTGGAAAAAGTCTTTTGGTGTCACATTTTCGCAGAGGAAAACTTTTTCCTGATGGTCTGTAGCAGGGGGAATTGATGCAAACCAGGACTTTTGGAAGGAGACCAATGAGCAGGAAAGGTGAACTTCATCCATTTTCCTTCTGTATGAACATGATTTGCTTTTGAAGACGTGATCCAATGAGGATGGAAAGGCCACAGCATTGTGGTCAGTTCTCTTGGGCAGTGGATATAGTTATTAACCATAATACTTAATCCTGTAATTGTTAATTTTTAAACAGCCTGGAAGCTAGTTTAGGTTATCCCATGGAAATTTCATGTTGTTTCTTTCCTACTTTTCTCTCCTTGCATCCTCGGGGCCAGTGGGTGTGTTTACAGCATGGAGGAAATGATGCTCATGGTGGTCCCATGGTTCTGCTCTGAACCAGCTCCATACAGTAGTTTAGGAAAGCACTTCAGTCTTGTTGTGCTTTGGTTTCTTTCCTGTGAAATGGATACAGGAGTCTTTCCTTATCACGTAGGAAAAGGTTGTTTGTGTCTTGCTAATGTATCAGTAAAGACTTGGAGCATCCATCTGAAGTAATACAGGACCTTTTTTTCCTTGACTTGCTTCCGAAATGCTTCTACAAGGCCCTGGCCAAACAGATACACTGGGAACAGATAAGGTGGATTCTCTATTTTACAACTAGTTTCTTGCCTGCTGTAGCTTCTTCTTCTTCTTTCTTGTCTCTGTTTTCCCCATTTGCATGGGAGGTCTCCAAGGCAGTATCTGTCCCTTCCTCCATGGCTACATCATTACCAGTAAATTAAATAATGCCAAAGTCTGGATGCGGCAGCTGGGTCGTCCACACCGTCTCTATGCAGGTTTTGTCCTGGCGCCAACCAGGCACCATTCTCAATAGTTAATTTGAGAGCAGTCACCCTGTTTTGGAGGCTGAGAGAGTTCCATGGTGTGGATGAAGGGCTAGAAAGTAGGTTCTGACGTGGTGTAGTTTACTCACAGATGTAGTCTGAGCCCTGGCTGTCTTGCAGACCTGACCTCCAACAGCAGGATTTGACAGAGTCAAACTAGAGCGCTGGTCTTGAACTGGTGTGGTATTTAGTGTGCTAAGTGGGGCAATCAAGGTGCTCATCTTCCTGTAGCCCTCTCCCTCAGCCATCAGGCAGCAGTGCTGTGTTAGCGTTATAGCAACCCACTTTGACTTTCCACCCTGCCCCATGCCTGGGCTCACCTCCACGTGTCCCTGCTGAGATGATGCCAAGCACTACTTTCCATATGGATTTGCAGTTTTCAGAATTTTTAGGGAACACTCAGGCCACAAAGCATTGAAGAAACTTGTTCTGCTTGGTTTCTCCGCTGCCTCTGTGGTGCCTTTGAAAGGATCAGGCATGGACTAGTCACCACACGCGGCTCTGATGTTCATCCCTTTCCCACTCTCCCCTTTGTTTGCTGGGATATTCAGGGAGCTGGCATGACTGTGCATTGCACCCAGGAAGGGTAGGGAGCAACCCATGTGCCGTGCACAGGCCCAGCAGGCACTCGTGGGTTGTGCCTGAAGATCTGGGTGAGGCCCTCTGTCTACACATGATCCTAGTCTTTGTGACACCTCTAGGTGCCACACATGGATGGGATCAGACCTTTTCCTACACTTGCTCAGGACAATCGCCCCCTACTTCTGCTAGCCATGAGCTGCAAACGCCGGATGAAATAATTCCTTGCAATTTTCTGAAGTGTGGGTGGGTCTAGATCGCATGGGGCTTGGACAGAGGTGGTGGAGTCCTGAGATTCAAGGAGAAATAACCAGGCTAGACCTGATCTTTAATACCCTGTCTCTGCTGTCTAGAAATATTCTGCTTTAGCAGATGTGGCGTGTTGCGCTCCATCAAAGTCCCCAGTTAGTCCCAAATGGTCAGAGATCAGCTTCTGCTCTGAAATGTGCTTTTTCTGATATTTAGTATTCTGTCTTAAAATATGGCTGTTATTCCTTCAAACACCTCATCCTCTGAATCATCTTTTATGATCAGCTTCTACCCGCGTACCCTGTGCTTTAGACTGCCTGAATAGCCATGGTGACACCGTTTGATTCGTCTTAACCACAGCTTCCTCCTCTCTAAAGAGAAGGGGAAAAGAGAAAGCCCTGCATCTTCAAATGTGCCGTGAAGCTCAGTTCACTACAGTAAAGCACCTTGTGACCCACCACGAGATGTCCAGAGCAATGCTATGGAATTAACCCTGCTCTTCGAACCCCACAGGTTCTTCCTGTTTTCCTCCTCCACAGCATCTATTTTCATTTACTTTGCACATCACCGGCAACATTTGACCTTCAGGGCCGAGCACTAGGTCAAGCTAAGGGCAGTATCCCCCCTCAGCTGCAGACACTGGAGGGTGGTTGTCCCATACTGGGCTGTCTCAACTGCAGCGGGACGCGTTCTGCAACACCTATTCACAGCCCATCCTCAGCAGTGTCTCATTTCGCTTATAGTTAAAGATACTGGAGTTCTCAAAACCTGAGGGCTTCACTTTCAGTCAAACATCTTGCAGTGGCCGTGGAAGGCATGTTCAACATCCTGGGAAGATGGGTCCTTGTCGAGACAGTGTGGGAAGCAGACCAGCAGTGAAATCACCGGCAGAGAGCTAGCCTTGCCAAAGCTGCTGGAAATAAACAAATCTTCCCCTGAAGTAATAATCATTCCGAAACCTGCAGGGCCACAGTCACACAGCTGTGCCGAGTCACGAACTCCTGGCTTGCAGCAAGACTGCTGCGTCTACGCTCCCGGCAGGAGGGACCTCACAGAGCTCAGCTGCCGTATCCAGCTGAGCTCCTGGGTTTCCCATCAGGAAGGAGTTAAGAGCCTGATGAGACATCTAGGAACAGGAGATACCATATGTGGTGGGACGCGGTTGGAGATGCAGGCATCAAAATGTAACTATCACACGTGGCAGTTGCCTGAGCTCATGCTGTCAGCAGTGGGGCTTGATTTGGTCACCAAGCCCTGGATGTCTTAGGGTCATCTCCAGGTGCTCCACCAGAAGGTACAGTTTGGCACCATATCTACCAGGCCCAGGTAGATGTCCCAGAACATCTCAAGTGGTACCAGACACCTATGTTTAGGTGACTGAATCAGCCCTAGGTATGATGTGGTGTTGAACCCCATCCTTTGCACCTTCTGTTGCTCTTTCCCATACAAAACTTGCCACCCTTTGAACAGAAAGGACCTGAGAGCCCTTGTAGGATGGTTTGGGGATCCCAGACCCAGAACAGGAGGGTCTGACACCCAGAGCTGCCCAGGGCAAGATTTGGTTGTGCTCACACTGCTCTGAGCTGGTGTCGAGTGCAGGCGTGGACCTCTGTGTCTCAGCCCAGGTCTGTGCCAGGATGTGACGTGGGGTTGTAGGACAGGCGAATGTCCCTTGTGGCTGAGGAGCAAGAACTCCTTTTGGCCATCTGGGCTGTCACCGGGGGAGATGAGGAGCCCTGCCATCCGTTCCGCTCCCCTTAACATTTTTCATTTGCTGCTGTCACCAGGAGAAGAGAGAATTGAAGCTTTTCTGCCCTGGTGCTTTGCCTTTACACTGCAGCTCCCAAGGGAACGGTAACTGCCCATGGCGAATGACGGGGAAAGTTCTATCACCCTCACTCCAGCAAACTAAACTCTGACTTGGGGTGGAATACAGTCATTAGCTCTAATGACAGGATAAGTATTAACGCTGGTAGTAGGCAGCTGATAGATTGGCCTGGAGGGTGCCCAGAGCCCCTGTCACCGTTGCATGCTGCACGTCGCTGGTTTGAAAGATGCAAGAGGGTTTAAAGGGTCAGTAGGATCTGGAGAGGGGGTCCTGCATGAGAGCAGGCGTTTTGGGTGCAACCACGCTAACGAACCGATCAGCTCTCCTCTCCTCTGCTGGCTCTCGGCCCCCAGGCACCCACTTGCATACGTGTTAGTCGTTAATTCCTGCGCTCCCTTCTGCAACGCGGTCTGTCGTCAGGGCAGCGGGGTTCGCACCACGTTTGGCTCCTTCCCCTGGCAGGCCTTGCGTTGTAAAAATCCCACACGTACCCCAAGAGCCACGTCCCAGGCATGCAAAGCACCCTCTTGGACTCGTGCCGCATAAGCCCAACACCGACGGGCTGCAGCCTGGCCACGTTGAAATTAAAATAACATCATCATCACCCTCAACAGCAATAATAGAAAAAAAAATAATAACAACTTATATGAATTATTGGTATTATTGTTGTATTATTATTATAATAGTAGTAGTATTTGCACCTTAGGGTCACAGAGGAGCCAGAGGAGGTCTGGGGCCAAGCGCTAGGGAGTGTGAATGTGTCTGCTCAACTCTAGCAGGACTGGTGCTAAGCACTGCAGACACAAGCCCTAGCAACACCAATCTGCACCCACCAGGGACCAAAGATCACTCCCTGGGAAAGACATCCTTAGCTGTGACCTTTGGTCACTGAGGTCCGGACTGCAAAAAATGAGCCATTCCTTTGCCCTTCCCTTGAGTTGTTTGCTGCCCCATTGAAGATGCTTCAGGGATGTTCTCAGATGTTCAGCTGCAGGACTGATAGAGCCAAAAGGGCTTCCCGGGTCTGTCTTCTACCTGACACTCATGGTGAAGGAGAGTTTCAGAAGAGCATCCTCTGTTGTGAAAGAGCCCACCACGCTGATGCTGTGTGCTTCCAGTCTTGCGGTTCCATGGCTCTGTATTTAAACCAGCAGCTCTTCCATGAACGTTATAGAATCATAGAGTCGTTTAGGTTGGAAAAGACCGTTATGATCATCAAGTCCAACCATTAACCTAGCACTGCCAAGTCCACCACCATGTCCTTATTTAACTGTGCCCTAACTGGGCAGTGTCTGGAACAACTCATTTCACCTGGGACTTGCTCTTTAGGAAATGTGCTGATCACTGTCCCACAAAGTGCACCCACACAGGGAGATGCTACGCTGGTCAGGTTTGCTACATGGGCACATCCTTAGTGATGCAACAAGGCTGCTTAACTCTTTGACTTTGCTGTACGGAAAACAAAGCTCTGGGATATTTTGTCCCTTTAGGCTATAGTTAAGGTCTTACTTTCTGACAATTTTATTTTTTCTCCTGTTTCCCACCTCACATGAGGAGCAGAGCTGGGAGCCCTGATCACACCCCAGGGGCTTCCAGTAGTCCCCCAAAGTGTACTGGGAGAGCATACAACCATCCTGCTGTTTTATTATGTTTTCTGATTTACGGTTTCATACATTCTTAGGTGTTTACGCAGGAAATAAAATGCTGAGGTAGTTGTTAGCAAATATTCTTGAACATGCCCGAGGTACCCTAGTGTAAAAAGGTTCTTGTGTCTGACTCCCAAGCTCACCGTAGAAGGAGAAGTCCAAAATATACAGAGGCACAGGGTGCACCAGACATCAGGAAACCGGACTCAGAAAGCTTTGTGGCTCCTGAGTGAGGAGTTCACAGTCCTATCGGTGGCTGGCTTTGGTGGCAGCACCTTAACTCAGGGTTAAGAAGCTCCTGTCCCTCCAGCTTTTGTTTCTATTCTCACCCTTACTGATATGAGATATGCCACCATATCTCATAGTCTGGTCTCTGCAGAAAAGGAGTCCCCCAAAGTGACTGCTAGCGCTTAGAAAAATTTCAGACTCTCCCAAATTCCGCTTGCAAAGGTTTATAATCACTGCAACAGAGCAAATGTCCACAGAGGTGGTGTTCTTTTGTTACCTTTTTAAAAATGCAAATGGTTTCCAGCCGCAGTGTAGGGAACTGCTTGTGCTGCAGTGAAGAAACACGGACCAGTGAGTGTTATATGTTAGCAAACTTTCCCCTCGCATGAAGGATTAGGGTTTCAGAGTCACTGTGGAAGGCCCCACTTCTGCTTATGATCCTACATGGCAGATTCGTACTCTTTAACACACATAGCTTTGCCTTTTCAAACATTAAAAAAGGCAGCCTATCAACCCAGGTGACGTATTAGGCTTTTCACAGCCCAGCAGGCTTGTAACAGCTTACTCCGGAAATATGATCCAGGCAAAAGAGAAAAAAAGCCCATTGCTAAGTTGTATTGAAATTTACTCTGACATAGGCTGGAAGTTGTTGCTCTGTAGCAACATCTAGTGATGTTTTTGTGCACAAAAAAACCCAACCCCAATGGTTTAGATTACAAATCTGTTATAAGAAGACAATAGCAGGTTGGAGTGGTAGATCGTTGAGTAGCTCCCTTGAGGTCAAAAGGCACCTCAATCTGGATGCGATTCTAGGCATGGTTTATCCAGAGTCACAAGTTTACGGCTGAACAAGATAATTCTTCTGAACCCTGCTTCTGTACTCCCAGCTGAACCACTGACCTTGGCACAAGGGTTATAGGGGATAACAGGGACATGGGGACCTTGGACACATACGTCTTGACGTTATCTCTCCCACTGAAAATCTGGTTGTGTTGGTGGGGTGGTTTAGCGCCTTGTCAGTCCTGTGTTTTGTCCAGATGAGATGGTGGGGTTGAGAGGGCTCAGATGGGAGACATGAAGCTGTGAGAAGAACATCACGACCTAAGGAGTGTCTGATTGCTCTGGCTGGAGATGTGCTATAGACTGCCGTATTGCTTCCTTGGGACTGTTGGCCACAGCATAGGCAGGTCTTACTCAACTAAGGCTTGGTTAAGCTCTGATTAACCTTTGTCCTCTCCACTTGCCTTGGAGAGAGGGAAATTTGTAGCTTTGCAGTCTGGTGGGACTTGCCCTGAGAAGGCATCACCAGGGGCTGCGAGAGGTGTCTGCAGCTGCAGGCAGGCAAGGGAAGAGGACGTAGCTGGTACCTGGGTCAGGTCTTACTTGTCCTCACAGTTCCTTCTTCTGCTCATTCTCCAGGTGCCTATTCCTTGTCCGTGAGAGACAGTGACTCTGCTCATGGGGACATCATCAAACACTACAGGATCCGCTCCTTAGATGGTGGGGGGTATTACATCTCCCCCAGGATGACTTTCTCCAGCCTGCCAGAGCTAATCCATCATTACAGTCGTAAGTTGTTTGCCTTCCCTAATGGATCTGTCTCCTAGCAGAAGGTGGGCTTGTGGACAGAGGGAAGAAGACAGGCTTACTAGCCACCACCATCACCCCATCCACTCTCATGGGCAAGGTGTGCTTCTCCAAGCAGAACTTGGACAGCCATGCCCTATCATTCATCCTAGGGCATTGCAAGGGTGAGTTCTGCCCACAGCTCTATAACCAGGGAGTATCTCCCATCAGGAAAGGAAAGAGATGAATGTTGAAGGCATATGCAGGAGGGATGCTTGCAAATCAGGGTTTGGACTTGCTGGGCAGGAGAACTTTCTCCTCTATGGCTCCCTTTGAGCCTTTTCCTTTCATTGAGTCCATTCTGGGTGCCTCGATCGCTGTGGCTGAAACATTTGTGTGGTTGTTGAGCTTTCCCATGGGTTGACAACTTTTTCCTTGTGTGTGTAGATGGAGGAGGAGGTTAGCTCTGCCATCTCGTTGAACTGTCCTGTGCTTCGTCCTCATACAGAGAAAGGGGATGGCCTATGCCAGCGGCTCACAGTTCCCTGCATATCCCTGGTTCCCCAGAGACCCTGGGCACAGGACGAATGGGAGATCCCACGGGAGTCTTTGAAGCTTGTGAAGAAACTTGGCAGTGGGCAGTTTGGGGAAGTGTGGATGGGTAAGTATAATTCCCCCCATTCCAGGAAAAAATATATAAACAGATGAGATGGAAAGCCCTCTTTCCCTAAGACAGAACTAGTGTGGGTGGGGGGATCCTAAAGCATAAACACGTATTTATGGGTACACAGGCAGCAGTAGATGCCATACTCTTAGGAAGGACCAGACAGGTTGTGTTTGCACACATCAGTGGTTGAGCATGGTTTTCATAGGCAAGATGCATGAGAGAGCTGTCAAAGTGACTATATACTCATCTCCTGAGACATACTCTCGTTATTCCTGGGAATCCTGGGCATGGTTGTAGGATGCCAAGTTACACACAGCAGGGTACCTGGGTAACACTGTCCCACTATTTCTGCTTCCCCATCCCACTTTATAACTGAGACCTGAATCCCTTTCACCTTCCCGCCTAGTGCTAATCAGTGGGAGAGGAAATGGGGTGAGCTCAGCTTCCTTTGCCGTCCTTTTTGTGGTTGCTTGTTGCTTTGGAAATTGAGATTGTGGACAGGACCAGACTGAATCAACATCCTGACTGTAGTGTCCTGGCTTTTTCGATGGCATTTGGATTATTTGAGAACCTGGCTGGTGGGAGGTCCCAGGGGTTTCACCCAGAAAGAATCTTGTAGTGCTGGGAGGACTGCGTGACCATGGACTCATCTCATGGGTGTCCATCACCCGGAGCAGGGATGATCCCTGATGAAGCCACATGGATTGATAGTTATGCCATGTCTCTCCCTTCTGTCATACTTACTGGTTGCTCAGAGCCGCTGGCACTGAGATTTTCCATTTGTTTCTTGTTGGGACATTGAAAGCTGTTGCTGTGGTTTTCTCCTCCCTGTTCCACAAGTTCTTCTGCTCCTTATTACGTGGCCTGACAGAGCCTGTAGAGAAGCCAAAATTCCTCAGTGCATCATTATCTCTCTGCAGGCTACTACAAGAACAACATCAAGGTGGCTGTGAAGACCATGAAGGAGGGCAGCATGGATCCTGATGCTTTCTTGGCAGAGGCAAACTTGATGAAGAGGCTCCAGCATAACAAACTGGTCCGGCTATATGCAGTAGTCACAAAGCAGCCTATCTACATTGTGACAGAGTACATGGCCAATGGTAAAGAGCCTCATTGAGGTTTTTGTTGGGTGTCTGCAAAATCAGATTAACGAGACGGCGGGTACTCCCATCATTATGGGAGGGGAGAGGAGGACACTGTACCCAATCTGTAAGCAGAAGGACTAAGTGATCCACAAGTTTTTTTCTAATACTGGCAGGGACTTCCTGGGCAATGAAATCCTGCCTCTTGTGGTCTCATATTTCATAAGCCACTTCACAAGATGGTGATGCTTCATATGAAGACTGTTTAAAGCTCTCGTGTCCACTGTTCCCACTGGAAGTTTTTTTCAGATTTTTACTCCCCTCATGGTGAAATTGTCCTTTATTTTGCCCCTCTTGTCTATAAGGCTTTGAGTGATGAATACCCAGCAGTTTGCAAAAGGTCTGTGCAAAACAGATGAAGGAAATGGGCTGTGTTTGGGAACTTTCCTAATGGAAGATGCGCCAGCAAACACCCATTGTTGTTCCTTGGATTTTCTCTAGGATGCAGGCAGATTTGTTGCATGTATGCTGAGGAGCACCAGGGAAAGCAAATGTATAGACTTATTGAGAAGAGTTACAGCAGTCTATCCTCTTTTGCAGGGTGTTTGCTGGATTACTTGAAGACAGAAGAAGGAAGCCAACTGAACCTCCCCAAACTCATTGATATGTCTGCTCAGGTTAGTGAACGGCCTCTGGGGAACAGACTCAAGACCATGGTTTGTTATTGCCTCAGTGAAATTCTTGCAAGTCTGAAGTCTGTCAGAGCATCGATTTCATGGAGAAAAACAGCACCTCCTGGTGTGCTCTCATAGGGTTTCTCTCTCAGCCCTCTCGTGCTGACGTGCATGTCAGCTCAGCAACGCTCTGCTGTCCTTAGGACAGCCTCTGGGGAACTTTGTGCAGGGCTAGAGAATTGGGGTTTATTTTTTGGTTTTTGGGTTTGTTATGGTTTGTTTTGTTTTGTTTTGTTTTCTGGCTTACTGAGCAGGAAACAAGTTTGTTTCTCTTTTTACCAAAAAGAACAAAAAGCTCAATAAAGAGACTTTCAATGTAGAGACACGCTGGCTTTCAGCAGTTCTTCCCTTCTCATGATTAGGCATAAAGGATGTTCTGGCCCTCAAATCTGGGAATATTGTTCCTTATGAGAACAAACTTTTGCCTTTGTAGGGTTGTTTCCCTCTAAGCATCCCCAAGCTGTAAATGTCAGTAGTTGCAGCTTCACCATAACATTTTAGTCCAGAAGTGAATCTAAACCCAAACGAGTTGAAGTTAGGTAAACCAAGACCCCAAGTGGTAGCATCTTGGCAACAAGTTGTGCATGAAGGATGAGATATTGCCAAAATCACTCTGCTTTGGTCCTAGCCAGCTGTTGACAGAGTTTGGCTCACCCAGAGCAGAGCTAGGCTAATTTTGGAAATACTGGAAAAAAGGCAGGAAACATCAGTGTCATGGCTGAATACAGTTATTTTGACGTGCAGGTCTGGGATTTACCCATAAGATCACTCGTCCTCTCTGGGTCAAAGTGAGCCTGAGCAAACAACGTGTGAAGGTCGGCCACTTGGTTCCAGCCATCATACAAAGTTGTTTTATGATCTTAATATTTGAGCAAATGTTACATGATAGTGAAAGATTTTCCTTCTTGCTTTAACCAGGATGAAAATATTTAAATACTTTAAAGCAGTGTCCCCTTTTTTATTTTGCTCTGCAACCCTATGAATGATGCAGAGGAACATGTTTGACTGCCTTCCCTCTTCACTACTGATAAATCTTCTGTATCAGCTGCTTTATCTTTGTTGTCCGTGAGAGGTTACGGGGCCAACATCAGCCTCCCTGTTTAGTATCTTCCCCTTAATTTCTTCCTTCCTTCCCTCTTTCTCTCTTTACCCCCCCCCACTTTCCTCCCTCCCCTTTTTATTCTTTCGTTCCTTCTCTTGAAAGGTATAGCTTGTGGTTTGTTTTAAATTCATGATGATAAGCAGAATAGTCCAAATCCATCTGTACTAAAGAGCCCCTGAGTTTGGTGGGGGTCTTACCCCAGAAGTTAGCTTGATGCATTTCTATGCAAGAGGAACGTGCTGTAGCCAGAGCAATCTGTGTTCAGCTATAGTCACAGGGGTGACCAGGGCAAAGCTGTTGGCCAACACTATACCCAGCTTTGAGGCAGGGACAGCAGAAGCCACGAGTACTCCTGCATTTATTTAACACAACATTATAACTTGCATTGAGCATGTGGAATAATGAAGCATTTCCAGGCAGGTGTGTGGGGGCATCTGGGGAGAGGTCAGTGACCTTGTCTGTCCCAGGCAAAAGGGTGGTATAGGTTGGACAACACACTGGCTGCAGGAACCCCTGGGAGAAACCTGTCCCAGGGCAACCTCGTGCACCCAAACCTTGTCTCCAAGTTCAGGGTTGAAGTCTTGAATATGATCATGTAACATGGCCTGAGCTGACCAGAAGCCCATCCACTACCATGGTCAAATCGTGCCCACAGTAGGCACCATCACTGAGGTTGAGCAATTACATGTGGATGTCGCCTCCCCATGGGCACCTGGAAGCACTCACCCACCTTGCACACCCTTCTCGTACCCCTCCAAGCTCTTTGCAGCATCCCGCACCACACGCCGCTTCCAGGACCAGGATAGTCAAACGCAGACCGAACCCCCACACCCCAGCAACGTAATAACCCACGCAAGCCACCCGCAGCACCTCGGGTAAGAAGGATTTTGCCCATCCTTCTAAACATGGGCGTCAATCGGAAGGACAGTTTTCATCGCTCACCCTCTCACTCCCCACCACCTCCCCAGGGCAGGGTTTCAAACACTCACTGGGTAGCTCCCAGAGGAGGAGGAGGAGGAAGAGGGCAGTCTCTTGAGCTATTTTGCAATCTGTTCATCTGCGGTGTCGGGATGACATCACAACCCAACAGGCACCCAACCCTCTCAAGCGTAATTTTGGATCCAGTAGCGTCTGTTGGAGTTAAAATTAGAAAACTCTGGTCCGATGTACTTGATCCTGTGGTCAGTCTCGAGGGTACATGCTTGAAAGCACGTTGGGCTGGAACGGGCCCGTCGCCGGGTGCTATCTCATTAACATCAGGACAGGAAATTACATAAATTCTTCCATTTTCCACTGCAGCAAACAGCACTTGCGCTGAAGGGGTGTTGACACAGGTTAGAAATGCAGCATTGGAAAGTATGTGTTAGTATCCTGTTCAAAACCACATGTAAGTTGAGATGCTGATATGAATCTGTATGGAGTGGAAAATTGCTCTGCCCGCACCCACAGGCACATAAAAGCTTTAATATGTACTAACCATTATTAGCAGGGGTTGCGTGCATCCACTCCTCCTTATAAATGCCTAACCCAAATCTGAGACTCGACTGATAAAGCAACTTCGCAATCTCCTTTTTTCTGTATCTCTTGGCACCCGGCAATAAAAGATTGCCGCCGTTATTTATAGGGGCTCATCACACACCACCCACCTCCCCAGGACTGCTCCCTGCTCCAAGGACCTGAACAGTGAAAGATGATATTGGGAGTAGAAACCTCCCAAAGTAAAGTTTGGAGATGGCAGTGCATGCCCAGGACAAGAGATTTGTCCAGGGACATACTCTCTATCCCATCATATTTCTGTGAACATCTGGCTCTTCTGCTCTGTTGCATCCTGTAGGTATGAGGGAGGAACTGTGTTGTGTCCCGGGTCCTAGTCTGGATCCAGCAGAGGGAAAGAAAACACCAATCTGTTTTATTGTGGTGAGATCTCCAGGGGTCTCCTCCCCATCCCAAAGCAGACCAGTGAGGGAGAACAGAGGAGGTTGCTGAAGAACATCTAGTTGTCCTAGGTCTGGGCTTTGCGACTGAGGGACAGATGAGCTCTTTGAGTGTTTTTTTCTTTTTTTTTTTTTTAATTCACATATTTAATCTGGAGTGTTTGTGATTAAAATCCCTGCTAGAGGGGAAAGTCTTGTGGCAGAAACTGGGAATCCAGTGATGTGGCTTCAGGTTTGCTTCGACCTTCTGCCTCTCGCAACAGACACGACTCACAGCTGTAACTTCTGAGCAAAACAGAGAGTGATGCTTCTGTTCTGCTTGACTTGGCTGCTTAAAGTTTTTGGAGACCGGGTGCATGCTGGTAGAGCTCCACATATGCACACATACACGGGCAATACCTATTTGTGCATGTATGTATCCGTCTACCTGTCTATCTGTCTGTCTGTCGATCTATCTGTCCATCCATCCATCCATGGAGCATGTATGCATGTCCACGGACATGGAGGCATGTAAGCAACCCCGTACGCATGCTGTGCTTTTCTAAAGGTGGGTAAGACTCAGGCAAGCTGGCTTGTTGTCATGTGGAGGCGGCTGATGAATATGGACTCTTCCTCCTCTCCTAGGTGGCAGAGGGAATGGCGTACATCGAGCGAATGAACTCCATCCACCGTGACTTGAGAGCTGCCAACATCCTCGTCTCAGAGACACTCTGCTGCAAAATTGCTGATTTTGGCCTGGCCAGGATCATCGAGAACGAATACTTGGCACAAGAGGGTGGGTGTCGTTCCCAGCATTGCCTCACCAACACATGTTCCTTATCTCCAATTCTCCCGTCTCACAGACATGCCAAGATACGGGGTGTCCAAGGGTTGGGCTGGAACCAGGCATGGGGCACCACTGCCGATGGCATGAGACCACAGCCCCCCAGTGCCGCCCTTATCAGCACCCAGGCAGCAAGCAGAACAAGCAAGAGAGCCAAAAATGGGGTCCCAGGAGAGGGAGCACTGCTTGGGGACAATAAAAAGTAAATGAGGTTCGCAGAGGGAAATGGGGGAAAAAGTATTTTGGCACTGTTTGGGGGAGGGAAATGGGGAAAAAAGTATTTTGGCACTGTTTGGAGGAGTCCTGCTGAATCTCAGGTTGTGCTACTGGAGAAATTTGACCTCTAGTAATGAAACCTGCTGCCTGTGCCTACATGTTCACAGTGAGTCGGTCCAAAGGGAAGGAAATAGCAGTGTAACTCAGTCACTGCACACCACGGGACTGCAGAGGGGGGCTGGAGTCACAGACCTGGACCTAAAGGCAATTTCCAGATGTTCCAGGCAAACCAAGTCCAGATCAGGTCCCTTCAATAACAGAGAGACAACTTACAGAACATGTGAGAGGGTTTGCAGCTTGGCAGATGTTTCTTATGGGAACAGAGCACCTTAAGCATCTGAAACAAAACAAAAATTAACACCCAAAACAAAAAAAAGGTGTACAAACCCCAATATCCCCCATGTTAATGTGAAATCTCCACCTGCAAAGTCAAACCCCTCGCTGGGGCTGAGTATCTGAACTGGTGGTGGTCAAAGGAACATGGTCATGAGAGGTGACAACTGGCTTGCTTGGTGCAGAGGTCAATCTACAGCCATTTGACAACAGCGTTAAGCGAAATTCCTCTGGTGGCAGCTTTTTCTCTGCAGTTTGAGGTCAGCTATGAGATTGTGTCATTCAGATTGCAAAGAGACTTTATACAGCATCAGGGAAACAAGTAGAAATGACTGAAATAAAATAATTAAGTCTGGTGTAAGTGGCACTTACCAGAAGATTTTCAAATTTTGGAAATCTGTCTGCCTCTAGAGTTGGGATGAAGCTAAAATTCCCCATAAAAAATACTCTGGGGAAAGGAAATTGAATAGATAAGAGAGGAAACTTTTCTTTCAATTTGCTGTCCCAAAATACTTTATGATATGAATTATACCCATTTCAACACGTAAAACTATTTCAAAGTAGTAAAAGCTTGCACATGGTACTGTGATATTGTTGCAATTTTTTTAAGACACTTTTTGTCCTTAAGAAAAGTTTTGGTGAAATCAGTGTAATTCTGCTAATGTACCCAAAGGAGCTACATTTCCAGTGGAAAACAGTTCCTTATCAGCATTTTTCCAGCTAGCTTTAATCTGAAATAACAAGTGCCCCTCTCTGCTTTGAACAATTTTCACTTCATAGATTGCATTTCCGAGCCTCCTCAGTCTACTTGTCCGAGTATGACGTGCAAGAACAAAGGCATTTATTTCACACACTGCGTTTGGGCTTTCAGTCCTGAAAGGATATATACAAATAAAACCGTGGTTTTCCTCTGCAGTCTTTAACACGTTCAGTTCCTACTTATCAAGGTGGTTTGGGGTTTTGTTCTTTTTTTGGCCTTAGCTAAACTGAAATTGCAATCTTATGGTCATTGCTGTCAGCAGCATGCAAAACAAGATCTTGGTGGACAAAATAAAATGGGACTTTTTTTTCTTTTTAATATACATACGCAGCTTTAAGAATCAGAGAATTTATATTTGCTGTATTTTTTAGGTACTTTTGCTAAAACCAGGCCCTTTCTGGTGAGTTATTTTATACAGAATAAAATCCTATTGTTGTCCTTTAATAAAGCTACTCAAGGCATTGGCTTTGAATAGCACAGCCACGTAGTTTGGGCTACGGAAACCCATTGGTTCCACACGGCAAGTTGCCACTGAGGGGCAATGGGTCTCTCCTGGGAGCTGCTTGAACAGCGCTAGGGCAGTGATGGTCCCCCTGTACTCGGCACTGGTGAGGTCCCACCTCGAATCCTGTGTTCAGTTTTGGGCCCCTCACTCCAAGAAAGACATTGAGCTGCTGGAGTGTGTCCAGAGAAGGGCAGCGGAGCTGGTGAGGGGTCTGGAGCACAAGTCTTGTGAGGAGCGGCTGAGGGAACTGGGGGTGTTCAGCCTGGAGAAGAGGAGGCTGAGGGGAGACCTCCTCGCTCTCTACAACTCCCTGAAAGGAGGTTGTAGAGAGGTGGGGGTCAGTCTCTTCTCCCAAGTAACAAGTGATAGGACAAGAGGAAATGGCCTCAAGTTGCACCAGGGGAGGTTTAGATTGGATATGAGGAAAAATTTCTTCACCAAAAGGGTTGTCAAACATTGGCACAGGCTGCCCAGGGAAGTGGTGGAATCGCCATCCCTGGAGGTATTTAGAAGCCGGGCAGACGTGGTGCTGAGGGACATGGTTTAGTGGTGGTTTTGGCAGTGTGAAGTTGATAGTTGGACTCGATGATCTTATAGGTCTCTTCCAACCTAGGGGATTCTGTGATTCTGTTCTACAATTCTATGCCCAAGGGCTGTGGCAGGCGCTGCTCACTCCCAGCGTCATGCTCTTGGCGTGCACGGCACTGGTTGGCCATCCGTGCTGCCATTCCTGGCTCCATTCCTGAGATCTCATTGCTAAACACACAAAAGATGCAAAGGTGTTACAAGACTTCACGAGCAAAATAGCTTACCTAGATTTATTTTTTTTTTATATGCATGTTATCTGTTACCTAATGCATTAAGTTTTTTCATTATTTGGCCTCCCTGTATCAGTATCTGTGGATGTTTATAAGCATATACATGTGAAAAAGTCTTTCAAGATGAAATAGCCTTGTTAGCACTAGAAAAAGAACCAAGAAAGGCAAAGATAGGCCAGGTAGAGATGACCTTTTAATAAAAGCAGGAGATAGGCAGCAATTAACAGTCTCTGGCCTTATTTCTGTAACTCCACAGTTCCTTCAATAAGTCCCATTGCAGCCCCCTGATGCACTCAACAGCCCGCAGGACCCAGGGCTCGGTTTTTGGGGAACTGCTTGCCCACGCCTGTGGGAGCAGAGGGTGATGCTGTACCTCCATGTGCTATTTCCCTTTGCTTCCTCTGCACAGGTGCCAAATTCCCGATCAAATGGACGGCGCCGGAGGCCATTAACTTTGGAGTTTTCACCATCAAATCTGATGTGTGGTCTTTCGGGATCCTCCTGACAGAAATCATAACCTACGGCAGGATCCCTTACCCAGGTACGCTGCGAATACGGGTTGAGTGATCAACTTCAAAGCATCTAGAGCTGCTTTATGCTTGGAGACACCTATCCAAGTGTGTAAGTGTGTGTCCAGACACACACCCCTGTTTCTTCATGCTGGTTTTCCTCTCCTAGGCTCCCATGAGCCTCAGTTATACCTGTGCCGGGAAAAAACCTACAGAGGGGAGTCAGGGAGGGGGCAGAGGGATGGAGGGGGGAGCACAACCTTCAAGAAGGGATAGTGCCCAAATATGGCCCAGCATCATGGTCCTTCATGCCCCTCCAGCTCTGCCTGGATGTGAGCTCCACTGAGCTTCACCCCAAGAGTGCTGAATAACTCCTGTTGGGATGCATTTCCCTCCAGGGATGACCAACCCCGAGGTGATTCGCAACCTGGAGCGGGGCTACCGCATGCCCTGCCCGGACATGTGCCCTGGTGAACTCTACAACATCATCCTGAAATGCTGGCGAAACAAGCCTGAGGAGCGCCCGACCTTCGAGTACCTGCAGTCGGTCCTGGAGGACTTTTACACTGCCACGGAGAAGCAGTATGAGCCAGAGCCTCAGCAGTAAGCCACCATCCCACCAGCACCTGGGGATGGATCTGGAGGAAAGCCACCATCCTGCACAGCCCGGCGATGGCTTGTTTCAGGCCTTTCCCTTTCTCCTGTGTGCCACCATGACGCATTTGGAGATGGGGAACGAGGAGGGACATGAGGGAGGTGGATGCTGACAGCTCTGTGGTTATCACGGAGATTTAAGAGGCGGCTGAGAGCTGGCGTAGCTCCTTCCCCATCCACCTTGGAGGTCTGTACCTACTTAGCAGACATCACCTCTGCCACAAAGGACAGCAGACTCCTTCATGACCCACACAGAGAAAGAAAAGCCCTTCAGCCCTGCAACTACAGCCCCAAGAAGAGGGGACCACGGCTAGGATAGCGGTAGGGGCGGGATATGCAATCCCTCCCCTGCTTCTGATGCCACTGCTGGCAATACTACAACCCCTTCATGCCAAGGGCAAGGGTGGGAATGTGTCCTGGCCACACCAGGCCCCCAAGCTCTGGAGCAATCTCTCCAGGTGGTGCCAACACCCCCCCCATGCCCCAAGTCAATAATAAAGAACCGAATATGACCGTTTTCCATTTATTTATTGGGGTGTCAGGGTGAGAACAGGCTCTTGTGCTTTCCACGCCCATGGAGGAGAAGGGGAGAGGCCATGGAGCTCCCCGAGCAGCTCGGGGTGATGCTGGGGTGGTACCCGGGGCGGGGAGGAGGTGGGGGTGGCCGGGGTGCACCCACCGACCGCCGGCACAGGCAGCCCTGGAGCCCAGAGGCAGGAGAGGTGTTCGTGGTGCGGCCACGAGATGTCCCTCCTTCCCCGCAAATCTGGGTGGCTCCTGCCACCCGGCTGGTGGGGGGGAATTAAAAATATATATTAAAATACTCCCAAAATAAAAAAAA
>VYXH01008685.1:27005-70235 GCA_013397275.1 Burhinus bistriatus | reverse complement strand
CCCTCCCTGCTTTGCCGAGCCCTTCACCGCACAAGTTCCTGATGCAACACCGGTGCATCACAGAACCACAGAATGGTTTGGGTCGGAAGGGACTTTAAAGACCATCTAGTTCCAACCCCCCTGCCATGGGCAGGGACACCTCCCACTAGACCAGGTTGCTCAAAGCCCCGTCCAGCCTGGCCTTGAACACCTCCAGGGATGGGGCAGCCCCACGGTGGGTCCCATTCTGCGCCCAGCACCAGGAGTGTTCAGACGCCCTTTCCCTGCTCTCTGGTGCATCTCTGACCCATGGCTCCGGTGGGAATGTCCACATTAGGTTGCAGGGAGGTGTCCGATCAGCAGTTGCACTGGGCTGGGGAGTGGAGGATGAAGAAATAAGACACAGAAGGCACACTGAAGGGGTGCCAGGACCACAGGAGTGAGCAGCAGGCTGTGACCCAGGTGGACTCCCCTTCAGGTTATGGCACTGAGCAGCACCTCTGTGGTGTTTGGTCTGCTGTTTTCTACCCCATGAACCAGATTTCGAGTCCTTCTGTAGAGGGTGTTTTCCATAGCGTAACAAGGATGTTATAAGAAAGGAACAGCAGAGATGACCACTGTGTGCCAGAAAAAATACCTGGCCATCAACAACACGTAACACAGAGTTACCTGGGCACACCACTCTTGCAAGCGAGCCCAGAAGCAAAAAGGCATGGGAAGATTCATAACAAATCTGTAGGACAACTGGGCTATCAACAGCTATGTTCAGCCCAAGGCCTTGATTTTCAGTGCCGTAAGGCGCCTCTCCGTTGCTTGTGATGAGACAAAATCCCCCACCGTGATGCCAGTATCTCTTCCCAGGTGTTCCTGACAGGGCAACATTGCTTGTGTCAACATCAACAGCACTTTGCCTGACTTCAAATGCTGTTTATCCCTCCTCTGCAGAGCCATAACTGGGAGAAAAAGCATGCAGGGACTGGTTTAGCATTCACAGGAGGCCAAAGTATCTGGAAATGGCTGGTTTGCACAGCTTGGAACTGTCATTCCCTGCATCCTCAGGAGGGAAAGGGGCTTTAACAGCAGAAAACCAGTGTCCCAGACCAGGAGGAAGGGAACTGATTGAGACGGTAGAGCCTCAGAAATCCTAGATCTAGTCGAGACACCCTAGGGTGTCCAGGATGTTTTCACCAGGCTGGTGGATAGGTCTATGGGAGACCTGTGCCCCTCTACGACTGCAGCTGGAGCTGGATGGGAAACCTCAGGGTGTGGAAAAGTGCATCAGACAGCTGTGTTCAGGAGGTGGGATTCCCCCACCCCCAAAATGTCCAGACCTGGAGGTGAATCAACCTCCAGTGTCTCAGAGCTCTTTTCTTATCCCACCCATAACACATCTGCTTTCCACAGCACACCCACGGGCAGCTTCACTCCTCGTGGAAGAAGGTGAAGTTTCCTCCCAAGCATTTCTGTGAGCCATCAGAAGTCATCTTCCAATTTGGCATGAACAGCTGGGGAGCAACTGTGTGGCCAGGGCTTGGACACGCTTAGACAGATCTCTTAATCAAATCATCAGCAAACCTCATCCACCCATCTCCATCTTCACAACCTGGTTCCTGGGCCCTGTGCACCCAGTGCTAGTAGGTCCTAGTGCTAATTTAAGATGAATCAAGCTTGTTTCACAGCTCCAAGGGACAAGTTATATGTGCTATAACTATACAAAGCCTATTTTTAAAAGAAGCAATTGTTAGTCATCTGTTCAGTAATTTCACTGGAGTTGAGGAAACAGTCTTTCTCCCTGCTTGAACTCCAGCTTGGTCTTTCTCGTTTACCATGAACTCCATGCAGGACGAGCAGGTTTCTATTAATGAGATGACACACTGCCAATAAATACAAATGAAAGATATATGACGCCTTGGCTGCAAGTATTTTATGGAATTGAAAACTGTGGATCGTTTGTGCTGGAGCAAACCAGGAAGAAGAGTTACAGGGTGACTGCTAAGCACTTGTGTGTTGCATTATCACCCAAGGCCAAAGAGTCAAGTGCTGCAGCTCAATTTAGAAAGGAAATGGATATTTTTATGGCCAATAGCAACACGTGGCCAAGCCCGGGGTGAACAAAACAAAGAGACTGTAAGCTGTGCTTCCTCTGCACTGGCCACCATAGCCTTTTTTGTTCACGCTGCACAAACAATGGTTGCATTTTGTTCCCTGCCACGCCTGTGATAAATGGATGGGGTGTAGACACTCACCTGGCTCCATCGTCACGTGTGCTTCCACCACGAAGCCATTGCAGAAGTCACTGGCAACTCTTGCTTTGCTTAAGGGAGTGGGGCTGGGAGCTGTGCCACCAACTGGAGTCTCTCCAGGGGGGTGGAAGGAGACCATGAGCCCCATGAGCAGCCATGGTTTTACGCAACAGCCACCAAAACCACCATGAAATGGACCCCACAGCTCCACCACAGCAGAGATCAGTCAGTTGGAGAGAAAAGCACCTGCACTCCAGTCTGCATCCTGGGCATGTACATCAGGGACGTCAGTCAAAAACCCAAGTGAGAAGCGGGATGCTGTCTCCTGTGACCTCCAGCCCAGGAGGCAACTGTACTCCGGGGGACTAGGATGTCTCCAATGGTCCCAGCAAGCCTCTTCAACTCCCATACCTACCTGGCAACCTAAGAGGTGTCTCTTTTTCACTATGAGGCACTGGAACAGGTTGTCCAGGGAGGTGTTCAAGGCCAGGTTGGATGAGGCTTTGAGCAACCTGGTCTAGTAGGAGGTGTCCTTGCCCACGGCAGGGGGGTTGGAACTAGGTGATTTTTAAGATCCCTTCCAACCTAAACCATTCTATGATTCTATGATTCTTCACCATGGGTAAGCTCCAGCCACAGGCTCACAGCTGAGTCCCAGAGCAGGAGAAATGCGGTAAAAGTGATCCAGGCTCTCGCATTCAGTTTGTGATTCTTGAGTGATCTGCAGCAGCGACCCGTTCACTCACACAAACTGCTCCGTTACAAGGACCCTGTGAAGCTACGCAAGAAGACCATCTTGTTTCCTTTGCACAAGCACCAGGCTGTGCAACGTGTTTTACAAGAGGCAATTTCTGCCATAGACACAGTATGAACTCTCCGAATGGCCCAAACAAGGATTAAGAAGTGTACTTAATGATGTGTATCTTGCACAACAACCAAGATAGTCCTTTCATTTCTTCCCTACGTGCCTGGTGGTCTTTCCAAAGACCACCGGAACGGTCTTTCCAATTCTCAGATGGAAAGATCCAAACCTCCATTACCAGTCTTTGCTACTGCTTTCCCATGCAGTCTTGGTCCTGTTACTTCACCCCCATCTTCTGGCTGTAAATTCATCTGTGCAGATAACGTCTGGTCTTCTGTTGATGTTGAGTTCATCTGCATTACCACCCTGTTTGCAAGTGGTTTGAGGGCTGGAGGGAAGGTTTCTGTGGTATTTCTCAGTTCTCTCCCTAGCAGATGGGGAAACATCTCTGTGGCTGCAGTGTAAAACCTTCTCCAGGCAACAGCTGCGTACTGGGACATCCTAGCAAAGCTGAAAGTGGAAACTTGGAGCCAGGGCCAGGAGGCGAGACAGGCATGGAAAAATCAGCAGGTGCTTGGAGGAGAGAGGGAAAGCAAAGGCAGGGCTGCAGGGAGCAGCGGCACTGAGAAAATCAGGTGGCTTCTCTGATGTCTAGTAAAGTGAGATGTCCAGCTGAGGCTTTTCCCATCACCCAGGCATTCATCGCAATGTGGATTTTCTTGTGTCTAATAAAAGATTAAGCATAGTGTACACTATAGGTTTTCCTGAATGTCTTTAGGAAGATGGGTTGAAATCAGAGCAGGACAAGATTAGCTGAGACGGAAGAGCAGAGCAGAGAGAACGAAAAGGCCCTACCCAGGGGATAAAGACCTAGGGCTTCTCAAGTAAGGCTCTTCTACCCTCTTCTTTCTCCCTGTGCTGTATTAACACCTCGATCTCCCTGATGCTGGCTCAACCTGCAACCCTGTGTGTGCAGGACTCAGCCAGGGTAGGGATAAAGAAGAAAAGTCCATTACACTTCCAGATCTCTGGCTAATGGGGGAGCTGGTACCCTTTTTGGGAAGGAGGTTGCCCAGCGGAGACAGGTCTACATCTACTTTAACAGACTGCAGCTGGACCCTGGAGCTGTGGTTTGGTCGGCTGGTGTAAAGCAAAAGCAAAGCAGCGATGTATCAAAGTCACGTCCTGGGAAATGAGCTTTTTTCAAAGCCACCCCATGACAGGCACTTGTTTGGTCCTGAGCAGAACAGCATTGGCAGGCACAGCCTCACCAACAGTGCACACTGGCATGTGCCAGGAACTCAGGACCTCTCCCAGGGTGACAAAGAGCCTGGCACCCTGCGGATGCAAGTGTCCCCACCCGCTCCGTGCAGGACAGGGTGCCTGGAGCTTGCCACGCTGCCACTGCAAAGCGAGGCAGGGCCACCAGGGAAGGGAGGTGGTGAGGAGCCCTCACCTTGCTCTGGTTTACCTCCACCCACAGGCAGCAGAGCAAATATCCCCTGGCAAATACTGCAGAGCAAACAAGGGCATCAATGTCTTGCCAGGCTGAGCTCTGGTCTCCAAGCTGCTCCACCAAAGGGAACAATGACCCCTTTTTTGCCAGGAGGGCCCCCTCCCTGGCCAGGCAGCTAGCTAGCCTAGTGCTTACGGCTAAAGGAGACTTCATCTGCTTTGCTTCTCCAAGAAGAAGTCTTGGTTCAGAGCATCCCCAAGGGCTGGGGAAGCTCCAGGCTAGGTCTGTAAAGTGTGGGCAGTCATACCTGAGCATCCCCTAACCAAAGGAGAGGTTGGGGCCATGTGTCACAACCAGGCAGAGAGCAGAGGTGCATTACTGATGTGAAGCAGAGACAGAGTCCCCAGCAAATCTGCCCAAGGAAAGGCCTCTCCATCCCCACCGGCCACTCAGTGCAACATCCCATCTCTGCCAGCAGCCAGAAAAACCTTCCATGGATAATGAGGCTCAAGGGGAGTGTTTTCTTTGTACGCTCAGGACCCATGGATGCTTCAGAGAGGTTTGCGGGATGTGTCGAAGACACCCCCTTCAGTCCTGCTGGGTTGCAGGCAGGAGGGCTGGAGCTGTTTCTGGACAATTGCCCATCCCTCAGTGATTTGAGTCAGGTGTTATGACACCATCCCTGGCTTGGAAAGTCTCTAAATTGCCAGTTTCCTTGTTCTATTCTCCCAGGGCTCTTGCTGCACCCTTCCCTTGTTCCGCCCATGGCATCCACCCACTGCTGGAGACAGGCTTTGCTGTGACCTGCTATGGGTGCTCCTTTTCTAGGCTGCTTCCAGACCTCCTTTCTCCAGAGTTTCCTTCCCTGCCAATCTGTTCAAGGTCATTCCCGGTTAAAATTAGCAGCTTATTCAGCGTTGGAGAGAAGGGACAGCCAACTTCCCTGGCCCGCTTGCAATCCTGGGAGCTGGTGTCGGGGGATCCAGCTCCACCTCTGCTTGGAGGTGAGGGAGCCTGTGCTTGCCATCCTTGTGGTCATAAACGAAGGACTTGCAGCCAGCTCACCCTTTCTGCCTTAAATCTGAGCTCCAGATCTGTGCCAGCAAAGTAGGAGAAAGGACCGTCTCCCTGGAGCCTTCAGTTGCCACCACCATCCTCTGAATGCCAGATGTCACCCCTGTTGTACCCAAGCCAGACATTTTACTGGTCATAATTGTCTCTGTGATAGCAAGAGAGTTCCCCCAGCCTTTCAAATCTATATTTAACCCGTCCTCACCTGATCCCTCTTCCTGGCCTTCTTATCTTTCTTTCCTTTTTTTCCAGTGTAGGCTGAAGCCACAGGGTGGAGATAGCAGAAAGGCAGCCGTGGTGGGGTGATGAGAGAGTTTTGTTGTGGTCAGTCACCTGTCCTGGGTTGGGGATGCTTGGGGGTGTGATGTCTGGTCCACCAGGAAAGGGCACTGGTGGAAAAGGGAATCAGGGCCTCAATTCCAGCTTGGTGCACAGCCCAAGGAAACATCCCCGGCATGGTGCAGCAATACCACTCACATAGCTTGTCCCTCTTGTAATATATTCACCAAAATTTGGTCCCAAGAAGGAAAAGCATCCTTGTCTCCCTCTCTCAACAAGGCCAAGTGCCGGGTCCTGCACTTGGATCACAGCAACCCCATGAATGCTACGGGCTTGGGGAGGAGTGGCTGGAAAGCTGCCTGGAAGAAAAGGACCTGGGGGTGTTGGTCAACAATCAGCTGAATATAAGCCAGCAGTGTGTCCAGGTGGCCAAGAAGGCCAACAGCATCCAGGCTTCATCGGGAATAGTGTAGCCAGCAGGACTACGAAAATTATTGTTCCCCTGTACTCGGCACTGGTGAGGCCCCACCTCGAATCCTGTGGTTGGTTTTGGGCCCCTCACTCCAAGAAAGATATTGAGGTGCTGGAGCGTGTCCAGAGAAGGGCAACAAAGCTGGTGAGGGCTCTGGAGCACAAGTCTTCTGAGGAGCAGCTGAGGGAAGTGAGGTTGTTCAGCCTGGAGAAGAGGAGGCTGAGGGGAGACCATCGTGCTCTCTACAACTGCGTAAAAGGAGGTTGTAGTGAGTTGGGGGTCAGTCTCTTCTCCCAAGTAACAAGTGATAGGACAAGAGGAAACGTCCTCAAGTTGCACCAGGGGAGGTTTAGATTGGATATGAGGAACAATGTCTTCACTGAAAAGGTTGTCAAGCATTGGAACAGGCTGCCCAGGGAAGTGGTGGAGTCGCCATCCCTGGAGGTATTTAAAAGCCGGGCAGACGTGGTGCTGAGGGACATGGTTTAGTGGTGGTTTTGGCAGTATGAGGTTGATGGTTGGACTTGGTGATCTTAAAGGTCTCTTCCAACCTAGGGGATTCTATGATTCTGTGTACCAGTCAGGGCATCTCCTCCAGGCTGAACTCAACCCTGAACTGGAACATTGGTGCATGAGCCGCTGGTAGCTGATGTGGGCAACAGAATGATGGCAGAAGAAAGGAAATTGCATGCATCTCGCTAGGAGGAACGAATGAGCATGGCGACCTTACCTCTGCACTGGGCAGCTGCGAATGAAAATCCCTGTGGTGGCACTGCTTGAGAGAGAGTATTCTTCAAAAATACAGGTGTTTCCACTATTAGAAAGAAGCCGAGAGAAACTGCTATAACACCCAAGCCTTTCCTTATCACTACGTGCCACCTGAAAATATCTGGACAACGCCAAGTTTTTCACAGAGGAAATATGCTCACTTGAATTGAAGCCGTCAGCCACGCTTTTGGGATTGACAAACAGTTAACCACAGAAGAGGGTAGGAAAGATTCATACCACAGAAGCTAGGGGTGTGGTGGACTTCCTGAGGCAAAACCAGGGTGTTTGGGACACTAAGTGATGCCTAGGGGTTAGTTACTCAGAGAACAGCTATTGGGCTAAAACTCCTGTGCTACAGATCTCCTACACAAAGTGGAAGAGCTGGACGGTGTGAGCTTAAGAGAAGCTGAGACTAGCAGAGCATCATCATCTGGATCTAGAGAGCAGGGCTTTGGGGACATTGTTCCTCCAAACCCTTGTCCTTCTGGTAGCACTGCTGAATCCAGTATCACCTGGCTTCTGGCCATCCAGGTGAAGGAGGAATGTGTCTCTTGCTGTAGCCCTGATTCCCTGACCAGAAGGGTGAAGATCACAGAGGTGTTATGTTCCTCTGAGCTTCAAGGAAATGGGCAACTGAGAAGAGAGAGCCCATGAGAAGAGAGAGCCCATGGATGTCTTTTCTGAGGGAAAGTCTGTAGCATGAATGCAGTCCTTATTACAGGAGCTGAAAGAGATGTTATGAATGCCCAAATGCAAAAAAGGCCTCAGACTGGAGGACACATCTTATTAGACAACAAATAATCCAACTGCAAGGACACTCCACATTGAGAATACAGTTCATTCATCCACATTTCCCAAAACACCTAATTTCAGTGGAAAACTTACTTCCCAAAGATGCCGCTCTTTCAAGGAAATTTTTCATAGTGAGGTGTAAAATGGAGCTCCCTGGAAGCAAATCAAGGTGCTGAGTCCTTTTGGCAGCCAAGCCTGGACAATGTGGGCCTGAGGATGGGGTACCTTGCTTAGCTGTCATGTTGATACCCAACTGAGGTATTAACAATATGCCTTTCTTATGGCCTCATGAGGTTCTGAAACATTAGTGCTTCTGGATTTAGACATTGTGGTGGTCACCACTTCTCCATCAAGGGCCAGCAGGCAGTAACAGGAAGGTGAGATGTAATTATCAGTTCTTAGTGAAGTCTTTGAAGGATAAAAACAATGCATGTGATAAGGAGGGTCACACTCTGAGGAAGGTTCAGTGCACGTAGGTGTGGGGCTGTTCATGTGGACCCACTTGGCCAGAAATGGGACCTATAGCCATATTGGCATCTGGGAATAAGGACGTCTAGTTTGGACCTATCTGCTTCTGATGGCATTTGATGCTCACGTATCCACATCCCTCTGTGTGTGACATTAACAGGGAGTGCAGTCAGTTTTCTGAGTTTTCCTGGAACTTGAGTGCCTGCTGGGGAGCTCTGAGCAAATAGCAGAGGAACAACTCCAGAGCAGGAATTTCAGTGTATTTCCAAGTGGAAAGCAGCATGTAAGAACCCAGCCCAGAGCTGAGCTCACCTATTTTATTTGGGAAGAAACCCTTGCAAGAAAGATCTGGCCTGGCCTCCAGGTTCCCCTCTGCTAAGGACTAGCAACGTGATGTGAGAAACAACAGACCATCTTCCCACCGAGCCCTACATGCATGGCTTGCTGCTCTCCCCTGCTCCACAAGCTAGGGGTCCCAACCAGGCCCCCAGCTTACTCACAGGGATATAGGAGGAAGGGTAGAGACTGGAGCTATATGGGGCAGTGCCCATTGCTATGGGGATATCCCCCTTGCAAAGAAGAAATGCAGAACATAGAGCACCTTCAAGCCACGGGGATAAGACTTGACTGGGCTTGCTCTTGCAAGCAGAGGGATGTTCAGCTGCTCCGAACAGGTAACTGCGAGAGCCTTTGCCCCACATTTTCTTATCCGGATCAAACCTTCCGGACAACTGGCCTGTCCCATTCAGGAGGTCAGAAATTAATATCGCAACAAGCCCTTTTGCACTTGAAATTGGATCCTGCCCTACAGCGAGGGTGTGCTCTGACCTTCTTTCTCTACCAGCACCTTGCCTTTGCCATCGTCATCTAACGACCTTTACCTTTGCCGTCTTCAACCAAGGACCTTGAGGGCCTGCCTTCTGCAGAACAAACGTTCCTAGAGCTGTTCTGGGTTGTGTTGACTCTGCAGTACCTTAAACTTTTGAGCCCACTCATTACAGCTGTCCTAGCAAACAAAAAAAGTACCTGTCCTGTCCTCTGACCCTGAGGCCAGCTGGCCTGGTATGGCCACATCCACAATGTTAAATTCTCTAAGCCTCCAGAACAGGGTGGACATGTCTAAAGTACATTTTGGGAATGGTCCCTGTTGTGTGCTGCCTCCAGACTGATGCCCAGGGACAGTTTGGGTCTACGTTAGTTGAGCTGGGCCAAGCTGATGTTAGGCGCGTGTTAACAATTTAGCACTGCAGATGATCAAATTGGTGGCTGTGTTGGATTTACCAGTACAGATGTATCCACTGAGGCAAATTTTGCCTGAAAACACCAGCATTGGTTTTCATTTAGTGGACAGAGCTACCTCACTCCTTGGGCCAACACCACAAAGAAGGTTAATCACCCCAACCGAATAGACTGGGAAAAAGCACCTCTGCCCTCTATGGGCCAGCAATTATTTATCTCGGGTGTTTAGATGCTCATATACGTTCCCCAGCTGGATCTATATGGGCCAGGAGCCCCCTGTGTAGACTATATCTCTCGATCGCCTCTCCTCGAGCTGTGCAAGATCGCCACACAGCTCACGTCGCACCGTTGGTGGTCCTCCAGCCCCACCGCATGGTCGCTTCCCTCTGATAACTCCGAGGTCTTAAAGGTCAACCCAAGGGCAGCGGGTGGACATGTATCAACCAGCTTCGACATGCTGCACTCCAGGAGTAGCTGTGTTTAGACCCAGCGACTCTCTGATCTTCAATAACCTGGCAGCAGCTTGTAAACAGTGGGCTTGACGTGATAGCATCCTCAGCGAGCAATGTACACCCTTCCCCCCCGATCCCCGACCCTCTTTGCACTTCCACAGCATTGGGAGCCCGAGGGAGAGGCACGCTCAGAGCCAAAATTGCTAAAAGAGGCTCAGCTTGTGGCTGAGCGTCAGCTACGTGGGTTGGGGAGTCGGGGCGGGCTGACGGGGTGGGAGCACTAACGTGTGTGTGTGTACTCTACATGCACAGCTTTGCGTGTGTGGTGCTAGAGAAGCGTTTGGAGGTGCTTCTAAACCATTCCCTTGGTTTCTCTCTTACGTATTTGGTCTAAAAAGAGTGGGACGGTGAAAGACTGTAAAGCCTTCAGCATGTAACATCCTAGCCCCAAGATGTGACCTGCAAATTTAAAGCTATTTGTTGGGATAAAAGCAATACCTACCAGGCTGGTGGTCTACTCAGCTCCTTGTACACAAGTAAGGAAGGTCTGAGCCCTGGGGATGGTCTGTATTTTATTCAGAGGGTTTCTCACAGCCTTATCCCCCTTGGATGCAAAAGGACGGGATATTAGGATGGTTCACTGCATGGGAAATGTCCAACCCATATCCCCTCTGAAGCAGGAGGAGCTCACAAAGATGGATGGAGGGAAAGGGGACCACCGCATTGCTCTGTCTTACACTGAAACATGGAAAAACCCCTTTGAACCTCCACCTCCAAATTTTCCATCCTGCTTAGCCTGGCACAGGTCTAGCACTGACCCAGATGAGTCCCAGGCATGATTTGGGGCTTATCATGGGCCAGGGACCATTCCCAATAGTCATTTTGAATGTGGTCATCCTTTTCTGAAGGTGAATAGAGCTTAGCAGGATGGATCTCATCCACGCTGGTCTGCTTGCCTGCGGAACAGGAGAGTGAATGTACCCCCTGTGCTCCTGTTCACCTCCACCTGGGAAGAAACTGAAGTATGATGGCAGGAGAAATCAAAGGGTTCCCCAGCCAAGTCCCCCCCTTTCCTTTTCCCCTAGCAAAGCAGCAAGGTGAAGGCCACGGGACAGAGCCCAGCTGTGCCGGGTATTTCCAACTCAGTCTCCCATGCAATCCCTACACGCGGCCCCACTCCTCCTCCTCCTCCTCCTCCTCCGCCTCCTGCTTGGAGTAGGACTGCAAAATAAGCCGACCATATCCCTGCTCGCTCCGGAGCCGTTTCCCGGTGCTCAAGGTAACAGTCGGCGCGCATCTGCACCCTGGCCCCCCTGGCCCCCCTCCCCACCCTTTGCCTGCCCACGGGAATGTTCTGTACCCGGGCACAGGAGCGTCATGGGGGAGAGCTGCCTGCGTCAGGCTCTCCTGCCTCAGAGACCTTGACTTCTGCCTGGGAACAGGAAGGACAGGCAAGGGCTGTGCTTGCAGACGAGCGTGCAATGACGGGACTTGGGTTCAGGATGCTCTGGTCCCAAGTCACCTCTCCAAGCTGCTGGCTCCGGGGTGATGCTGCACTGGGGAGTGCAGCAATTGCATTGAAGGAAGGTGCCAGATACCCTCAGGAGCAAGATGAGCAGCTCCCATGGGATACATCTTCTAGACCCCATTTACCTCCTCCCCTCAGTCATAAGGGTTTGTACCCCTTAAAAATTAGACTTTTTTTCTGTCCATATAAACATGCGCTCTGTTTTCATGTGGATTGCAAACCCACCGTGACCTGGCCCCCTGTGACATCTTGTGGAAAGTATTTCCCCTGGTCCATAGGCCCAATGACCTGTTAGCGCTAACGGCCTGGGCCTGATTGAGAGCAAGGAAACATTAAGGCCCTGCAGTACCTGGAGATCAGGTGAACTTGAACCTGCACACACCATGCACAGGACAACGTCTCAGCCTTTGCTGCAGTCCAGCCAGCCCACCCTTCACCAGTATTGCTGGGGTTTGGGGGGTGGAAAAGAGGATTTTTTCCATCCTGAAGACAAAGCTGGTTCTTAGCCAGAGGAGGGTCTCTCCTTCCCTGGTCATCCACTGACCACAGCCAGCCTGGAGGAAGTCAGGTCACCTCCTCATGCCCTTTCTTCTCCTTCAGCCTTTTCTCTGGGATGCAACATCTGCAAAGTCCTGAGGGCTCAGCAGGGCAGTCACCTCCTTCTTCCTCCCTACGTGAAGAGGAGCCTCAGAGCTGCTGGGAGCTCAGCCGTGCATGAGCAGAGCAGCCACATGGACCCATGTCCCTGAGAAGAAAACTTGAGGCGCCAGGAAGCACCACAACATCTCAGAGATAAGGCAGGACCTTGGTGGATCACCAAGACACATCTGAGCCCCTAAAAACACCTGACTGCCCTGTGGCTTTCCAGACAGCCTTGTTTCCACCTAAGCCCCATGCCCTGCGCTCCTCACCACCAGTCTCCAGGTAGCTCCCACCTTACCAAGTCCCCCTCAGCCTTTCCTCAGGGGACACCACGGAGAAGGCTAGATTTTAGGGTCCCCTATATCCATCTACAACAGCCCCGGCACAGGAACGCTCCAAACTCACCTACAGTCCCCAGGTACACTGCAGCTAAGCAGTCAGTCCTCTAAGGTTCTTAACACAACACTTGGTCCACACTCAGCAAGGAAATAACAACGTTTTGATGAAATGCAACGACCGATCTGCCCAGCAATGCTTCTTTCTATTCGCTCGCACCTTCTCCTGTTGTTTCGGGGGGATGTCTACATATCTGTCTGGCTTGCGAGCTGCCTTTTCTCAGCACAAGTCAAGAGCAAGAGAGGTTGGCCGCCACGCTGCTGAACGGATATGGGTAGGCAAGAAACTGCTTGGCAGGGAGAGTTGACATTAACTGCTCGGGCTATTTAAAAAGGGTGATTTAATCAGCCGAGGTATTTCTGCCCAGCTCCGTGCACGGTACATTTGGCAGTTTGCTGGCATCGGACCAGGGTCTTTTATCAAGAGGAGTGAGGAAGGGAAGGAAAGGGCAAAGCCGATGCGGGTGCAGATGAAAAAAAAAGAGGGCTTCCAAGGCTCTTCCATAAAGAAAAGCAAGGAAGAGAAAACAGAGTTAAAAATAATATCATGGCATGTTCTGGGCAGAGATACCAGCGTCCTAGGAAAAATATACGCGTTTATTTTTTGCCAAGAGGGAAATAAAAGGGAGGATGAGGGAGGATGCTGAGACTGTTCTTTGATTTGAAAATGAAGCAAGGCCAAAGAGCAGAGCTGGTCACTGGGGTTTTTCAGCAGAATGTGCAGTTTATAGCTAAAGCAAGCTGGGCTTGAACCCTGCCAAGGGCAGAAATTTGCTCCTGGGGAGAAAGGCCAGATCTGTTAATGTCGGGTGGCGTGTTACCAAATGCTGCCCAAGTAGTATTGTAAAGAAAACTGTGCAAATCCCTGGGCGGGGGTGAATGGAGCTCGTGTGGACCCTGCTTTTTGCTCTCGGTGGTCATTGGTTCAGTCCCTTCTGCTGTCGAAAACAGTCGTCACCGTATAAGCATGAAGAGCCAATGTCATCCAAGAATTAAGTACTAACTGTCCGTCATCTGAGAGGGAGTTAGGTACATGCATTCCTTTAAGAAGCTAACCATAAAGGCTTGTCTGGGAAGACTTTTGCACCATTTTAACTTTATCTCTTCGAAAGAGCTCTGGGTTTTGTCTGAGCTGGCTGAAATTTTTCACGGCAATCATTAATTCACTGAAAAATGCAGGTTTTGGCAGATCAAGTCTCTTTATAAGTTCAGGCCAAATTTGGCAAGCTGTTTCAGCCAAAAAAAAAAAAAAAAAATAAACGGAGAAAACTTTGAAGCATTTTGCCCTGAGTTTCAAAATGAAATCTCTTGCCTTTTCTTTCTCATGCAATGGCTTTGCCTTGAAATGAAGCTATGATGCCCTTATTCAACTTCTTGTGAGATTAAGTAATAAGCCAACATAAAATGAAATATTTGGTATCATTTCTCTTTCACCTGCAAAGAATGATCTGGATTCTTTGGGGCAGAAGGAAGAGATTTGATCCCCAAACTAGAAGCCCATTCCTTCCTCCCCATTACACCATTCCCTTTAGCTGGATGGGGATGCCAGGACACAACACCGGGAAAGAGGCGCTGCAAAACAGCAAATACCAGCTAAGCCACAGCTTAAACCTCTGAACAAAACAGGCTGAGTGAGACAGAGTCCAGTTGTGCCAGTATAAATTGCAGCTAGTCTGGGACTCCTGCTAGCACAGTTTTGTCTAGGCAGGGACCACAGCTCTTCACCTCCAGCTTTGGGAGATATCGTGTGGACACAGTCACCATTAAAGCAGAGAAATCTCCACCGGGAGATCCAGCTATGTCAAAGTGAAGGAGCTCATGCCACCATAGCTTATTTCTTTGCATGTTCCTGTTATCCTTTCCTTTGATCCCCTGCCTGCCAGGTCCCCTCTGCCTCCTAGAGCTGCGTGACCAATATGAGACATCTCTGAAGCCTGTTTTTCCGTCCTTTTCAACCCAAAGCAGACCTGTTTTCCTAAAAATGTTATCCCTGAGGTGCAGGAGTGTGGTGTAATCATGTAGCATGTGACCCACCAGGTCCTTGAGGGCACCAGGGATACTTTGGGGTTCCATACAGTTGTGTCACAGAAGACCATGGCCATGCACAGAGGAAGGGACTGATCACAGCCCTCAGGGTAACCTGGTCTTTGTCAGCCAAAAAGACCCCACATCGTTTTTGCCTCCAGCTGGGGACATGAACCCCCTCATGCTAAAGGGCACTTCTGGCTGGTGGGACCACAGAGCCGAGACACCAAGTTCAGCAGGCTCCATGACACAGTCCTTCAAGAAACTCACCCGCATCATCCTAACCTGGCTCCATCTCTTGTTCCCACTGCCTCCATGGGCAGCCTATTTCCACCTTTGATAGTAAAATCACTTATTTCCATTTCTTTCCTACAGTAAACAAGAAGAATCATCGCAATCAGGACAGGTGAAGCTACAGCCCCGTAACCCACTGCTATATAGGTAACATAGAACTCCTGTGCATTCCTCTCTCCGGTGGTTGTGTTGACCCCTTCTTCACAGGTAGCTTTTTGGAAGAGGGACCTCTCTTTCTGGTGCCGATCCTAGACTGAATTTTTTCATCATGGCTTTATAAACAAGGAGCAAGTGCATGCACAGACAGAGTAACACAGCTTGCAGACACTGAAGGTCTCCGAAAATTTGTGAGAAATGAACAGAACAGGCCCGCAAAGTCATTTCTGGTTTGGCCCAAAATAGGAAGTAAAGAATGTGGTTGCACCACAATTAAAGATGACCTTCCAACATCCCTTGCATAGAAGCAGTAGCTAGTATTTCCTTCACTAATGAATTTTATTATTCAGCTCAGTTCAGTGATAAAACATCAGCTTCTAACTGTAAAATCTGGAGGTGGAAAATGCTGAGCCACTAGTGTCTGCAGAAACTACTGGTTGTCTTTCAAGAAAACCTGCACACCCTGAGGTCCTAAATACCTTCAGGGATTAGCAAAAGGACAGTAGAGGGGCTTCTGGTTTGTTTTCAGCCTGCGATAGTTGTACTGGAAACTCTTGCATCAGCTCTTTGGTACCTAAATGTTGATTGCGGTCCGTTCTCAAGCATCCCTTGATGCTGAGACACAAAAACTGTCACACCAACTCACGGTGCTACAGGCATTTTCAGAGTGCTCCTCCAAACGATGGTCAGACAGACGGGCTGGGTCGCACACACTGGCTTGAGGGACAGCACTTCGTCAAATATCACCGCCCATCTTCTCCCCTTCCCAGATAAATGACACCACCAGGAGGATGCGACTCTCAGCATTAGATCCAAAGGATGCCCCAAAATGCTAACCATCTGTGTTCAGGCTTCTAAATTCAACCCAGCCAATACAGTCGGTGGAGCCTGGAGAGTGATTCAGCTGGATGCAGGTGCCTGTTTTAGCACGAGCTGAATCCATTCAGGCTCCGCTGGCTGCCTGGATGCCATCTCCGGTGACTGCAATGGGAAGGCACCTTAAACAGCCACCGTGAGCAAAGGGGAGCTGAAAAACTGCTTTGCAGCGATATTTTTCAATGCAAAGGCAATAAATGATTAAATTTTATCCTTAGTCTGGAGTCTGGTCTGGAGGAGGTGTTGAAATGTGTAGGAGGACTCCCAGTGTCTTAAGATTCGGGAGGCTGCTTGTAGCACCGGGTTTTGCTTGGAGGAAGTGGAAAATCCCCGGCGGCTGCTGGAAGCTGCCGTGTTCATTACACCGTTGGAGCGCAGAGCAGCCGAGGGACTCATGACAACGCAGGGACTCAAAGCCAAGCTTCCCACGGTGGACATCAATTCCTGAATCACAAACCACTCTGCTCCCTTTTCTGCTTGTGTTCGGAGCAGAGGTAGAAATCACACCACCACGTATCTCCCAGCTCATTCCCCCAAACACCACCACAAGAACATCCTCACAATGCCTGACTCGCTTCGGCAGTTCCTAAACCCTGTGGTTTGAGAAGAAACTAAAACTATCTCATCACTTCCCCCTGCTGCAGTTTCAGCTAAGTCATAACGATCACATTTTTTGTAATTGGACAACACAGCTTCTGGGGTATTTTAAGGAAGCCAGCAGCTCCGAGGGGATGCGGAAAGCACCGTTTCTTCAGCATGGTCTCCAGCGTAACCTCTCAGATCCTGCTGCCTTCACCGTGCGTGTGTCTATCATCAGGAGAATAATTTGCCCCGTGACTCAGGATGCAGTTCAGTGACATTTTCTCTGATGAGAAAGCTGGTTTTGGAGGGTCAAGGAATGGTACACAGAAAACAGAGGGGAAGTGAAGACTGTCATCCTATTGGTTTGAGAGCAGACCTTTATTATTATTTTTAATTTTTTACTATTATTATTAATATTAATTATTAATAATATTAATTCTTGGTTAATAATAATTAATAAATATTTCATTTCTCATCTTAATTTTTATTTTATGTTAGTCTTACTCATTCCAGCAACCTGGCACAGCACCAGAAATTTTGTCATCGGAATAACTGCAGGTTTGGCAGCCTGTGGCACCAACGTGGGGGAGATCACTAGGGCCACACACCCTTAAACTGGTTTCACACCCACAAAGAGTGAAAACCTGGATCTAGACCCTTAGTGTCTGCATGAGTTTGCTCACAAGCATCTGTAAAATGTTGATGATGTTGTCCGAAAGAACACCTCAAAGAGCATCTCCACTTCCATTTCTTTCTCTTCTCCAAATACGATTGCTTAAGTGAGTGCACCCTTTTGGACTGGCAGCTCCAGGTAGTCATGGAGTAGTTTTTGTTCGAGTCACCAGTGCAATCTAGGTGGCACATCTGCAGTTCTTTTACAAATGAAATGCAAAGTCACCTTGTCTCAGATGTCCTGAGATATCCTGGGCTTGAGCAGAGGCAACCTGAGAGCCCACAGACAACGCCAGGCTTTGTGCCGTACCTCAAGTCCCTGAATAAGCATGAAATCCGTAAGGTTTTCAAAATGTTGCTGAGTTTCAAGTATCTTCCCCCATCCTGAAGAATTTATCTTTTTCTCCACAGAGGTGAGGACTGACAGCTTTTGCAGCTGAAAGTGAAGGCTCATCAGCTCGTACTGCAACCGGCGCGCTTCCCAGAAAGGTTGAACCAACAGTGGATTTCCAGCAAATCTGTGATGGGCAACATCACTTCAGGACAGCTCCTGAGGCTACTGGGGAGAAAGAGTCCAAGCAACTGAGGCTGTGACCATGTCTCTAGCAGGACCCAGACTGTGACCCCTTTTATGGTCTCTTTACCTCTTGTTCCTTCCACCCAGTAAGCTTCGTTTCTAGTTGTCACAGGTGCTTTTGTAGTATTTCTTGGTTCGGATGGTTTTGTTTCCAGGAGGGTTAAAGAGACAATCAGCTCCTGTTTTGTTCTTGAGGAATAACGTTCATTGCAATCAACCCTCGGTCACAAGACACAGGAAGAGCAGTGAACGCTGGGGTAGATGAACAAAATTACGATGTTAAAAATGCAGAGGCATTGCCAGGAAACACTTGGAGGATATCTGAAATGCAGCAGGGGAAATGAGATGGAAACAAGGTCTAATTTAGGGATGAACTATCCAATTTGCATTTATTATCCCCCCTTCTGTTGCCTTCCCTTTGGCCATTTTTAGATCCAGAACCTTTTTTTAGGTTCTCAGATATTCAGGATTGTTTTCATATTTACTCCAGGTACCCACAGGAAAATAATCCTGCATGATTTACTGCCTAGCCAGAAACCAGAGATGAATGAAATCTGCACAGCAGGGATGGACACAGCTTCACCCAGAAGTCCCCGCCACTTGGCTTGCTCAAAAAAGTGGTAGCAGCCCCATTGCTTCCAAATCCATGTCTGGGGGCTTCCTCCAGCTGGGGGAAATCTGACGTTCTCCTAGCATTCCAGATCTTCTCCATGGGCCACATTTCCAAAGGCAGAGGAGCTGCAAAACACACAGTTGAGCACCAAAAATATTTTCCAAGATGTTCTCGCAGGATAGGTTTTGCTAGTCTGTATTTTATCACCTTGCACAAGAAGTGCAAACCGCATAAGGCCATAGGGAGAGGGAGTCTGTGTCTATAAATTAGAGACTCCAGCTTCCATGCCCAGCATCTTACTGCATCGATGCAAATGCACAGGCAGCAGCAGAGTCACAGAATCACGGAATCATGGAATTTTTAGAGTTGGAAGGGACCTCTAGAGATCATCTAGTCCAACTCCCCTGCTGACGCAGGAATGCCTACAGCACATTACTCAGGACTGCATCCAGGTGGGGCTTGAAAATCTCCAGAGAAGGGGACTCCACAACCTTCCTGGGCAGCCTGTGCCAGGGCTCGGTCACCCTCACCCTAAAGAAGTTTTTCCTTATGTTTGAATGGAACTTCCCATGTTCCAACTTGTGCTCGTTGCCCCTCGTCCTGTCCCTGGGAACCACTGAAAAGAGTCTGGCTCTATCCTCCTCCAACCCACCCTTCAGATACTTGTAAGCAAGAACAAGGTCTCCCCTCAGCCTTCTCTTCTACAGGCTGAAGAGTCCCAGTTCTCTCAGCCTTTCCTCATGAGGGAGGTGCTCCAATCCCCCAGTCATCTTTGTTGCCCTTTGCTGCCCACCTGTGCAGGGGAGCACCCTAAAGATGAAATGCACAGCCAGCCTTCCCTCGATTACCTTCACGGTCTACAAGTCACTTATTTTTTGATCTAGAGTTGGCCAACTTCAGCAAGAAGGCTGGAGAGGCGGTCATGGCTGCTTCCTGGGAAACAGATTATTTCAGTCTCAATTTCCTGAGCCTGAACTATGAACTGAAATCTCTTTTTCCTTCCCAAACAGCCTCTTTCTTAAAGGCTCTCCTGCGCCTTTCCTGAAGTGTCGCAGAGAGGGTATCCACCCTGGGACAGTATTTGGGAACATGGTGGGGGTGGGGACCCAAACCCCTCTTGCTAGGAAATCCCTCAGTAACCTTTCAAGAGGGTATTTGTCCATTTGGAGCCAAAACATGAAGGCTTTGCTGTTTTCAGCCATTCCTTCTGGTGATAACAAAACAATTTTTATGGCAAAAGAAGATCTAAAAAAAAAGCATTAAGAGGAAAACTGAATTCTCAGTCCTGTATCCCCTTTTCCCTTCCAAAAACATTTCAAATGAATAATCTCTGACTGCTGCTGCGGTACCACTGGCAGAGTGAACGGAAGCAGCTGAGACCGGCCAGCTCAACGCACGCAGGGCGAGGACCCGCAGCTGGGAAGAACCGCTGGACACCAGCTCCCCTTCGCTTTGCTCTCAGATCCCCGATCACTCATCAGCGGACTCAGAAAAGAGATGCAAGTCACTGCAAAGAGTCTCACTAATTTGGGGGCAGGGGATGGGGCGAAATCAGTGTTTTCTCATAAATCCGGACAACGTGTATATCACTTTAATTGATGTCAAACTTTCAGCCTGACATGCTTTATAAACCCTGGGCAGCTTTGATCTCCTTGTCTTTGCCTATAAATGCAAGGATTACAAAAACATTCCAAAAAACGGCACCAAAAAATGTCTTTCACCGAGGTACTTTGCTCCAGCAGATAAGGCTAATAAGCAAAGAAACCCCAGGTATTAGGAAACGAGGCTTTTCAGGAACATATTCTGGGGTGGAGAGACGGGGGGGCAAAGCGTCTGAAGGATATTGATGCTTATGCTCCGCCTGTCATTATTTCATGATATTGTTTATATCCCCGGGATGTGGATAAAGGTAGCTGTCACTTCTGGCACCGCTCTTCCCCCCGGGGAGATTACAGCGAACTGTGGCTGACACTGCCCAACGTTGCGTTGACTGACAGCCCCCCGTGGCATGGTTACTGTCAGAGCCCTCGGAGAGCTGGAGGTGCCCGGGTCTGCAAGGCATGGAGAAGGGGAGGGGGGTTTCCAGAGAGCGGTGGGCTCTGCTCAGCCTCCAGCACATCTCCACGCAGGAGGAGGCAGCTCCTCTCCATGCAGAGCTCAACAGTGCTAGTAGAGATGAGGGAAGGTGTTTCACCGTCCCTTTCATCGGTACAAGACTCAGGTCCTAGATGTTGGGGTCCCTCTCAGGTGTTTCGGTGCCCTGCTCCCAGGGGATGCTCAGGGATGTAGATGGGATGGGGTCCTGCAGTGCCTCCACCGAACAGGACAAGGGCAGTCTATTTGCATGTGGAGAAGAGATGGAAACTGAGAAGGTAAATGTGAAAACAGAGCAAGGGAAGCTGTAAGACTTGGCACGCCAAGTCAGGACTCAGTTGTGGATTAGGACTAATAAATTTCTCCAGGCCAGTGTCTTCCCACAAGCTGGATGTCTGATTTCCTTTTATATTCCCTTTATTCCCCATAGTACCCTTAGACACGATTCATTCAGTTGGCCAAACAGAGGTCCTAATGTCTGAAAACACCTGAGACGTCAACATAACACAGGGTCAGAAGATACAGCACAAGACTCACACCCGTCTGAATGGCAGCAGATCTCTGGCTGTGCCTAAAATGACCGTAGACACCCATGTGGCAACCAAATCCCACCCCCATATTGACTGGAGCCACCACAGCTACCTGCTCCGCTCAGCAGCAGAGACCTAGGCTTGGCCAGCTGGATGACTGACCTGTGAACACCGAAATGTGGGTGTCTTATATCTACAAACCAACAGCCTTCCCCAGTCTCCTTTTGTAATGGGAACCACTCTTTCCAATCCCTGGGAAGCTGGGAAGTGTCTGAACCTTTGGGGAGCTCTGTGGAGTTATGGCATTATTTTTAAAGTTATCTGTGAAGTTACCTCCTTGGTGCTGGGAACGTTTCAGCTGGAGTGCTAGGCCCCCTCCTGGGCTTCAAGGAAAAAAGGGGTCAGACTGGGGACAGCCCTAAAAAAATGCAAAGAGAATGAGTAAAGGAGTGGAAGTGACAGATTAAGGAGGAAGCAACGAAATTGGTTAGTCTGCAGAGACACTTGAGGGGTGAAGTTCCTTCATGAAAGGTAAAAGAAGGGAGGGAGGAAGGGAGTGAAGGGACTTTTAACGGCAAGGCCAGAGAAGCCTAGGAAGGAGAAACTGCTTGGGAAACTCAGCATCCTTCAGAACGACCTCTAGCAAGGATAAGTAGGTAGATACGATTGACTCTGCCTCAAGGCAGGAGGATGGGTGAGATGCCCTCAAGGAGCCCTTTCCAGTCCCACAGTGCTTTGACCCTTGTTGGCGAGGGCTGTGGCAGCTGCCGTACGATGTGACTTTCCCCAGGTGTCTCAGGACTGTTAGGATGGAGCGGGGAACGCGACCCATCTCTGCAGGCGCCCACACCACTGTCTGGTTGCAAGGCCACCCTCTGTATCTGCCTGTATCTGTCAAACAAGCTGATTAAGATATCCGAGAAAAGCAAAACCCAGGGGCTGGGACTGTCTTTTGATGGCATTACTTGGGTCACATTGGGTGAACTCTAACAGGCTTTGTCAATGAAAACAGGGGGCAGGGATTTCCAGCCCTGGCAAGAACAACACTGCCTGCACTGTTCCGGGCTTTGCCATATTTCTCCAGGAAAGTCTCCCCTTTCTCACTTTGTAAGCTTTTATTTACACAAACAAAACCCTGCAAACTCAATTTTGCACTCTTCTTTCCATAAGAGAGAGGAACGCAACCGAATGGCCCACGTGATGGATTTTGATAGGAACATGGGTTTTAAAAAAACAAAAGGAATCAGACATTTATATGAATTAAATGAAGTTGTTAATTAACGTGATTTAAGATGGCAGAACGTCTAGAAGGGACATTAACTCTCCTGCTTCGGGGTTGAAAGCAAGCTTCAGTTTTTACAAGTCCAGATAAGTCTTCTTTGAGAAATGGGAATTTGGCTCCTAAATCAATTAGGCCTGCCAACTCCACAAAGGGAAATTTATAACTGAGCACAGAATTAACCCTAGACCTTGAAAACTGTATGTCAAGCTGCTGAGCACTGCCTCTCGCCTCTTTGCCTACTAGAGTCGCACGGCCAGTAGAGAGAAACCACTTTGCAGTAATGCTGTCAGAGACCAAAGCAAATCTGATGCTCCCAGACATGCGGAGGGCACAGGCCTTGACCTGGGACTGTAACCATCTGCAAACAAAGGATCCACCCACCTGAGCCTGAGAGGAAACCAAAGCATGCAGCATCACTGGTTTTCTACTAACTGCCTCTTCGCTGGACCTGAGCTAGCTGTGTGAGGAGCCCTGGCAAAGACCAGGGTCGTTCTAAGACCCACCAGCTCGTGCTCATATGGTCCTGAACTCAGCTCTACACACATCATCTGTCCTCATGAAAGATAGAGTTGGGACCCTTCAAGGAGGCATTTTGGACCACGTTGTCTGCCAGACATCATGACCACAGAGACTGACAAAGGATGCACATGGCGCAGTTGGTGCCTAAACGGTCTTGTAATTATGCCTTTGAGTTTGTTTTAAAACATTGGTGATGTATTTTCTAGAACAAATGGATCATTCAACAGCCACTTGCGGCATGGGAACACAAGTCATGGATTACCAGTCAATCTGGCCTCAAGCCTGACTTTGGAGCCACTTATTCCCAGCCGTGTACACAAAACTTGGCCAGCTAAGGCCAGACATCCAGAGCCCGAGTCGTCTGCTTTGTCTTTAACAGCTTGTTTCAGTTGCCCTTGAGTAGGCATAGAGTAGCAATTCAGATGCCCTCAGCCTCCAGCCGCTCTTCAAGACCTGCACAGGTCTCCTGCAGATCTGCTGTCATATCTGTGTGACACCGACACCAGACAAATGTAAACATCTCAGAAAGAAAATGTCTTGGGTTTGGAACCAGGTGATCTTTAAGGACCCTTCCAACCCAAACCATTCTTTGATAAACCCTGGAGCATCTCAGAGGGTACTTGGTGCCTACATGTGTGCAGCTAAATGGATGCATCCGTTCAAGCTAATGACTCTAGGTTTCCTTTCCAGTCACGGCAGACCCTTGCAGACAAGCAGGCATGAATCATTTGACCTCTTTGAGATGCCTGCCTTAGGTTGAGACCAACTGTGCCTTAGAAGTGCCTGTCTCTTTGCTGACTACAAAGGGAGCTCAGGGTGATTAGCTCAGCTCTGGATGTTTACAACTCATATGGCAAAATTTGACCAGAAGACTCTCACCCTTGGGCCTTTGCTATTCTGCATGTCCCTGTGTCCCTTCTAAGGCTGGGCTTCTGATAGAAAAAGGGAAAAAAGAAAGACGAAGAGGCCCTCCCACTCTGTCTCTGCTTACATCGTCCTTACACTAAATGGAGAGGATCCTAATAGGATATTTAGAAGAGGTTAACTCTTCAGAAGCCTCCGTCTCTGCCCTACATCCTGGACGCCTGCCAGAGCAAAGCCAAGGATAACAAACCAGCTTTCGTTCAAGTATTCTGAGCCAATTAAAAAAGACAAATTAGTTTGGCCTTATCTCTCCCTCCTCCTCCCCCTTCCCACCCGAGAGACAAGAGAGGATTCGCGGAGGAATGTTTCTCCTCTGTGATGGCTCTGCCTCGCTGAACTCTTCAAGGTCTATGATGGATGAAAGCTCTCTCTTCCATTACGCTTCCGACAGCCTGCTGGGTCCTAATGGGACGGGGGGCAGGGGCAGCGGTGGGGGACTGGAGTGGCAAAGTAGGGAGAAAGCTTTACGTGGGGAATGAAGGCAATGGAGCTAATGGACATCTCTTCCCCATCCAAGCTCAGCCTGAGGATCTCTGCAACCTTGCCAGCCCCAGTGCGAGATAAACAAGAACTACCCCGCGCTATCTGTGCTTTTCTTTTGTTGTTCTTTCTTCCCCCGTATTTTTTGACATGCAGTCGCTGCATTTTCCACATGCTGCAAGCAGAAACTCTGGCGTGGTCTGGGTATGCCAGGAGGGGGGAGAAAAAAAAAAAAAAGGCCAGGAAAAGCTTTTGGGAAGAACTATCTGGTTCAGTTCTGGGCTTTTTAAAGATATTGTGTGCTGGTTTGACCTCTGCCAGGGTCTGAGCTCATCTGCATGAATACCAGGGCAAAAACATCTGAGCAGCCGCAGCGAGTCAGAGCAGAGCTCTCTCTGCGTACGCGCTCTTTCCCAACCCTGGCCACTAGCAAATGTTTATGTAAAGGGTTTAAGAAGCAGGGCAAGAGGAGTGATACATCAACAGGCTCAGCTGCGCTGCGGCCACGTGCTCGCTGCACCCAAGGGGAGTTCAGATGAGGCACCCCAAAAGACTGGGTGCTCCACCTGAACCTCATCTGGGTGAAGCAGATTCCCTGTGCTCTGACCACAAGGGCATTGGCCTCTGCAGATTTAGGATGGATTAGGTGGGCACTAGTTGGTTGGGCCCAAAACTCTACCAAGCATCGTGTTAACAATACAGACAATCAAGTTCCGGTATCTGTTTAATTTGTTAGTAGAGCCGTGTCCTGTGACGGAAAAGATCATCTCATTCCCAAGATTAGAAACCCACTTGTTCTTGTTATTCATGATAACGCTGAGCTTTTTGCATCCCTCTCTTTCACTGTCTTTATTTCACAGCTGGGGAGACACATGCCTTTCCTGATGAGACGCTGCAAGGAGGGGAGTTTAAATCCCACCTCACTTCCCAAACTAACACTCTACCCAGTGGGTAACTAAATACGTCTTTCTTGGCTAACTGGTTTCCTGGGGAAGGCAGGGACAGGACCAAACACACACTGCAGGTAACCCTAAGGTACTCTGTTCCTAATCCATGGACTGTGGCGTGAAGAAAGCCAAAACATCCAAGCAGTTCAGGAGAACTGGTTTCCATCCAGTCTCAATCTCCTAGACTCTTTAGGGATTTTGCAATATCCTGCTTCTGCGAGTCTAAGAGAAACGCTCCAGGATGTCTTCACGGTAAGACTGTGTCCTTACGGAAGGAGCAAGAAAGACTTTATAGAAAGGTCCTGGGGAAAGGTCCTGGGGAAGTNAGGGACATGGTTTAGTGGTGGGTTTGGCAATGTTGAGTTAATGGTTGGACTTGATGACCTTAAAGGTCTCTTCCAACCTAGGTGATTCTATGATTCTATGACTCTAAGTCTCCAAGCCCCTTTGTGAAACATCTATTGGGAAGGAGTTGCATGCACTTGACTTTCTGCTAATGCTGTCCGGTAGTTGGAAATGTGGAGAAAAAGCAGCAGACCAGGAGGTATGGGGACAGCAAGAGGGTGGGCTCTCAGAGACAGAGAAAGGATGAAAATACAAGTCAGAAGTCCATGAAGAGAAGATGATGCTTGTTTGCATTTTGTTAGTTCCACCTGATTTGGACAGAGAGTTGGGTTTGAAAAGTTGGGGGGATTTGAAAAGATGGTGCTTCCTATTTAATCGCATGACCAGCTACTGCTGTTAACTACCATGATGCCAGAGACCCAGATTTCCCACAGCACAAGAAGCATCTCTCAGAAAATAGCAGTGCAGGACTCCTCCTACCTCACCCCACCACCTGCCTCTTGCCCACCACCACTGCTGCTTTGGAAGGAGATCATCACAGGGAGATTAGCTCCTGATCTGCATCCTTACATCTGCCCTGCAGGGACTATACAGGCAAGAGTGGCTGGGATGCTGTGGACTCTCCTTGGGTAAAACCTAGACTAAGGAAAAACGCTCAGGAATTGTCTAGGAAGTGGTAGCTGTGTAGAGCTCCTGGAGACAGGAGACATGCACAAGCAGGGGGAATGTCACACTAGGTCCTCCATAATGTCAATTTTTTAAGGACCTGGTCTCTGCGTAGTGTCTGCGGCGGCAGAGACTCGGCAGACACATGGGCCAACGCCTGGCACAGCCTTCCCAGGGCAGAGCTGTGACTATACCCCACGGGCAAGGCACCAGGAGGGTTTTCTAGGAACCACTCAAAGGACCTGCAGGGCTTGAGGTCAACGCTGCAGCACTTTCACGTCAGTCCTGGGGACAGAGAGCGTAAAAAGACTATCAGAGGCACGGGAGCAGTCCCTCGGAGGGGCTCTGGCCAGGCTATAAAAGGAGCTGGTCTCTGCTAAATTCCACAGGGAGGGAACACGCTGTAATTACACCGGTGCTGTCTCAATCGACAGTGGCACAAACCAGAACCTTCCAGTTCTGCACTGGAGAACAACAACAGCCAAAAAAACGCCTTGTGCCCTTGAAACAGGGAGCGTGCAAATTAAAGTTTAGTCTGGAGCTGCACTCCCCTGCACGCTCAGCCCTGGCCTTGGAAAGGGGGTGTTGCACGTGGGCTGCTGGGAGAGAGAGACAGTGGGAGAAAAAGCAGGAAAGGGAGAGGTGGAGGGGGAGACACGACAAGGGAGAAAAGAAAGATTTAGGATAAACATATCCCAGCTGATAAGCAATCAGGGTCAAGATGGGAGGGACTGGAAAACCTGCTTAGAAGGAATGAATGAAGGGGCTTTCTTTTCTTCAGCCCTGCAATGAAGGGCGTTGGGGCTTCTCCATATGCAAGAGCCTACAGCCCCTCCCTGCCATGCTGAAGGCTGTATACACAGGGCATGAAATACTTGATGTCCCCTGCCAGGGTTGGAGCCCACCTCCATCTCATATGGAGATGACCAGTCAGACTTCCAAAGGGTCTGGGTCACCAGGTTCTGTGGGTGTCAGAGAAACTTAGCAAGAGGAGAGGGCGGTATTTCCATCGGCATCTTGGTATGGAAACTCTGTGCTGGGAGCTGAGTACTTGTGAGAATACAGGGTAATCTCCATGGATCAAAGGGTCCTGGGAAAAAGGAGGATTTAGTAAAGAGATCCTGCACAAGCTAGGATCGATGGAGGACAACCACAAGGCAACAGATCAACAGGAGCAGAAGAGGACCTGCATTGCAGACCAGAAGCTGAGTACGAGTCAGCTGGTGCAAAGGAGGTTGACTCCACACTGGGAAGTACAACTGGTGCATAGCCCAGGATACGGGAGGTCCAGATTGCTCAGTGCTGGAGCACAGGGTCCAGCTTGAGGCATCACGCGAGGGTATGGGAGTGAGTGGAGAAAATGCAGAAGACAGTAACAGGGATGAGCAGAGGAGTGGAAAACACAGACGATGAGGAGCAGTTGAAGGACATGGAGTGTTCTGTTTAAAGATAAGACATAGGGTAAATGTGATATGTAACTCATTTGCCTGTCTAGGGAGAGAGTAGAGAGGAAGAACAGTGTCTCCATCACCAGTGGTTTACAAGAACAGGCTGCACAAGGAGGAAAGGTTATGGAGGTCTGATCCAGCCGAGGGAGGAGTGTTTGGACTGGCTGAGATTTTCAAGGGCCTCTACCTGTTACAATATCCTTCAGTCCTGTTCTCTTTTTATTCCTCCATTGCTGAAGTTGCACCTGTGATGGTCACACCTTGCAGCCCATAGTCTAAATGGTGGGTTTAGACCCTGTTTAGCTGCTGGCATCTCTCGCCAGTGAAGATCCATCAAGAGCTTTGCTCAGAATTGCAGGCAGAGCTCAGGAAAAGCATTTTCTGAGCAACACATTTGGTGATAGTCTGTCCTGTAAGTCTTGCCAAGTGAGAACACTGCACGCTGGTAATGAAGGAGTCGGAAGTGAAATATGCCTTTAAAGAGAAAAACAAACAAACAAACAAGCACAACAAAAAAAATCCCCCTACACCTAAAAAATGAAGAAAAACAAAATTGGCGATAAAGAAAGGATGATTCTGTTTTGAGGAGTTGCATTTCTAAATCACGCAGCTCTCCTGTTTGCTTATGACCTGCAAACCCAGCAGGACCAGGAGTGTAGTGACACCAGTATAAAAGCACAAGGAAGCATTTCCCGGATTATTCCAAGTTTGCCTGGTGAAAATTCTCACTCTGGTTTCTCCATCACCTTGATTTGCTGAGCTGTTAATCTTACCTCCAGCAGAAGCTCCGTGACCATGAATAAGGTCCCACAAGCACTTACCAAACTGGCCAAAGAGTAGGTGCCAACTGTCCCTGAGCAGTCTTTCCATGTTTGCATAAACAAATCCAGTTGCAACATCCATCCATCAGCTGGGTGAAAAAAGAAAAAAAAAAAATTCTGCCCACATCCTTTTCCTATATCCCCCTTCACTTTTCATGAGTCACGGCGTTCAATGCCCCCGTGGTCTCACCTCCCATACAGCTCAACCCATTATACTTCAGAGCTGTGAGTATGATATTCAGATGTAGCTCCCACCCGTAACTCTACGGCTTACACTTGGCTAAAACATTGCTTCCAGAAAGGCATCTGCTCTTAATTTAAAGGTGTTCAGGGATAAAGAGCCTGGGTAGCCCATTGACTAATTACCCTCAGCAGTAACCACAAGCCTGGGTGGTTTGGCTCTGCTTTGCAGCCATGGGAAGGCCAATTTTGTTAGATTAGAGACGTTTCGCATCAAACATTTTTCTCCCCAAGCAATTCTTGTCCAGTCACCTCTCCATCTCCTTTTCTGATAAGCGGACCAGAACAAGCTTTCTGAGCCTGTCATGCTAAGCCTTTCTCTTCACTCTTCAGATAATTTCTGTAGCCCTTTTTTCCATGCCCTTTCTCATTTTTCAGTATCTTCTTTAAAGCAGCAGTGTAGCTTTCCCAGTGTCTATATCTGGCTTCACAAAGAGAAAACCTCTCTGCTTTAAGCTCTGTGGCCTTGTTAGACATGACAGGAAGAGAGTCAGGAGGCTTTATAAAGCTAAAGAAATTAGGGTGTTTTCATCTTCCCTTTTTGATATTTTCATTTATTTCTTCCTGCTTCCAATAAAAAATCATCATAAAAATTAAAAAAATAGACTACAGAATCTGCATGTGGGAAAACTCCTATATGGGGGCGGGGAGTGTTTCTAATTTTCACCTTCATTTTCTAAAAAAACGGGCAAGTTTCAGAAATGGGGACATTTCCTATAGATTCTTTCCCCCTAGCTGTACCAGTCAAGGAAACAGGGCCAGGAACACCTATTGGCACTGGCCCACGGTCACCCGCACCATTGTTAGCAAAGTCTTTGCCATGGCCTTTGCCCTTGACCAACCAACAGTTGAGCTTCTCAACAAGCAGTTGAGCTTCCCAAGACTTCAGTCCTACCTGGAAGAAATGATCTGCAGGAGCGGGGATTGCCTGCCCACAGCAGTGTTAACCCTGGACTGCAGGGACCTCCAGCCCTTCCCCTACCTCTGGTCCTCAAGAAACGTTGGCTAATTAACAGAAGAGCCAAAGTGCATTATTGCTGGGTAGTGGAGAAAGGTGAAGGAGAGGGAGATGTTGCTCGGATAGGGATCGGTGGATGTTATTCGGTGAGCCACAATTCCTCACAAGCATGGCTTTCTCTTCAGGCCTTCAATACAGCTACCTTGACCAGGTCCCATGCAGAACAGGCCCACCCTGGCTTTAAAGCAATGTACACCCCACAGAATATTGGAAGTGGGGCCCAACATTGTTTTGGGACACAGCAAATGTGAAAGGTCACTACAGGCCAAGAAGTGTTGGGTTTCACAGGGAGAACTTTGCACCATCCTGTTCAGCAGCCAAAGCAAAACCCATAGGGTGCACAGAAGTAGGTGTCCTGCATCTTCTCCAGCAATGCCAATGAAAGAATACAAAATCAGGGCAAGGACAGAGCAATGCTTCCCCAACACCCCCTTCCAGCCTCTAGCAAGTTGCTGCCACATGACATCCTGAGCTGGATGAAGCTGATCTCATGTTTAATGGCCCTCGATAGACTGTTTTTCCTCCATCCAACTGTCCAGTTGCTTTTCTGAACCCACATGAACCTCTAGCTGGGCTGGAGTTCGGCTTGCCGGGTTTGATCCCGCGCCCTGGTGTCATGAGGCCAAGCTTCTTGCAGACGTTAGGTTTGAGGACGCGGTGGGGGCCAGAGAAGCCCTATCAGCCTTACCCGCCGCTGAACTCCCGCTGACACCGAAAGGAGACGGCCAGACTCCCCGGGATGCTGAGCGCAGGGGAACTGCACAGGCCACGTCCCAAACAAACAGGAGGGAAAAGGCAGAAATTGGTCCATGTAAAAAATGAGAGGGGGAAGTAAGGGGCAAAGTGAGAAGGGAAACGTCTGATTCATTATGCGCTTGTTTTGCTTTTGTCTTCTCCAAGGAGGAAGAGGATGGAGGGCCGTCAAAGACAGAGACAGAAGGATATTTCCTGGCCCGGCCTGGGAGAGGATCAGATAATGGTCAGATAATAATAGAAATGATGACTGAGACGAAACCACGGCCACTCGCCGGGCAGAGAGAGCAGCCGGCCCCACCACGGACAGCCAGAGGCTGAAAAGGAAGAGGCGACAGCACAAACAACTTCGCTGGCTGGTCCAGGTAGGACGTCTGCAAGCTAAGACCCTCCAGAACTGCTGCACCCCATTGCATATACACTTCCACTTTTTTATTTGGGGTCTGAGGATACAACAGCAAATTTAAACCATAGATGTGGCTGGGAATGGGCAGTAACCATTTCCCATGACTCTTCCTGCCCACTGCAGTTCATGTTTCTACTCTTGCTTTCCCTTCATCAGCACTTCACAACTGCCCCCTAAGGACTGTTTGAACCCAGGTCTGTCGAGTCCCCATCACAGTGGGATTTCCACTAATCTGATGGGCGCCATCTTGTACAAAGGAGGAATGAATCAAACTAACTCTGAAGGTCTTCTCAGAAAGAGCTGGTTTGGTTTCTCCGTTGCAAGTAAAACGTGCTGTGGTCTTCACGCATCTCCAGGGGTCAGTCAACATGCAAACATAGTCATCCGGGGTATGCAAACACAGATGCAAAAGCACTAGTAGGCAAATGCAAAAGTCCCAGGCTGAAGCCTGGTCTGTGTGGATGAAAAGTGCTGTTGTTCATGTCTGAATTAGCGGTGGACAGGACACACTGCCACGTATGAGGAAATTTCCAACACTGGACCTCAATGGAAGCTGCTGCAAGGTGCGTATGTACGTGCCACCACTCACCTTCCCCTCTGGGGAAAGCATGTTGTGTGTGAGGACTCCTGCGGCTGGAGAGCCATGTCCATCACACCCCAGACAATGGCCCAGAGGATGATGTTCACACATGGGCAGAGAGTTTGCCTGGGGTTAGTATTTGCAGTTCACTGTAAGTTGCTCTGGTCTCAAGGATAAATTCTGAAGGGATGCAAATGGGTCCTTGAGAAGCTTTTCGGAGCTCCACAGACTCTTCCTAGGTATCACAGAAAAACCTTGAGTCTGACTCTAGCTATTAAACAAGAGTTTAGGGGTCTATAGCAAGACATGTGATTGCTTATCCTTCCATATCAAACAAGCCCGCTGAGCTGACAGCAGGCTGCTGAGCCGCTGGGGTGATGGATGTGCAGCAGACACCTATCCAGAGCCACAAAATACGGCGCCTCTCCCGGCGTGAGTCACCCAGTAGTTGAACCCAAAGTCCAAAATCAATGCTGCCTTCTGCTTGGTCACACTGTGAACCAGGCGCCAGTGAAACAGCTGAAGTATGAGTCATACCAGGTTCGTATTAATAACACATTAATTATTGTACGGCTTCTACAAGTGGCTATACATACTTTATGAGGACAGATCCCAGCTGCAGCTTCTTTACCAGCCTACTGGGCTTGAGCAAAGCAAAACAGGAAACGAGCGAGTTCATTATAAGCAGCGGAAACCCAAACTGGCCCACATGCCTGCAAACATCTTCTGATCTGATCTCCGCACGTGGAGTCAGGTGGAAAGGATAAGCACGAAACCCCATCGAGGAGGAAGCAGAGAGCACTAGATGCGGTTCATTCCCCTCACACCAGAGACTGCTCCGGGAGGGAGTTACACGGGGCTTGAAAATACTGGTCCTGCTGACTTTGGCCAAAGGATGGTCGTGCAGCAGGGCTGCCACACGGGCTGGGATAGCTGAGTGGAACCAAGCCATCATACTCAGGGATGATGCTCAGGTACGGCTCCAGATGGCCTGTGCCCTGGGTTGATAACCTCATTGCCGCTCTTACTACTGCTGGATAGGCTAAATCTAACACGCTTTGATCCTACCTGGCCATATAACTCATGTTACAGTATTAAAATAAATTCAGCATGTTTCTCTCTTCCCATGTAGCACCTGAAGTGACTCTGTGCCTGTTGCTGTAATGGAGACGGGTCTTGAGGGTTTACACGTCAGGAAGCAAAGCCTATAAGGCCACCTTGACATGTTATTTCTTCATGCAGGTAGCTTCTGTTTGTCCTTCCCATCCAACCCCAGGAATTTTCTAAGCCATTGGCCAGTGAAGGATGCTAAGTTACCACCGGTTTTGTGAAAATAGGTGCCTAGAGATGTGAAAAACCCTGGTGAAAAAGCCACAGTGGGAGCCCAACTAGTATGTGAGCCAGTGAAAAGCTGCTGTTAGGGATGACCTGCACAGCAGGACAAGTCTGAGCTCACCCTGCCACCAGCAGCCGGGCCAGTCCAGCTGCAGAAAGCCAGGTCTGAACCTTCTGGGACTTGCAGGAGGAACCAGAGAGGACATTTATCCTGGCAAGCGAGCACATCAGTTTAAAATACTGTCTGCAGGCGGGGGGGGAACAGAAATTATGTTCAATAAATTGCTGGCTGTAAATAGTCTGCTCAGCTCAGGCTGGTAACCCCCCCTCCACCACCCAACCAGCCCTCCCTCCCCACTCCCTGCCGGAGAAGGGCTCCTATCTCCTGAGAATCCCGATAAACCCTCCTCTCGCGCCCTCCCCTTCCCCCCCGAAATAAAAGTGAGCTGTCTTAGTGCTAGGATGCAGAAACCACTTCCAAGCCAGCATTACATCAACATTGCAGCTGATAAAGGGATGCACAATGGAGTGTTAGACTAATAGAAAAACACAGCTCAGATAAGGCAGGCTCCTGATAGCCTGGGCTGATGTAAAATGCCATTGTCTCCCTTTCTGTCAGCTGAGTCACGGAGCGATAGGGAATTCCAGTGGCAGCCGGCAAGTCAGGGGTCAGAAACCACAAACCCTGGGCAATGCAAATCCCCACCCCCCAACCCCGGCGTGGGCACCGGTGGGCAGATGGAGCTGGGGTGGGAGGATGCGGCTGAGGGAGCAGGTGGTGGCAAATGCCACACGGCGGTGGGGATGGAGGGCAAGGACAAAGGATGGCAAGGGTCCGGGATGCAAGACTGCACCGGGCTCTGTGTGCAAGGATGTACCCAGCGCAGATCCCTCAGCACCACCAGTCCCGGCATGGGACCCATCGATTTTAGAGGTTTTTCCTTGTTCTTTCACCTCCCTTACCCATCTCCTTTATTTTTCCTAGGTCCTCTGAAGTCAGGGAGGGTGGGAAGTCAGCTGCAGAAAGGCAGGGGAGGGGATCCTGATGGCACTGCCCTGGATAACTGCNACGTCAGGAAGCAAAGCCTATAAGGCCACCTTGACATGTTATTTCTTCATGCAGGTAGCTTCTGTTTGTCCTTCCCATCCAACCCCAGGAATTTTCTAAGCCATTGGCCAGTGAAGGATGCTAAGTTACCACCGGTTTTGTGAAAATAGGTGCCTAGAGATGTGAAAAACCCTGGTGAAAAAGCCACAGTGGGAGCCCAACTAGTATGTGAGCCAGTGAAAAGCTGCTGTTAGGGATGACCTGCACAGCAGGACAAGTCTGGGCTCACCCTGCCACCAGCAGCCGGGCCAGTCCAGCTGCAGAAAGCCAGGTCTGAACCTTCTGGGACTTGCAGGAGGAACCAGAGAGGACATTTATCCTGGCAAGCGAGCACATCAGTTTAAAATACTGTCTGCAGGCGGGGGGGGAACAGAAATTATGTTCAATAAATTGCTGGCTGTAAATAGTCTGCTCAGCTCAGGCTGGTAACCCCCCCTCCACCACCCAACCAGCCCTCCCTCCCCACTCCCTGCCGGAGAAGGGCTCCTATCTCCTGAGAATCCCGATAAACCCTCCTCTCGCGCCCTCCCCTTCCCCCCCGAAATAAAAGTGAGCTGTCTTAGTGCTAGGATGCAGAAACCACTTCCAAGCCAGCATTACATCAACATTGCAGCTGATAAAGGGATGCACAATGGAGTGTTAGACTAATAGAAAAACACAGCTCAGATAAGGCAGGCTCCTGATAGCCTGGGCTGATGTAAAATGCCATTGTCTCCCTTTCTGTCAGCTGAGTCACGGAGCGATAGGGAATTCCAGTGGCAGCCGGCAAGTCAGGGGTCAGAAACCACAAACCCTGGGCAATGCAAATCCCCACCCCCCAACCCCGGCGTGGGCACCGGTGGGCAGATGGAGCTGGGGTGGGAGGATGCGGCTGAGGGAGCAGGTGGTGGCAAATGCCACACGGCGGTGGGGATGGGGGGCAAGGACAAAGGATGGCAAGGGTCCGGGATGCAAGACTGCACCGGGCTCTGTGTGCAAGGATGTACCCAGCGCAGATCCCTCAGCACCACCAGTCCCGGCATGGGACCCATCGATTTTAGAGGTTTTTCCTTGTTCTTTCACCTCCCTTACCCATCTCCTTTATTTTTCCTAGGTCCTCTGAAGTCAGGGAGGGTGGGAAGTCAGCTGCAGAAAGGCAGGGGAGGGGATCCTGATGGCACTGCCCTGGATAACTGCAGTCTCCCAAGCTCTTTTGGGTCAATATCATCTCTTCCATGGGGCTTGAACAGCACCAGGCACAAGAAGGGCAAGTTCTCGTCTCAAGCCATCGCCTCACACTAGTCTGAATGATAAGGCGGGAGAGGCGTGGAGAAAGACGCCATGCCCGCACCCAGCCGGGTGTCCGGAGCCAGAGGAGGATGTCTGTCTCCATCCCTCCTGTGAACGGGAACTCCCAAAGCCCGCTGAGGGCTGCGATTAGTCCCCCGGCCGGCGGGTGAGGGTGTTTTTCCCTCTGTGGTCTCCACTCTCGTTTTCCTGTGCTGCCATTTGATCTCCTCTCACACAGCCCCGTCCCGCAAGGCTGCCCCAAAGGAGGAACTCCAGATTACGTGACAGGGTTATGTCATTTTTCCAGCGGATGTGCTGGCCTGGCTTTCAGTTGAGAGGGCTTTTTTTAGTGCCAGCGCTGCAATGATTGGCCAGACAGGTCCCAGAGAAACCCAGTGAAAACCTGGGGCAGCCAGATGGGACCCAGGACAGGCTCAGGAACCAGTCCTGGTCCTTATGCTCACACCTCCATGGGAATAACAAGGGGTTCAGAGCCTACCACAACCCAGCTGGTGCAAGACCAGCCCTGGCCAAAGCCCTGGTGTAAGGGCAGAGCACGGGTTTTAGGCTGGCGAATGGGTGCTGCCTCCTACCCAAGTACTTGGAGGTGGACCGGAGCTACAAGGTTGTTGCACATTAGAGCGGTAGAAAACATGAAGCTCCAGTGGTGGAGGATCAGATCTGGCTGAAAATCTTCATAGACAGCCCTTCTGTTTCACCAAAGTGGAGACTTTCAGTGAAAAATAAACAAGCAAAAAAAAATTATGTTTGTTTTCAACAAAGCTTTCTTACATATTTTTCTTCTGAAAAATTTCTGATTAAAACCTTTCTCTTCTCCCTAAACTAGTGGGCTTTCTTGCCAGTCCGGACACTTGGGGACAGTTTCTTCATTATCCAAAGGTAGAAGCAAAACCCAAAATGTTGAAGAGTGCAAAAAAAGGATGATGGAGGCCCACCATCTACATAATTGTGAAGAAGCCAAGATGGCCAGGCAAAGCTGTTGAAGGAGGAATATTGTGGAGGAGACCCTGTCACATAAGGAGCTCTGACTCTTGCACCTTGATCTTACCTATAGTCTCTTTGTTTCAATAAACTGACGCTGACCAACTGAAGGAGTCCCCCATGTCAGTCCCACTGCAAACTCTTGTGAGTGTGGAAACACCCAGCCTGGACCTGGCTTCTGATACTAGCTAGAAGAATGGAGAGCACTTTCTTGTCATAGTGCCTGGTTTCAGTACTTAGGTGTACAAGGAAGGACAGAAGGTCCTCTCCATTTGGAAGAAGAGAGGGATGGAAGCTCGAGCACCCCTTGCTCATCAGGACTGCTGGGGGTACAGTTTGTGCCCTGGTTGCATTGGTTTGTAGAGGTGTACTCGTGAAGGACCAAGACAATTTTCCAGAAAGTGCTTCTGAAATGCTAGAGGCTTCTTCTGAATCAAGATGAAGTGGTACTTCAGAATTTCACCCATGCTCCCTCAAAACTCAATATCCTCCTAGAGGTTCCTATCCCCTGGAGGTTCCTACCTCTTGTCTGTCATTGACTGAGGCAAACCTGGGCCACCGCCTGCATGCACTGGCATGGATCAGGGCTTGCAGCCAGCACTGATCACCTCCAGGACTAAGCAGGAGAAGAGGTCTGGCTTTGTATGGAAACTCCAGGGAGATGTTCGCAGAAGAAATTAATTATCTGCTCTGGGACACCACCAGGGCAATGGACTAACACCTCTGTTCCCATGGGGAAAGCTTTAATGACCATAGATTCTGCAGGAAATTTTCTGTGAATAAAGGACCATTCCACACAATTAAAAGCATCACTCTTCCGGAAAGAAAGGGTTCCTGTTACAGCCGCTCTCACCCAGAATAAACCATTCCACCTTTGACTCAAGACTACTTGAAGAAGAGGGGCTCTGCAGTGCAGAACTGCAGCCCAGAAGAGGAAAGTGTTGCCTTGTGACACGTTTCTTTGTTGAAATGATCAAAGCTGCCTGAAAGCTCAAACTACAGTTGAAACGACCTCAGTGCTGTGCTGTTTCCCTCCCCTGACCTCATCAGTTCTTAGATCTGGCTTTGAAAGGTAGAAGCTGTGTTGTGTTAGCTGCAGACGTGGTTGAGTCCTGGTGAACAGGCTTCAGAGACCCAGAGACAGGGGATGCAGGGTAGATTCCGGATTTCAGGAAACAGAACAGCCTGGCTCTGGTCTCAAATTCTTGCAGATGCCCAGTGCTGTGGTTTTGGAAATGCTTCAGTAGGAATGGTTGTGAAACACAAGAGTCTCCAGACCAGATCCTCAAAGACCTTTTCAAGCCAATGGGATTTCCTTACTGATATGACTATGGGGGTACTGTGCTCTCATGAAGAACCCTCTGCCTCCTACATGACAAAACCAATGGAGAGACCTTCTTTGGTCGCAGAGAAATGCATAGTGTTTATCCTCCTGCAAAGATCTTGGATGGGATTCAACTAAAAGATTCAGCAACCTAAATTTAGGGCTTAAGGTGGTTGTCCTGACTGAGGATGTACTAGAGCAGCCAAGATGCCCACATGGAGCTACAAAGCAAAATAAATACAGGTAACTCATGCCCTTTTGCCCAGCAACTGTGGATTAAGTGGGACTATCCCAAGGCTGACCTAAACCTGGTACCTGGATTGCAGCGAGTTATCTGCTTCTCTGCCTGCATGGACTGGGTCTCCAGCAACTATTATGGGAGCTCAGGCAATTGGAGCCTATGGAGACCCCTCCAATGTATGTACCTTATGCAGGTGTTTGATCCCGCAAGCTGAATCCCTCCCTCCATCCCCTTCCGCCAGCGCAGGGAGGCCTCAAACTAAGCAGAAAGTTGCTCCTACCCATTTTAAACATGGCATTGTTGTCATGGCTCTTCACTCAGTGAAGGCTTAGCTTTTTACCTTTTCTCTTTTCCCTCCAGATACACTTATGTGTTGCTGCAGAACAAGCCTCCACATCAGTTCAAGGCTTGCAGGCCACCAAAGAGCACAGACCATCACCTACAGTGGTGACCTACTGGTCACCTCCTCCCACTGTAGGTCTGCTTACATGGAAGAAACCCATGACTGGGTCTTATTTTGAAGCCAGCTCCAAAACCATTTAAATCATGCGTGTGTTGGGAGAGGAGCTATGAAGATAAACTCCAGCGAGTGCAGCTGGGCTGTTGCAGATGGTTTAGATCCTGAGAGCCAGGATCCCACCCATCAGCTCACCCCTTTTTCAAGAGAGACAGAGACTGCTGAGTTTCTGCTGGGGAAGAAAAATACAGTCTGGCACTCAACCCTTGAAAGGTTTCCGGCCCCTGGATTAGATGACCTCAGTATGCCTTTTTCATATCTGCTACCACAGATACAGGCCTAACTTGAGCCCACTGGGAATTTTTGGACAAAGTTGCTCTTTTTTTTTTTTTTTTTTTTTNNTTTTTTTTTTTTAATTTTTAATGGAGAAGGCTGTTTATTTAGCTTTTTTATTATTATTGTTATTCCACTTTTCTATGGAAATGTACTTGATTGAGTGAATCCTGCAAAAATTGTCAGTGTTGGATGGAATTTCTGTTTAAAATTATTACATGTCTCAGCCTGTAGATTTGAAGACCTTTACAGTCCAAACCAGGCATTTTATTCTCAGTTTCTCAGTACAGGGATCAGTTTTCACTCTTTGGACATCTCATTTTAATGTTTCTCCATGACAATCCAGGGCTAGGCACAAGGGTCTACTGCTTTGTGAAGCCAGAGAATGGCTTTCTCACCTGAAAAACAGTCTCAGGACTTGAGAGTCCTACACGAATCCTTTTTTTTTCACCTGTCTTGAAATAAAATTAAAAAGAAACACACACCTTGCCAAAAAGCAGCATATCCCAACGCTTTTGATGACAATGTTGTTTTCTCATCTTTCTTGCTTTTTCCTGTGTTAGCTGGAGGGCAGAGGAACTGACTGACTCCAGTCTTCCACTCGCCTGCAAGACAGGTTGTGGCTTGCTGCTTATGACGGTATGTTAAAGGTTAAAGCATCTTGGCTTCCTCCCCCAAACCCCTCGCAGCTTGGTGGTCCTGGCACCTTGTCCAACACCATGTCTTCTGAAGGAGCCACAGAAAGGGAGGACAGCTGTGGCTTGGAGCAAACTGTGGTGTGACCCTAGCTTCTGTCCTCAAGGATTAAAAACGCTTCAGATATGAACATTTAAGACACCCTTCAGCTATACAGCGCTATCCCCAGCTTGGCATAAGTCAACTTCTTTTCACCTGCATCCTTTTCAGTATTCTCAGATAACTGGTCCAGTCTCTATCAAAGACAATGGAAAGTCTTCTACAGAGCAAAGGTGTTGTCGCCTGCAGAAGGTGCCTTTCCATGACCTCTGCCTGCATATGTGTGAATACAGCATCCTCTATGATGCTCAGTAATGCTAGAAAATTTCCGTATTATTTATTATGAAATCTGGAATTGCTTTCTTTATGGAAAACAGGCTGACTTAAAAAGCTGACTTCATTTTGGAAGCCATCAGCTTGGCACATTTTAAAAACATCAAATACATCCTCCTGCCCTGAGATGAAACTGTAAAGTGGCTGGAGTCAAATCTCCCCAAAGCTATTACTGAAAGTCTTGGCCCATCTCAAGAAACTGATTTTCCTGAAGGAGATACCTCCCAGTCTGAGCACCGCCACCACCAGCCTCCTGACAGCAGCTGATGGGTTAAGAGGGATGTCAGCAACCAGAAATCCACTTTTTGCCCTGGTACACCAAATCAGGGCTAGGAGAAATCCTCCACGTGGCAATCATTGCCACTGAAAATACACCCTCACGAAAGCCAGTTTGCAAGTATGACGATGTCCTATCTGAAGGCGAGGAAGTTGAAAGGTCCAGGTCGTTTCAGTTTGTTTTGCTTTTCAGGGAGGGAAAGGAGTTTCATTTTCGACCAGTATCTTTATGTCAAAGTTTGGAGTCAAAAAGACAACTTGTGGCTCGAATGAATTTGAATCTGCCCTCAGGGAAAAGGAAATTTTGCAGCCAAAGAAATTCTAAATCAGGTGTGTTGGCTTTACGAATGTGTTTTGAAGAAAAGCAATGACTCTCAGCATGTTTCCTTTCATAGGTGCAGAAGGGCAGATGTATTCTTTGGAGATATTGCTGCTGAATTCCCCTTTTTTGGTCCAGCACATTCCTTCCCCACCGCACCAAGACCCATGGGGGGCATGGTGGGATGGGACAGATACAACATCAGTTTGAGTGCGGGGGGTTGTTCCCACCACCCCTATGGGAATATCATCCTCTTCTTCCCGCACTGCCAATGGGAAAGAGTCCCTGAGCTGGAGGTCCTGGCACAGAAGGAGACGGGGGTGAGCATGCAGAAGAGGGGGATGAGGATGGAGGGAGCAAGGGGAGAGGCGAGCTGTATCGATTGGTGTGTGAAAGGCCTCCCGGGAGCCCCGTTGCTGAGAGACAGCCCTGGGAGATGCAAGGCTGGAATTAATAACTGCTCCATTGGGGCCCTGTTTGCTCTCCTTGCCCAGAGCCAGAGGACTTTGGTCACAGCTTATCGCCCAGCCGAAAGCCCCAGGAATGCAGTCACAGGCAAATGTGCATGTTCACACGACATCTATTAATCAAACGGCTCCCCCACCCTTTAACCCTTTGCAGGTCAGGGATGGGGGAGGAGGTGAGCATGGGTCTGCTTTTTCTAAAACCAGGGTCCCCGGGAGTCTCTTTATAGTAACCGGAGATAGGGGTAAGTCTCCTGTGAACTTCAGTTAAGATACCATCCCCCTGCTCTGCACCTAGGGCTTTTTTAAAATTATATCCCCCAGCCCCTTCAAAATGCTTAGGGAATTGATTTTGGTACCTGCATCTGAAGACATCCCTTTTGAGTGGGAGCTAAGCATCTAACCACCTTAAAACACCTTGAAAGTCCAAATCATTGGCCCTGAAAAATTATCAGAGACTTTTCTTCCTTTTCACTCTGTTTCAAATTCCAGGTGTTGTTTGCACTCACACCATGGTGGTTGTTGTACAGCTTCCCCGAGCTCTCCATGGCCGTGGTTCTTCTGCTGTTGTACATGTCCATAACAGGATGATCTCCACTCTGAACAGCACAGAGCTAATCAAACACACTCTTTCTCCTCAGCTTTCACCTGGGAACGCAAAACATCACAGGTGAATGGCTCTGCTGCAGCCTACAACAGGCAGGATTTACCCCAACTTGGTGTCTCCATGGCAAGACCAACCACCCTCTTGCCTTGCTGTTGAGCGTTTTAGTCTCAGCAGTGTGCAGCAGTGTTCCTGCCTTGAAACATGAGATTTAAGAAGGTTCTCAGGCTCTTGTTAGCGGTTATTTAACCAGCTAAATTAACCAGAGAGTCTCTGCAGGCCCTCTGTGACGAAGGAAGAGGCAGTGGCAGCTCCTGAGGGCAATTTAGCGCACCAAAGTTAGGCTCCTGCTCTGTATCGTTCCCTGGAGGACCCTGATGACAGAGAGAACCCAGGAAAACATCACCTGTTGAATTAAATATTGTAAGCTGGCCAGGATGGACATTGCTTCATCGGTTACTCGGACATGTCACTTCATCCTTGCCAACAGCCCAAAATCCAGAAGGGTTGTTGATCCACAGACTGGATCAACAAGTCAGTCAAACACAGACAGACACCAAAGAGACCCTTCATGAAGGCACCAGGAATGCTCCAGTGCTGCAAGGTACACCTGAGCCCAGGAAATGTTATCTGGACATTAGAAGATGGCTCCTACAGAGGAGTGAGGCTCTGGGACAGCCTCCCGGGAGGAGTAGGTGGGACAAGAAACCCACCCAACCTACAGATGGACTCTGAGCAGCTTGTGGTGCGGTGACCTAGAACGGAGACTGATGCTGCTCCTCCCTGCCCTCTGTCCCCTCTTTCTGGATAAACAGTGCCCAGCGATAAGGTGCTCATTTGTAAAAGGGGTGGGGACTGAGCAGACTCAAGAAGTGTGGTCACTTCCCCATCACCTGAAGTTTTCCACCCCAATTGGCATCTCCTGTCCCAACACCACCACCGACAGCCATGTTGGGCGATAGGGTGAGGCTGTGGCTTTTGCCACAGGCCAGATCAGACTGGATGAGGGGGTGGATGACTTTTAGCCTTCCCACACCAGGAAGGAAGAAGGACAGATTTTGTGTGTCATGTCTTGAGAAGTCTTTAGTCCTGAATCCTGTCCTGTTTACCTCGTGTCAAGAAGAGGAGCATGAGATGAAGAAGAGGCTTGAATGAAGACAGAAAGCATCACCCCAGAGGTGGGATTTGGGGTATTTTTACCTGCATTTGGGTTCCTAGCCTTATTAACGAAGTCTCACAGGCTTGGCTACCAGGGTCTCACAAGCCAAAGGTGCCAGGACAACAGCCCCCTTCTCGTCAGGGCAGGTTTCACCTATTAAGGACAGTGATGGAGACAGAAGATATTGTTGTTACTCGGCATTTTTAGGCATGCAAAATTTTGGGTTCTTCTAGTTGTCACAGATTCAATCACATCTTTTAGAGTTGAATCGGTTTATTTCTGAAGCATGACCACACTCCAGCCTCTGTTTTGAGCCTTGAAAAAATCCCCCTCAGATCCAACTGTGCCTAAAACTCTGGATTTCTTTTGAAAGAGACTAATGCAAAAGATGCACTACAGCTGCTATTGGGTCTTTTTGTCTACGGGACCAGAGCAGGGCTGGCCCAGACTAAACCCCTGCTGAAATGTTTGCAGTGTGGACATCGTGTGCTCAAGACCAACTGTTTGGCTATGTTGACCCACTCCTACACGGCCACCCCACTGGCTGATGTAGTCTTTCTTCTTGCTCTTTCACAACTTATCGCACAGGACTTGCCACGTGTCTGTGCAGCACCCAAAGCATAGGGACCTAATAAGGCCCTAGCGTGAAAGACAAGTACTAGTAAGGACTAACCATACTACAGGATCCTGTTCCTTATCCACTTGGAATACTGTGTCCAGCTCTGGGGCCCCCAACATAAGAAGTGCATGGACCTGTTGGAGCAGGTCCAGAGGAGGCCATGAAGACCATCAGGGGATTAGAACCCCTCTCCTATGAAGACAGGCTGAGAGAGTTTG
>VYXH01008685.1:2946-26989 GCA_013397275.1 Burhinus bistriatus | reverse complement strand
TCCCAACCTAAACTATTCTATGATTCTATGATTCCTGATGAATTAATGCACAGAGAGAAGGAGATATGAACACAAAAAAAAAATGCCTTATGAATTCTGCAGTCCAACCAACCTCCAGCAAACCAGGTATTAAGAAAGGGAAGGGGGGAAAAAACCCAAACAACCCACCAAACAATTTGACACTTCTACCTGTAAATAATTATTCTTTCAAACCCTAGCAATAAGCACATGACACTGTCCATGCACATTAGGAATTCACCGGTGAAGAAAACCCTTCTTGCTTTCCCTCTTCTTGTCAAAGGCTGTATTGTTCCCAAAGAGTTAACAGTAAAGCAGGTCTGCAGTTACCAGGGAATAATGGGGTGTGATTGGGGCACTAAAGAGCTGGAATTGATTTTTTTTCAGGCTTTCAGCCCTAGAAGCCCCTCCCTGACTTCCTGGTAACTCATGACCAGCAGGGTCAATAGAGCAGAAATCCTTCTAAAGGGCCAATCTGTATTTGAATTATTTAAACAATGTAGTACAGCCAAGTTAAATGGGGCTTATCAAACGTTACACCTCTTAAAGCACAATTGGAGACAAGGATATTAACTGCTGAACGCTCCACTGCTGGATGGAGAGAGGGGAGGCGAGAAAAAAGGGGGGAGAAAGAGGAAAAATAAAAGGGGGGCCAAGGCAGGCTGGTTTGTACAAGGGGAGGAGCAGGTGTCTGCTGCGTGGTCTTGGCCAGAGATGGTCTCTTCTTCCTTTTGGAGACCCTCCATGCTTACCCAAACCGGTAATCCTGACCTAAGGGCATTAAAAACCCAGACTTGAGGGTATTTGAGTACTTAATCTACGTCTTCTTCCCCGCCTGGGATGAGAGCAGCTGGGGATACAGCGCTAGAGGATATGGGTCTTTTCTTCACCTTTCCTGAAGGAAATGGAGGCAGAGGTTGTTTCCATGTCACGATAGGTTGTGAGTTAGTATTCCCATGCACAGCTTGGGTTGTGTACATTGCCCAGAAAGCGCTGAGACATGGCAGGGTCCGCAGGGTGCAGTGGAAAAAGAAAGAGGAAGCAAAAAAACCATAACAATGGCAGGATTTTCCTCCAAATTTGGGACCCAAACAAAAAGCTCTTGTCTACTGAGCAGGGCTCAGGACAACTTGGGAATGGCCAGTTTGCCAAGTGACCCCAAAAGATGGTTACAGGTATTTTTGGCCATAAAAGCAGTGAGCTTGCTTAGGTTTGGGAACTAGGAATTTATCCAGGAAAAGAGCTCTTGATTTTCTTACAAAGGTAAAAGCAAACAAGAATCCACCTGGACATTTTTCTGGCCATTTATCCTGCATTACCCCAACCCTTCTGTGGTGTTTCAGGTGTCCGGTCGTGCATCGGGAAGCTCAGAGGGTCCCTGGTGGGATGCAGGAGGTAAATAGTTCACAGGTAATTCATGCACTGACATTTTCACATGACTTATTTGACCCACAGAGAAAACAAATATGTTTGCAAATAAGAAATCGTGATCTGCCAACAAACTGCAAATAGGTCCCAAAGGAACCTGAATTCACGAGATGATGTATGGATGGGCAAGAAATAATTCAGCCACATACAACCGTGCAGTAAGGATACAGGGAAAAGATATAGGGAGAAAGGCTCTGTAAATGATTCGCAGACCAAAAATGTATAAATATTGGTTAACTGACCTGCAAAGGTTTTACCAGAAAGCCATGAGTCTAAAGAAAAGGAGAAAAGAGGGAAAAATTAACAATGTTGCCTTAATGACCCGCGTTCCTTCATGAATACAAATACTGTGCTGCCTCTGAGCCAATTAACTCTGTTAATTAACAGGGATTCAAACTGTTTTCTCTGTGCTGTGCGCATGGAGGTACCAGCTTCCCGAGAGGCGATTTTTGGGGAGTTCTTTGCCCACCCCTGAGCTGAGCTGCCGTGCCCAGGCTGAACCCCCAGCCCAACGGCAGTGGGTTGGGGACGTGCAGTCGGACAGAGCTGGCCAGGAAAACCCAGAGGGAAACATTTCCTGCTGCGAAAGGCTCTCCCATCCAAACTGGAACATTTCAGGAGACGTTGCTGATTTCGCTGAGGTTGTGTACTTTTTTTTTTTTTTTAAAAAAAAAAAAAAAAGAAGGGAAGGAGAGGAAAGTTTTCCTGACTCTGTTCCATCCTTTTTATCAGAAGTTAGGAATATAAGAAGGTGCCTCGCGGCTCAAATCCAGCCCAGTGCTATCTCAGTATTTGACATTATTTGTCATTTGGGGAAGAATTTCAAAATGTTTAGATTTCGTTACGGTTCAAAATGAAGCCCCAAACTCAACCCTTCCTCCCCCTCCTCGCCAAGCGGCGTTTGCCATCCTTCCCCAGCCGTGCTTTTAGGACCGTCGTTTGCTGCAAAACCAAATGAGGTTTTGGGCCAATGTCTGTAACTTCCAGTTCAAACAAAACCGGGCGCTGGGTTTGCTCACTCGGCCGTGACAGATCCAGCCCCAGGCACCTTCTGCCTTCCCGTGCATGGCGGGGGGGAGTCCTGTCCCCACCGGCTCTGGACTTCACATCTCCAACGGGTTCTTCCACCTTGAACACCAGACGTCCCAGCGAAGGTCACCACCGCCAGCAGCCCCTGCTTTCGCACGCTTGCTTTCCCACCTCGCGACACCAGCCGACGTTGGAAGGGGACAGGATGATCACAATATTGAGAAAGCTCAACCCAAGCAAACGGAGGATTTTATAAACTCCTGGCCTGGCCCGCAGGCTGCAAGGTCGCCCCTTATCGGAGTTTGCAGAGGGTTTGCAAAGTGCTGGCAGCCCTCCAAAGATGTTTGGGAGTTTTTACTCTAACCTAAGGCTGCCGGACTCCCACATTTGACATTTTCCAAGTGCTGTGAAACGACGAGGCAGCGACCGGGAACAATGTGTGATTATAACAGCCGGCTGGGATAGGGAAAGCCACTAGCTGAGGTTTTCCAAGAGCCTTAGCAAGTGTGAAGGCTCAGCAGTCTGGCCGCCCACCCTGTCTTCATCAGGGATGCTGCAGGGTGGAGGGGGATGCCGGGCAAAGGCAGTGCTGGCCCTTTGAAAGCCTTTTAATCAGAATAATGAAGATTTGCAAAATGAAAATGGTGGGGTGCCTTTATCACAGCTGCTCCAAGAGCATCCCTGCCTGCTTGCCTCTGCTTTGCCTGTAGATACCCCGTAGGCTGCACCCTGCGAGGGATCCCAGCCGCTGCCTTTTGGGATTTGGGCTGCCACCCCCATTTCACAAAGAAACGAGACAAAAAGTAGCCATACGGATGATTCAGAGTCAGTTAAAGGAGCCTGTGGACTCAAGGTCTGCATTAACCTCTGCATAGACTGTTCTTCCCCTTCGTGCCTTAATCCATCAGTAGCATGGGCTAACCACAGTTAAAGAGTTGCATTCGTTAATGGCTGTGCTCAATAATGCACAATAATTTAAATGAGCTGAGGTGCCCTGATTCTCACCTGGGAATATTTCTGTTATTTGGTGGAAAGAAGGAGAAGAGAGGAAATCCATGCTGAAGACAGATAAAAATATAAACTAGCTCGTTGTTTTATTTCCCCTTTTTCTTCCTTTTATCTGGCTGGAAAACTGACTGTGCATGACAGGGAGTAAAAGAAAACAAAAGAAAGAGGAAGGAAAAACAAAAAACAAAAGTGCTGGTTTTCCTGCTTTCTTTCTCAAGAAAACAAGTCCAGAAAATTTCTTGCAAAACACAGTTTTTTACCCGACAGCCGCCCCCAGTTAAAAGATACGTTTTTGAGAGGGGAAGCGATGAAAGGAGAGGAATGGCTGAGGAGAAATGAGATGTGCTTGAATACAAATTGGACTGGAAGTGCAAAGGGGGTTATTAGTCAGAGAGGGAGGATTATTTTGCATCTCGACCATCTATACAATTGCGCGTGCAACCACCTAAATGAAATGTTGGCTTAATCATCCTGGTCAAAGTCCTCTGGCTACAAACAAGGCTTGTTGTACTGCGGATTAACAGGGGGGGAAAAATTAAGGGATTCTATATACACAGTTTTTCTGGCTTTGGTTAGAAACCCCAGGGTCAGAGCAAAGCTCTGATTTCAAACAACTGTATTTTGAGTGATCCTGTTTATTCCAAGTGTCTGCTGAGGCTTTGACTCCGAGCTATTAATACAAAATAAATAATTTTCACACGAGCTATTTTTGCCTCCGTTGCCAGAAAAATAAAGCAGGGTGGCCACAGAAGCGACGCGTGTGAACGGCAGCGAGGGCGCGAGAGGGGGCCGCCGGCTGCCGTGATTTTCTCGGCTGCCAAATGACACGGAGCCCCGCTGGCAAAGGACGCCTCGGCCAGCACGATGAAGGATGTTTTTGCGACACATACGGGGTGGTGGGAGACTCCCAGGGTGTGTTAGACCATGGGGTTTATGGCATCTAAATCCACGGCTGTTTGAGAGGGTGTGTGACCTGCAATAAAGGCAGCTTAGCCTCCGGGAGCGGTAGCTTCGAAAGCTGCCCATGGCAGATCCTGTCAGGCAGATGTGAGCCCAGATGATGCAGATGTGCTGGCACAAGACCCTGCGGTGGGGGCAGATGCGTCCAGAGGACTGTACTTCTGTGGGGCTGGGTACAAATATGTTTTTTGGGGAAGCAGCATCCCAACGCAGTGCTGCCCAAGGGATCCTTCGAGAAGCGTCATTCCCCATGCTGTGGAACCCATCTGGGTTGACTGGGATGTGCTTGGACCCACAGCACTTGGATCCTCAGGGCAGGGGAGCAAGAGGTCAAGAGATAAAGGCACCAGGGTCCCTGCTCAGCTGTGTTCCCAGCAGATGCCAGGGACATGCTGTATTTGCACACCTGCAGCCAAGCCCCCTCCCATGCCCATGGTCATGCACTCACATCCCACCTACCTTCTCCACCAGCTGCTTTCCTGGTCCGCTTTTTGCAGGTTGATGTCTTGAGGTCACCACGTCTCTGCATCTGGGTACTGGATTTCCTATCTAGCGATGGAGTGAAACGGGAGGGAGGTTCAAATAGTAGCATGCCCTCCAACAAATGAGGGCCTCAGAGATGGGAAATAGTTCTGCAAAGCCTCTGCAGAGGCCACCTGGCCTCCTTCTGTGGTGTACCTGAAGGACAGCCCTATTTATCTCCAAGAGCTGCTTTAAAATCTCCACCACTTGCTTTTGTGTGCCCCATAATAAAGGGGCTTCGGTAGGGTTTAGATGTCCAGAAATTATGGCAGCCTTGGGGGAAGGGGCAGGAGGGAGCATCAGCAAGGCAAGGAGAAGGCAGCTAGTGAACGTGCAAAGTGACTGCCTCTCAAACCCACAGCCCTTAACCTACATCCATGTCAGGCACTCAAGGCTGCTTGGGAAAACGGAGATCTCTGCTCTCTTCTGACACCATCATCCCTCCATCGAAACGGGCACTGGCTGGACCAGGAAAGGGTCTCCCACCTCCTGCCACTGTTGGATATGGATCATGGAGGGACACAGCCTGACCCCCAGGTGTTTTGCATGCTCCGACTCACACAGGCACAAGGAAGGACCTTTGAAGGTGTCAGACAAAGGACCTGGTGTCGGAGGCTCCCTCCCGGAGCGGGAGAGGAATTGATTGCTGCGGAGATGTGGGAGGTGTTTGCTGGAGTCTGCGAGCCTGCAGGGAGAGCACATGGCTCAAAAACTACCTACCATTCACGTCCAGGTCCTGCAGTTCTGGCGATGGTTTTTAAGGATCTATTATACTATGTTTTGATCAATCCAGCCAGCTAGCTTAAAATATCAGGTTATAAAAAGACACACATTCATTTAAGCTCTAAGATCTCCAAGATGGGACTGTGTCCTACAGAAGGCGAGCGTTGCAGTGAGGTGTAACATCCTTGTTAAACTACTGGGATGCAGAAGATGCAGACAAGGCATCAGATACACAGGTATTTCTTGGGAGAAAAAAAAAAATTAAATATAAGGATTTAAACACAATTATATAAATTGTGGTTCTGGTTATCCATCGCCTGCAATTTTCTAGAGGCAGGGGGAGTGTACCAGGGGAAAATCACTACAAGCTTACCTCAGTCTCATATTGTTCCACAGATATCTCCTAACAGCCTCTATTTTCAATTTGGAGGAAGGAGGTATAAACACAGTCCATCACTGTCACAAATTATACATTTCAGTTTTCCACGTTTGGTGAAATCAGAGCTCAGCCTACCCCTAGTGCAAAGCACCAGCTTGATTTTACTGTCGCCCTTGGAGACCCCAAGGGCTGGACCACTGTCATGTTAATAAGGCCTTGATCTCAAATAGAGCACCTATGCACCCCATAATGTGGCTAAATACCAATAAAATCATATGTGTCCTGCCCATCGTTCCCGGCGGGGCCTGGGATCTGCAGTGTCCTTAAGGAAATCCATGAATAACTCAAATCTGAGGTCCCACCAGGACCAAGGTGGGAGAGCAGAGGGGGTCAGCGGGCTCTCTCAAGCCCTGAGCTGTAGGCATCTATTAACAATTAGCTTTTTGGCTCCACTAAGTGCACTCAGCCCGACTTGGTTTTATTGGCATCACCCATCTCCCAGTAAATGTGATAAGGGAGTCTGATTAGCCGCGGCGTTCAGACCGGGCTCTGAGCTAGTCTCCAGCACGGCTGTCTGAAGGCTACTTACCACATCTGCTTTCCACACCACGCTTCCAGGCCCAGGAGTGTCTAATGAAGATTGTTCCCGGACCTCATTGTTTATTTCTAGGCAAGCATCAGAATTAAGACCAATTTAGCTGCCCCTTCTTTTCCTTTTTTTTTTTTTTTCCAGTCTAAACATGCATCTCAAGAAAGAGACTTTTTTATTGCCAAGACAAGGCGTGATAAGGAAAGATCATCCGTCTGCGAGAAAATTACTTCTGTGGGGTTTGGAAAGTGGTCCCCAGGGTCTGATTCCAGCACAGGCACAGCCCCTGGAGAACATTAAAGAATTATAACTCCTGTGATAAGGCACTTTTCTTTTATAGTTTTTTATTTCATAGCAATAGTCACGGCTTAAAGATAAGAACAACATACATTTTGTTTAACTAGGTTCTTGTTCCTTGGTATGGGGCTCACTGTGAACGGGCATCCATCAAACTCTTTTGTGATTTACATGAATACCTGATTCTTCTGATAAGGGAAAGTGTAAGTCAACACAGTTCTGTTGTAATTGGGTGTTACCTGTTTAGATACTGAACTGCTATCTCAGCATCAGCTCACAGGCGAGCTCGACTTTACCTTTCCTTCCTAGGTGCAGAGAGAATGTGTCTTGGTTTTGCATTGGCCCCCAGGTGTTGCAACAAGCTGCTTGGAAGCGTCTTTCCTCTTCAGTCGAGTAGAAGTGGCCACAGGACATTGCGGATGCTGAAAGTCAATGCACACTCAAACAGTGATGGGAAAAAATTCCAGAAGAAAAATCCCCAGTTAAACCCAAAGTCCCCACTTCAGGTTAAGCATAATCCTTGGCCACAGGCTGGTGGAGACCGCGTGGTCTAGCAAAGAGGTGCTACCATATCTTTATTTTGCTGATATAATTATTTATCTTAGTGAGCAGCATTTTATACTTATAGTATAAAAAAAAATATTACTGATGAGTGTATGATAGCAGCAATCTCTGACCCTCAGCATACCAAGACTTCTTTGCTCTAGAAGATAGAGATACTAAGACGTCCCAAAGCCTGATAAGTTTGCAAACTAAAAACAAACCAGAAAAGGAGCCCAGTAATGGATTTGGTGACTGCCATGAAGCAGGACTTCTCAGAAGAGAGACCATAGCTCCTGCCTTGGACCATACCACCTTTAATTAGATGCCAGTGACCCAGGAGACAACTGCTTTACTTCTAACAGATAAGAGCACCTGATCTTCCATAACATGAATAACTACAAGCCAAAAATGAAAGAAGGAAACACCATAAGCAGCCTGAATCTCCCACCTGTAGACTCTGAGGGCCGGAGGATTGAAGAAATGAAATGAAAATCACTGACCAAAAATGCTCATTTTTTGATAAGGAGTACCCCAGAGGCTACCCAGTGTTTGCTCTCTCTCTGCCTGACGTCTTTAACAGAGCCAAGCTCAGGAACCTGAAGTGGAGAAGCAGCATGGAAGTCCACCATCAGCTGCAGGACGATCTCTTCTGCTTCCATTCCAAGTTTTAATATCAGCCTACGACATTTCATGATTTCCCTGGCCTAAGCCAGGGCGCCACCAAACCCCCTGGAGCAGCAGAGGTGCGGGCAGTGGCACAGGCCTGCAGGGATCTCTCAGGAACTGCCGGTAGAGGGGCCAGGAGACCATCGGTCAGTGAGATGCAGACTGGGCAGATCCCATACAAGGGCTGTAAAGGGATGTTTGGATGTATTTCCCTCCCAAAATCAAAGGTGAATCTGGGTGATTTGCTGGCTCCTAGCTGGGATGATACAGGAATGCCCAAAGGTCTTTTATTAGCCCAAATTCTCCACTTGCTGTGAACCCACCTGATTGCAGTGAAGGTGCAGCAAGGCTTTGCCATGAAAGGGCTGTTCATGGCAAGATCTCCCCAAATCACAGTGATAGCCCACACGCTTAAACCTACACCACTGCCCAGATGGGAGGAACATTCCTTCCTGCCGGCAAACACTCGGGGCTGGATAAATAAGAGAAGTGGCAGGGTAGATATGGCCTTCTTCCCAGAAGTGGGATGCAGGTCTTCAGAAAGAGTAAGACTCAAAGCCTGATCCCCCCTCAGCCTCCCCAAAAGCTTCTGCTCAATGCAAAGTCTTGGTTGAGCTCCCTCATCCGAGTGTTGGGCACCAGGGTGCAGTAGGTCATGCACCACCTAAAACATCCTCTTGGCCATGCTTGGCCAAGGTCCCCTCTCTGTGGAGCTAGTTACAGGTTGGGTGGGCACCTCCTGGCAAGCGGAGATCATGGTTCTGTTGGCCTCAGGTGTCCTCAGAGGCTGGGAATGTTTAATATTGGGAAAGAACTGAAAAAATGCTCCAGCCTATGTTGTTGAAAAGGCAGCTTGTTGTATTTGGTTGGGTTTATGAGTTTAAAAGAATGTCTTGGTCACCACACTGTTAGAAGACGGGGATTTTATGGTGGTATAGAGAAAGACAGATATATAGATATGTATATATATAAAATGCTAAATATACTTTTAGCACAGGAGAGCTCAGGTTTAAGAGGCTATTTCCTGGCTTAGTCTAATTCTCTCACACTAAGTGAAATTCTGGCTGAATTAAAGAACTGCTTTTCCTCTTATCTGCTGTTCCTGTTATCTAACTCCAAGGCAAAGGCTGGGAGCTGAGAGACAGCCAGTGCATACCATTTTACAGCTCGCCTTCCCACCGTTCCCCTGGGCTTGCATCAAATGCCAGGAAGATTTGTTAAAAAACAGCCTGTCACTCTCAACCCAGCTATACGGGGGAAACAGCAATGGGAAAGCCACAAAATAGGTCACTTTTCTGGACATCTTGATATTTTTTTTTTTTTTTCCAGGGTGGGGGCTCCCAAAATTTCCTACAGACCCCAGTGAAGTGGTTGCACTATGACCTCCATGAAGCAGAGACTGTCCTTTCCATTAAAAGGTCCAGGTCCATTCACATGCAGAAGCCTCCAAGGACATCATGAAAAGGGAAGGAATAAAAAGCACCAGCCCCATTCCTTATTTACTGTCACTACTTGTTTCTGGCTCTTGAGCCAGGCTGGTGCAACCAGCAGGAGCCAAGAGACCTCAGCTCTCTCCCTGACTCCACCACTTACTTATTTCTTTGCCCCAGGAAAGTCCCTCCACTTAGTTTCACCTCTTTTTCCCCTTCAGCAAAGTCTCTATCTTGGTTATAGAGGTTGCCAGTTTTGGGGAAGCAGGATATGTTTGTCCAGCACCAAACACAACTGAGGCTCCTACTTCCAACTGATCCTCTTCTTGCCATGGTGAGAACAATATTCGTGCCTCATTAGGGTAGCCCTTAACTAAGAAACCTCTTTTATCCTTGGATTTTTCATTAGTGTCTTGTCCCAGAGTTATTCACATACCTTTCTCCAGGTTCCCTCCCAGCCTTCCATTGTCTCAAGGTATCATCAGCCTCTTCCACGCTTCGTGTTTGCACATCCCAGACTTAGCAACTGAGTTAGCTCTGCCAAGAGCTGCACTTCTCACTCAAGCTAGGTTTATTAGCTTTGCGTTGTCATTGTCTTACATGTCTGTTCCCTAAATTAAGAACACGCTGGTAGGCACAGAGGTGCTTAAAGTCCTTGAAACTGAATTAGCTACTGTCCGTTTTGCTCACATGCAGGTTCCTTAGATATATCCTTAACTCAAGGTTCTTGCAGCCCACCTCCTTGCAGCATCCTGCTCTCTCTGGCAACATCAAGCAAAAAAAGATTCCCAAACAAGGTCCAACCTTGCAGGACCGAGACATCCTTCCAATAAAGGTCCTGCTTCACAGACAGCTGGGAATTACAGGCCCATCAGTCTTACTTCAGTCCCTGGGAAAGCTATGGAACAAATCCTCCGGGGAGGGGGGCTATCACAAGTCGAATGATGCATGTGATTGGGAAAAGCCAGCACAGATTCACCAAGGGTAAATCGTGCTTGACAAACCTGATCACCTTCTACAACAAAACCTGCTCGGTTGATGAGGGGCGAGCAGCGGACATTGTCTACCTGGATTTCTCCAAGGCTTTTGACAAGGTCCCCCACAGCCTCTTCCTAGAGAAACTGATGTGCTACAGTTTAGACAAGTGGTCTGTGTGGTGGGTGGGGAACTGGTGGACAGGCCACACCCAGAGGGTGGTGGTCAACAGCTCCTTTTCAAACTGGCAACTATTTCATATCTTCATAAGTGATCTGAATGTCAGGATCAAGTGTACCCTGATGAAGTTTGCAGATGACACCTAATTGAGTGGGGAAGTGGACACTTTGGAAAGGAGAGCTCACCCTGCAGGAAGACCTGGGTAAGCTGGAAGAGTGGGCTAACAAGAACCTTGTGAAGTTCAACAAGGACAAGTGTAAGGTCTTGCACCTGGGAAAACGTAATCCAGGAGTGCAGTACAGGCTAGGATCTACCTGGCTGGGGAGCAGCTCTGTGGAAAGGGACCTTGGAGTCCTGGTGGACAACAAGCTCAATATGAATGAAGTGTGCTGCAGTGGCCAATAAAGCCAACAGGATGCTGCATTGCATCAACAAGGGCATCACCAGCAGACATAACGAAGTCATTATCCCACCCTACTCAGCACTTGTCAGGCCACACCTGGAATACTGTGTTCAGTTTTGGTCCCCACTATACAAAAAAGATGTGGACAAGCTGGAGAAGGTCCAGAGAAGGGCCACCAAGATGATCAAAGGACTGGGAAGCCTGCCGTATGAGGAAAGGCTGAGAGAAGTAAGTTTGTTCAGCCTTGAGAAAAGAGGGCTTACGGGAGACCTTATCACCATGTTCCAGTATTTAAAGGAGAGTCCCTTTTCACAAGAAGTCACGTGGAAAAGATGAGGGGTAATGGGTACAAGCTACTCCTGGGGAGATTCCAATTGGACACAAGAGGAAAATTTTTCACACTGAAAACAGTTAGCCATTGGAATAATCTCCCCAGGGAAGTGGTGGATTCCCCATCATTGGACACTTTTAAGATTCAGCTGGACAGTGTGCTGGGCCATCTTGTCTAGACCATACTTTTGCCAAGAAAGGTTGGACCAGGTGATCCTTGAAGCCCCTTCCAACCTGGTATTCTGCGATGATGATGAATTGCAGCAGCCTCAATTTCAAGGCGATGTGGATGCTCAGTCTCAGAAGAAGACGTTATTTCCAAGGTTTTCCAGAAACAGACAGGGCAGCATACATTTAGGTCTATGGCAGACCGCATGAGCCGCAGGTATGCCACTGTGAAGTTCTACCTATAGAGAGCTGTCTAAATAGGTATTGCCACAGGTGAAACATGATTGTGGTTGCACATCCACTGGGGGACAGCTTGGGGGGGCTGAGATGGTCCTGATTGCCAAAGTTTTTGTTATTACTCTTTTCCTCATTTTTTCACCATCCTTCTGCACCGTCAGTGTTCATCTGTAGACCAGGAGGCGAATAAATATCAGGAAGTGGAAATCAGTAGATCCACCTCTGAGGGAACCAAAAGGTCTCGGTTTGAAGCATGATCTCATGCCCAGAGCAACAAAGAGGCACAAAGTCCTGCTTGTCCTCCCAGACGTCTCCCTCACCTCCTGGGGAACTTTAGGAAAGTCTCCTGCTTTGATTTCCCCTCCTGTAAAACAGGAGTGAAAACTGCTTCGTTGGAGATCAGCTAATGAAAAGAGACGTACAGCATCATAAAAGTATGGTGATCAGAATGACATGCCTCTTCCCATTTGCAACAGATAAAGATCTGGCACAATAATTCCACAAAAAATCTTGGTCTGAGTATCTTTAATACACTGACCTGATTTAAAAAGAAACAGAAACCTGGAGTTAAAAAACAGGTGGGTTTTATCGCCTCTTTTATTATTTAATTTGGCTGGAATGTCTTTCTTTTCTTTTAAGATGAATGAACCTTCTGCTGACAGCAACTCCCTTACTTTTTGCTTTCAAAACAAAATTGACGGGATTTTAGGGGATTTTCTGTTAAAAAAAGAAAAAAAAAAAAAAAATTCCTCAAACTTCAGCTGCTGTCCTGAAAAAGTCTGGCTAAAACCACAGTATCCTTCTGGGGAAGTTACTCCACGTAGAGTCTGGTCTCTCTTGCTCTGACAGGTTGAGATGCTCAATCCTGCAGACATTCACGTGAATTTGAGCTATGGTAAAGACAACTTTAGGGTGCCTGGGACCAGGTCAGCATCCCTGCACCTACCTGCCACAATCAGGGTTTGGACCTCTTTAAAGTTATGCTGAATCAGATGGTGTGCACCTTGGCCAATGCCACCCAAGTGTGGTTTGCCATCCGAGCTCCAGGAAACTCTGCCTCTAAGATGCACAAAACTTGGTACAAGAAACCTTGCCATGGTATATGTCTACCTAAGACTGAGGATTTGCTCACACGTTGCCAGAAGATGAGTATGTAAGAGCACCACCTGGTGACACCTCCCAAACAATGGGCTCGGCCCCATCAACTTTCACGCTCTCAAGTCTTCCCGTGTGAATCTGTGGGGCTGCTCGCTTGGATAAGACAGCTGGGAATTCAGCTCAAAGCCAACCCTCACAGAGGTGTGGGCAGTATGGTCTTCACTGATACATAGTGCAGAGGGGTTGGCTCACATTATTGCTGTCCAGCTTCCCAAGAGGTAGCACCACCAGGGAAACATCAGGGCTTACTTGGTTTAGAGGAAGATGTAAACAAATGATCACTGGTGAAAAATGACCTCAGCAACAGCTAAGCATGGCTAAATGTGTGGGTGCCCAGTATTTGCTAGTAAAATTCTTCTTTTTTAAGCAGGAAGCATGTTCCTTTACCTCTAGACAAATATCCTCCTAAGCACCAGCGTGAGAGCTGAAAGCCCACCATCTAGCAGAGCACAAGCTGGAGACCTCCGAAACTTTCCTGAGCAGCCTTAGGTTATCCTGTAAAAAAATAATACAGTCACTTTTCCATATTTCTTCTAACTCTGCATGAGCCTGTCCAACCAGCCAGTGTCAACACCTTTATCTCCCTCCTCTCACCCTTGGGTGATGCCACTGCTTGGCCCAGTAGAGAAGGACCTCAGTTGACCCGGGAACCCTCTAAAGCAGAGCAGCAACCTGCCAAAGTGAATAGAAAATACAACAGACAGCTAAATATTTCCTTTAGACAAGGCATATCAGGGACAATTGGAGCATGGACTTTGCTTCTTGACATTGTGTGGATTGTGAAGGTTTTTCTTGCTGCAGCAATAGCCTGTGCTCACTAGAAGTAACCTCTGCATCTTTAAGTGCATAACTTGTAGGCTCTGCCAAGCGGACAGGAAATTAATGAAGTTTAAATGAAGAGCTGCTCCCTTTTCTAGCTGTCTGATTATTTCTTTTGATTTAGTGTAATCCTGGCAGAGAGCTCCTGATCTAATCACAGGAGCTTGCACTTCATGATCAAATTACTGCCAAGTTTCTGGACGTTCCTTTTGATTTGATGGGAACATTTAAATGTGTGAACTTCACAGGGGCTGGCTGACAGCTCTCAGTTCTGGGATCTCATTTTAATTCTACACCCAGCGGAAATGGGTGAAAATTGGTTGTCTCAAAACATCACCTTGAGAAAGCAGGTTTCTTTTCATGGGGAAGCTAGAATCCTTTCATTTTGGGGGGAAAAAATGAAATAGTGTGATTTTCCACAGACCAGAACATCTACTTCACCTTTAGCCATTCTTGCAGCCTGTCCATAGCTAAGACATGCAAACAGCTCCGGGCTCAGCATTGTTTCTAGCCAGAGTCTATGAATCCTGATACCTGCTACCTATTCCTTCGCCTACCTTACGTCTCCACCACTCTGCCAAACCTGGCTTGAACTAATCCATAAATTTAAATGCTACATGAAAAAAATGTGCAGCCAGCACACTCGCATAGTTTCGTTTTTAAAAAGGAAGCTACAGACACAGAGATAACACTGAGCCTGTTTTCCAACAGCCTTCCCCCGCCCAAACTTGTACAAAGTTAGGCTCATGATTTCAGCGCATTTGGTGAGAGAGTCCAAGACATCTGCTTTGCGTGCTGATTTTCCGAGGCTGTCACCCAAACACCATCGCGTTGTACCCTCAGCCTTTCATGACCTACGGTTGCCGCAGTCGCCAATCCCCTCCCAACACCGCCCGGCAGAGAAAGCGGCTCCCAGGGTCTGCCTTGTGAGATAACATCACCCCACCAACTCCCAAAGCCTTTCTGGTGGTGCCGCTGCCCAGTGTTTGCTCATGTCCTCGCATTGTCCCCAACCCTGATAACTCCTCTGGTCAACGTTACCACCTTATCGCTGCCAAGCCACCAGTCCTCCACGTTTTGCAGGGAGGGCAACAATCTCCAGCTGCTGATAGACCTATCTATAAGCCCATTCAGGATTGTTTTGATCAATGGCTTAATCTCTGTTTGTACGGTCAAATCGCTCCCTCCCTTGTCTGCAAGCTGGTGCTGGGATGAACGTCCCCTCAACTCGTGCCAACTCAGAGCCCAGCTACGTGGAGAAGACGTGGCAGTCAAAGATTCACCGCTTGCACCCCATGGGGCTTTATTACCCCTATTTTAGCAGATGGGCAACTGAGGTCCCAAGAGAGGTGCAGTGGCCTCTCCAAAATCTCAGGATGATTGAGAATTGAGCTAGGGTTTCCTAAGTCTTAAGTACATCCTTCTCCTCCAACAGTGCTGTAAAGGACCGGCCAAGTCAGGGCATTACTGCGCTGACAGCCGAACACGGGAGCCTTGGCCAGAGACGCCTTTCCATCTAAAGTCCTGGTATCTTTTGAAGACGTGACCATTTGCTTAACTTTATTTGCCGAGCAACCCTCTTCTAGTCAATGGAACAGAGATAAGCACATGCAGAGATCTTGATGAGATCAGGATTCATCTGATAGGACCAGAATAGGGTGGAGAAGAAGAAAGAAAAAAAGTAAAAGTAAAAGCTCATTGATGATCCAGGCTCCAAAACAGGCTGGATCTGAAGGGCAGAGTTCTCTCCCAAATACTTTTTTTTTTTTTTTTTTTTTTTTTTTAAAATGACAATGTAAGGCATTTGGGCTCCAACACTGAATCAGCAGCAGAGAGAAAAAAATGAGAGTGGGGAAAGAGAAACCAGGGAAAATGGGGAAAAGCTCTATATATTTTCACCTCCTTTTTTTTTTTTTCTTTTTTTTTCTGAACATGAAAAATGTGGAATTGGCCAAGAATTCTAAAAAATAAATCCATCACGAACAGAAGATGTCCTCACTCTCTGCCTTGTGTTTAACATTGGTGTACAACTTTATACAAGGGAAGGAAACAAAGCCCATGTCACAGAAGGAGAACTTGGCCTGGAGGCCCAGCTGGACCCACTTCAGATGCTTCCCAGTGGTGTCTAAAGTATTGTCAGTAACTGATGGAGAGCGATGGTTCCTCCACCTGAGAAGCACCCATGTCTCTGGAGTGACTGCAGAGGGACATTAAGCTTACATGATTTGCCCAAAGCTCAGCTTGCAGCAGAGCTAAGGGAACTGGCCACAGTATCCTCAGCTACGTCAAATAAATTATGACAGAGTCAGGCTTGGCTTTTGGCCAGGTGGCCACATCTGTCTTATCAAAACCCATCTCCCAACTCAGAGTGGCAACAGCCAAACCACCTCATGGGAACGGGCCTGGCACGTTCCCAAACAGAGTTTGGGATATGTCTGCTTGGTCGTCCTTCTGGCTGATGTCCAACACCCTTGCTCCAATGTGTCTAAAACTACTAGGAGATATTCTACCTCAAAATCTGGCAGGACACCCTTAGCAGGGAGATCATCCTCCCAGTCAATAGCAGAGTAAAGTGGACTCACAGCTGTTCACTGCCACCATCTCCTGATCTCCGCCTTTGATGGAACACCACCAGCTTCAGTCTGTGGGCCCCTGCAGAAAGGGAAGGGACTAACCCTGGGAGATAAGGGGTCTGACTCTGACCTTGCTTTCACCAGCTGCACCTCAGCCGTGGTCCCTGCCTGCAGTAGATGTGGTATGTGTATGACTTGACGTGACTCTGTTCAGCTGAGAAGGCAAGTGGGACATCCATTTTGCAACTCGCAGGAGGCACCTGGGCAGCAGAGGAAAAGAGCAGATCGGAGACATTTCCATGATTACAAATAAGCCCTGAATTTTGCCCGCAGCCTTGAATGTCTGAAGAAAGTAGAGATGGTGGGAGCAGGCATCTGTCCCGTAGCCACAGCACCTGGGTTCCATCGGACGTGAACAGCTCTGCGTGGCGTATCAACTCCCACCACCTCTAATTTGGGCACGAAATCCCGAGGACAGACAAAAGGCAGGAATCAAGACAGGCACAGCGAAAGCTCAAAGATGCTTTTCACTCAACCGATCACTGGAAAATGAAAGACTTTTGGGTGCCCTCGGAGAAAAAAAATATTGTGATTTATTCCAAATGGGATAGGAAGATGTGCGGAACAAAGAGCAAAACCCCCCAGGTCCTGAGTGCAACTCGCCTACAGCCTCAAGGCCAGGGATGATGTGACCCAGCTACGACGCTGAGATCTGCACAGAAATGTGCACTCGGTGCAAAAGAGTGAGAAAAAAACTCCTCTATTATCCTGGTGTTTGTGGCAGAGAGCTGTGGCTCTTATATTTTTAATAACGTTTTCCATGGAAGGTGAAAAGCCAGGGAATAAATAGTTAAAAAACAAAGGCCCCATTGGGTTTGGGGTAGGTTTTTTGTCTGTTTGTTTGTTTGCTTTTTGCCTGCAACAATATAAAATGTAACATCTTTTGCTCCTTTCTGTGTTTTTCCCACTGCATGCTGTTAACAGACAAGGCCTTTTAGACTTGCGGGCATGCAATAAGAAGAAGGAATTTTGGAAATGTTCTTTATTCTCTATATGAACCCTCCAAAAAGAAGACTTTGGAAAGAAGGAATACATTTTTACCACAAGCTAAGGAAAATATTTCAAAATTTTTTCAGCTATGATTAGTAAATCCCATCTGAATTTGTCTTGCCATTATATTGTCCTTTCAAGAACAAAACCTCAACCCTAAACACAGCTGAAAACAATTCAAAAATGTTTAAACTTCTTGCTTATAGAAGTTCAAGTCTAGCTTTCCTTTTTATTGAGTTTAAACAGCAATTTATCCAGAAATGTCTTCAAAATTTCTTAAAACAAGCAAATCAACTAAAATCAAACTAAAAAAAAAGGCGGAGGGGGGAAGTAAAATTCAATTAAATTTAAAAAAAAAAAAAAAAAATTGAACAAAACTATTATACTTCAGAGCTTTGTTCAGCCGGAAACAAAAAAATATTGAACCTTGCAGTTTGCTGGTTCTGTGTTTCTGCCTCTTCCAGCTGAAACACCAATGACATTTTTTTCCTTGATTTTGGGAGGATTTTCCACTGAACTGAAAAATGCACTTCCTAATCAGTTCTGCTTCTGACATGTGTGTTTTTCTGGAGTTAACATTAGACACGCAGTTCTACCGCAGTCTGTATGGAAAGGTGCTAAAAATTGTGCTTTTTGCATGTCAGAAGAAGACAGTAAATCAAAAGTATGTATTTTGAAGAGGAACGCTCCGTGGGCCCGTGCAGCCGTTTCTCCATGGTGGTTTGCCTATCTTTGGGTGTTAACAACCGGAATATGCTCGGATGCCTCCGATGTCCCACTGGCATTACAGTGAGATTTCACAGCTGTTCTGCCAAAAATACATAATCCTGTGTTAAGGCACGGGACTAAGTGCTCTGTGAGAGCCGGGTCCTGTCCTGGATCTGCTGTCCCCCACAAGCCTTTCAATCATCCTTTCCCTTGTCTTCCCAGATAATAAGATCTCCCTACACCGCAGTGTTGTTGGTGAGGCTTAACTTGGTAATCTTTATAAAGCGCCCAGGGATCCCTGGTAAAAAAGAGAAGAAAGAAGAAAAATACATGATCCAGCCTGATTTTGCTCTCATATGGCCAAGGAGCGACTCCCAGGGAGCTACAGCTGATGGAGAGAAGCAAGCCCAAGATCAGCCGTCTCTCTTGGAGGTATCACTGCAGAGCACAGGAACCATCCTTCATTTAGCCTCTTGGGTCACAGCAAGGGTGGCACTGCAGTGACACACGTCTTTCCAGCTCGCATGAAGACCTGTGCTTTTGCGATGTCCTCTCCGTTACATGCTAAATCAAAGTCTGCTTTGTCCCCTTTGTTTGAAATGCTGCTAGTGCATCTTTTCACCAGCGCAAGAGTGCCCTTAGAGTCAACCATGAAGACGGTGGCCACCGAGATGGGAGAGCAAAGGAAGGTCTCTGCGTCCACCCAGGAGCTCTGAAAGGTGAGGGAACCCTGCTCACCCTAAAAAAAGGTGATGGCTCCCAGGCAAAAGCATACTTTTTTTTCCCCAAGGATGTCAACTGGTCTAAGAGAATCATAGAATCATGGCATGGTTTGGGTTGGAAGGGACCTTAAAGATTATCTAGTTCCAACCCCCCTGCCATGGGCAGGGACACCTCCCACTAGACCAGGTTGCTCCAAGCCCCGTCCAACCTGGCCTTGAACACCTCCAGGGATGGGGCAGCCACAGCTTCTCCGGGCAACCTGGGCCAGGGTCTCACCACCCTCAGAGTGAAAAATTCCTTCCTGAGATCTAATCTAAATCTCCCCTCTTCCAGTTTGAAGCCATCACCCCTCACCCTATTGCTACATGCCCTTGTAAAAAGTCCCTCTCCAGCTTTCTTGTAGCCCCTTTCAGATACTGGTACGCTGCTACAAGGTCTCCCCGGAGCCTTCTCTTCTCCAGGCTGAACAACCCCAGTGAAAGCTGCACCCTCTCCCCACACTCCTATTCCTCCTTTATTACTGTTTTTATGTTACTAGCAAGAATGTTGAGCCGAAGAAACGTCAGTCTGGTTATGGGGCAAGACCTCGAGAGCAGGTACAAGATGCAGTTCACACTGTCCAGCTCAAGCAAAGGTTTCACTTCTCATAATGAGGATGTCCCACCACCCTCCTTACGGCATCCGTCCCGTCCCTGCTACCTGGCCAGGGCAGGACAAGGTGGGGCTGAGCTCAAGCTCTTGCAAGCCAAGAACCACATACACCTATTCAAAGCACCATCTGTTCAACTGAATACACTACAAACTCATACCTATGTTTATCTAAACCTATACCTATGTTTTTTCCACCTGGAACAATAGATAAATTGGCTGATGGATGGATGGATGGATGGATGGATGGATGGGTGGATGGATTGACAGACGACAGCTAGAACTACAGAGACATTCAAGTCCAGGTTCCTCCTGCTTCAAACTGGCTTTCTTTTTTTTTTTTTAATTCCAGTAAAAGCCTCCAAAACTCAAGCAATGCCCAGAGGAGTTCCCCCTCTCCCCGCTCCTACACTGCCAGCCCCAGGACTCGCAGCATTCCTCCTGATTTGTATAACGCATGAAAAATCAGAGGTGCATCTGTCTCCAAGCGCGCTGCCTGGCAGATATTACTGTTTATTAACAATAGCAACTAATGATCTAAGAATGAGGGCTAATTAAATATCAGTTTGCCAACACACCTGAGTATTCTTTCCACGGTGTGCTGGGCTGGAGTTCTGCTTAACGATAACGATATCATTTCATGATAAAATGAACTTTCATGTTAGGGTCCCTTTTAGGACGACAGCGTGCTGTGGATTTTCTTGCTTTTGCCCATAGATGATGACAAAATGCCACCTTCACCCGAGATTTTCCATCCCGGACAGCCCTCCTAGGTCGGCGTGAAGCTGCGTGCTGAGCCTGAAAGCCAAAGCCAGGCTGGATTTCGGCAGATTTAAGGGACCATCAGCTCTGCTGCTCTCCGGTAACGCCAACGCACCAGCAATATTAACACCAGTGATATTTTTCTTTATGGTACGAACCTAAAAAAGGAGGAGCAGGAGGGTGAGCAGACCCTTCGCGACGGTAAAGGCAAGCTGGAAGCTTTATTTGTGGAGCCATAGGAATCTCAGCGGCATAGTCTGAATTCCTGCTGCCCTGAGCGGAGCTGGGGACGGCCGCAGCATTGCCTTGGCTGGAGAAGAGCAGCGCAAGGGGTGCGCTGGCTTTGGCGGGATATTTCTGGAAAGTTGGGTGGAAATTAATTAGGAAATTAAAAAAAAAAAAAAAATGCCTAGGATGTCACCTCAACACCAGAAACTGTTGTGTACATCACATGGAAATTAGAATCCAAAGGACCCCGGCAGCGCTTGGAGATTAACAACTTTTTAAGAGCACCAGCTCTGCTTATCCAGACTCTGCTCCCGAACATCCCCAGCTCTGAAGGAGCCGAGTCCTTCCCACCTGCGGTTGCCCTAACCCCTCTCAGGTTGTCCGAGGCTTTTGGATCCCCGTGGGAGTTTGGGTCCTCCTTTCCTTCGCAAAGCTGAGGCCGGGGGATTTGGGGGAGGCTGCGGGAGCATCTGCTGGGTCCCAGCCCCGTGTCCCGAGCTCAGGGAATTCGTCTGTGATAGATCCGAGTGAAGAGAGGGAGATTCCCAGAAAGCTGCCAGCTGCCTCCAGTGTCCCTTGCTGGAGGACACTGCCAACCCTCAGATCACACACCCTGTGCCACAGGGTGTATTTCCTTGTTGAAAAAGAGTAGACGTTTTTATGCCTTTTTTTTCCAGTTTTCCACTTTTAAAATTGTCAGTGTTTTGTGATTTTTGACGGGCAATCCGGTCCAAGGTCAAGCCGCCCTCCTGCATTACTGCTCAGTCCTGCCAGCACATGAAACCCGGCTTGTCCATTGCTCCTGAGAGAGCTTTTCACCTGGATTTGGCACTTGGAGCTTCAGTGCTTGGCACCCTGAGCAGCAATATGAAAAACGACCATTGGGCTTCGTGCTTTCACCTTTGTTTTCTCCTTTTTTTTTTCCCCCTCTCCAGAAGAGGTGGATTAACTCAAACCCGTGCAACCCCCTGATGTGTCGGTGCAGAGAGAGAAACGTTTTTTTCAGCCCAGAAGGAAATCAGTGACGAAGCCTCCACCCTGACACCACATCTGCCATCCAGGGGCGGAGGATTTGGGTCAGCTTTGACCCTTTCTCATCATCTCCAACCCCACCGCTGCAGTTCCCAGAGGCCACTGCCCGGTGCATGATGCTTGAGGGGGAGCAGGAGCATCCCCTCTGGGTCCAGCCCTTCCTTTCCCGGCGGCAGCGGGACTGGCCGGGATGCTGACCCCAGCGCCGGGGAGTCTGGAGCGGAGCCGGCGGCCGTCGCTCCCCACCATCAGCCCACACCTCATCAATAGGGGCTGACAGCCGCGGCCTCACCACCCCGACGGCACCGCTGATGGCACGGCTCGGCTCAGCACGGCTCGGCACAACCGGGAGTTGGGGACGCAAGCGGGCAACCCCCCAAGTCGGGGTTGCAGGCAGACCTGAGGGTCCGAGATGCAGGCAAGCCCATCAGTCCAGGCTGTAGGGAGACCAACGGATTCGGGATAAAGCGCAGGCAGGGCTGTGGGTCCGGGTTCAGGCAGGGTTGTGGGTTCGGGTTCCGGTAGTCCCAGGGGATCCTGGAGTACAGGCAGCCCTGTAAGTCAGGGTGCAGGCAGCCCCGTGGGTCAGGATGCAGGCAGCCCCATTGATCTGGGGTGTAGGCAGCCCTGTGGGTCCGGGGGGTCCAGAGGGTCCCGCAGGCATGGACTGTAGGCAGCCCCATAGGTCTGGGGTAGCGGCAGCACCACTTGTCGGGGGGTACAAACTCCCCTGTGGGTCTGGGAGAGGCAGACCCAAAGGTCCAGGCAGCCGTGGATCTGGGGGGTACAGGCAGCATCACTTGTTGGAGGGGAGGGGGGGATGTGGGAAGCCCCACCGAGTCTGGTGGCACAGAGAACCCCATAGGTGAGGTGGCAGTGACAGTCTGTGTGGGTCAGAGCTCAACGGAGAGACCCATAACAGGCCTCCAGAGGGAGGGATGCTCGAAGGTACAGTGACAGATAAGGACAGACAGTGACTAGGTATGGGCAGACAGGGAGACGCAGACAGAGACACGTGTAGGTAAATAAAGAGGCGTTTCAGCAAGTAGATAAGCACAAATAGGCAAATAGACATAGGAATAACTAGAAAGTTACATAGATACATGGGTGTATGGATATATGGATATGTGGGTACATGGATCTATGGATAAAGGGATGCTGAGGTTCTGCGCCGCCGTGCTCCAGCCCATGCGTTTCCAGGCAGCTCAGCCTTCTGCCTGACACAGGAGGCTTTCCCAGCCTCTCCGACATGGGAAGGGGCTTTCCATCACCACTGCTATTACTGCCGGACATGAGTGGTTGTCCCCGGGCCCAACAGCCAGGAAGGTGATTTCACCCAGCAGCGTGGTGACAGGGTACTGCAGGTGAGCTCCGCACGCGTGGTTTTATGGTCATTACGTCAAAGCGCCGTGGTAATGACAACAAAACCACGCGTGTGGCCGGCGGTGTGAGTGGGCCACAGGAACCCCAGGGGTGACGCACCCCCATTCATCCCCTACGGGCTCCCCCCGATCCCTGGAGACGATGCTCACCCATTCATCCCCGCGCCGGCAGCCCCAGGGGATCCCCCCACCTCCCCGTGATGTGCACCCGCAGGTTCCCACGCAGCCATTCATCACGTCGGGGGTGGTGGCAGCAGCACACCCCTCTCCCCCCCTCCAGGGAAGTCCCCTGTGTGCTGGGCTTTCATAGCTCCCCACCAGTTGAGAGGGTCCCACATCAGGAAATGCAGAGCCCTGATATTTTAGGCTCAATTCGCTTGATTTTGGCAGTGAAGCTGAACAGGAGCACGGCGCGTTGATCCACAACGTATTTTCAGTGTCTACCCTAGGACACCTCTGTCCCCTGCAGCAGGGATCTGCCACGCACACGCGGTGGCACACACACGGGTGGCATTACCAAAGGCACACGTGTTTGTATCCTGTGGCCCCCGTTTCCTTAAAGATCCCGGTTCCGGGTGGGTTTTGGATCCTGATTCCCCCCGAATCACCCCAGCGCTGACCCTCCCCGCTCAGCCTCTCTCCCTTCCCGCTGCCTCCGAGCACGAAGCGCTGCTCCACGCACTTCTGCACCCACGGCTTCGTCCTTGAGGAAGTTGTTTGTATTTTTATTTCCATTGGGAAAAACAAAAGGGAAAAAAAAGAAAAGAAAAGAAAAGAAAAGAAAAGAAAAGAAAAGAAAAGAAAAGAAAAGAAAAGAAAAGAAAAGAAAAGAAAANAAAATAAAAAAAAAAAAAAGAAAAGAAAAGAAAAGAAAAGAAAAGAAAAGAAAAAAAAAGAAAAGAAAAGAAAAAAGAAAAAAAGAAAAGAAAGCAACAATGTAATATTTGGGGGAAGAGGGGGCAGTAAAAAAGGGTTTAGAAATGCCCCTGGAGCATCTCCGAACCACGATGCTCTTTGGACACCCTTCTCCCAAGCAGCGGTACCTGGGCTCTGCAGGGGAGGAGGGGGGATATGG